>SJYA01002113.1:110208-545293 GCA_006410615.1 Neotragus moschatus | reverse complement strand
AGGGTGGGGGGGGGATGTAATGATATCACAAAACCACGCATATAATGAAAGCCGAACTTGAGGAAATATAAGCTATCTTACAGATTTTGCAGTAAACCTCACAGGTTAAAAAAAAAAAATCACAAGACAGAAAGCATTTCTCCATTTCTTGTCTTAACAAGTAAAACAAGTATCTAGACTTAGTCAGATTCGGGCACTGTCAACTATAAGCCATGGGGTCACAGAGTTGGACACCACTGAGCGACTGAACTTAAAACTATAATCCTACTATTTTCTTTACCTGTTTATAAGAAAAAACAAACCTAGTCCCTGTCTGTGCTGTATCAATTTTCAAATAAACGAAAAAATGGCAGCACTGCCTGAGCTATTCTATTCAGTAATTTATTGAGGAGAAAATATTTTGGGTGTTAAATTTTTCATGCCACACTGAACAAGGAAATGATTAGCTAATACCTGTAGTGGTTGATTTTATATTCAGAAAAAGTGACCAACACATTTGAGGTAGATGGAAATATTTTGCTAAAGTTAATTGCCATTTGAAAAATTTATAATCTGTGGAATTCTGGTCTAAAACAAAGCTGCTGTGTGGGTTTTGGGGCAATTTTGAGTTTATAAAAAGCTATCATATTGTCTTATTTACTTTTCTTTCTTCCCTTTGGTTTCCTGAGCATTCAGCTTTGCTTCCAGGGTCCTGGAAAAATTAACACTAATGTTACTTGAAACAAGATGTTCATAATACATGAACATGCATTTAGAAGAGCATTTAACTCAGTTGGACATACACATCTGTCTAATCATTCTGCCAAATATCTGCATATTTACTCATAACCCATGTCTTTTTAAAAAATTGAAGTATGGTTAATTTACAATGTTGCATTAATTTCTTCTCTACAGCAAAGTGTTTTAGTTATGCACATATATACATTTTTAAAATATTCTTTCTCATTATGGCTTATCTCAGGATATTGAATATAGTTTCCTGTGCTATACAGTAGGACTTTGCTATTTCTCTCTTCTGTGTGGAATAGATCGCATCTGATAAGCCCAAGCTCTCAGTCCCTCTTCTCCCCATCCCCTCGGCAACCACAAGTCTGTTCTCTCTGTCTGTGAGTCTGTTTCTGCTTCATAGATAGGTTCATTTGTGTCCTATTTTAGATTCCACATATATGTGATATATAGTGGTTGTCTTTTCCTTTTTGACTCACTTCATTTAGTGTGATAATCTCTAGATCAATCCATGGTGCTACAAATGACATTATTTTGTTCTTCTTTATAGCTATGTAGTATTCCATTGCACGTGTGTGTGTGTGTGTGTGTACCCTATCTTCTTTATCAATTCATTAGTAGATGGACATTTAGGTTGTTCCCATGCCTTGCTGCTAAGTCACTTCAGTGGTGTCCGACTCTGTTTGACCCCATAGACGGCAGCCCACCAGGCTCCCCCGTCCCTGGGATTCTCCAGGCAAGAACACTGGAGTGGGTTGCCATCTCCTTCTCCAATGCATGAAAGTGAAAAGTGAAAGTGAAGTCACTCAGTCGTGTCCAACTCTTGGCGACCCCATGGACTGTGGCCCACCAGGCTCCTCCGTCCATGGGATTTTCCAGGCAAGAATACTGGAGTGGGGTGCCATTGCCTTCTCCATTCCATGCCTTAGCTATTATGAATAGTGCTTCTATGGACATAGGAGTCCATATACCTTTTTGAATTATAGTTTTGTCTGGATACATATATGCCTAGGAGTTGGATTGCTGGATCATACAGTAATCCTAATTTTAGCTTTTGAGAAACCTCCATATTATTTCCCACAGTGGCTATTCCAACTTACTTTCTCATCAACAGTGTAAAAGGGTTCTCTTTTCTCCACCTCCTCTCTAGCATTTATTGTTTACAGAGTATTTAATGATGGCCATTCTGACTAGTGTGAGGTGGTACTTCATTGCAATTTTGATATGCTTTTTTCTAAAAAATTATGTTGACCATTTTTTCATGTGTTTATTGTCCATCTGTATGTCTTTGGAGGATATATATTTAGATATTCTGCTCTTTTTTGAATTGAATTATTTGTTTTCTATTGTTGAGTTGATAACCCACATCTTTATTACATGTATAATCATTGTAAAAGGGCTGAGTGGATGCAGGGAGGATTGGTGATTCCAAGGGATGTGAAAAGGTTTAACTTCTGCCTTAGTTTGAAAACAATGACAATAACAAACATCTGAGTAAGTAATTTTGACAATTTAAGACACTACCTTCAAATTTAATATTTTATCCACATCTAGATTTATGTATGTTACTATGAGACGAATTTCCCTGCAATGCAGGAGACCTGTGTTTGATCCCTGGGTTGGAAAGATCCCCTGGAGAAGGGAATGGTTACCCACTTTAGTGCTCTTGCCTGGAGAATTCCGTGGACAGAGGAGCCTAGCAGGATACAGTCCATGGGGTCACAGAGTCAGACATGAGTGAGCTAATATCACTTTCACTTTTTCACTTTCAAAGTAGTTTAACACATGTTTAAGGGAAGTCTTTGTACTGGGAATTAGGACTATATAAATGTAGTCTGAATTAAGCACTAAACATAAATTATTAGACATAAATTTATTTATTTATTTATTAGACATAAATTATTCAAGTTTAAGTTACACAGAGCCCAAGAAAATTGGGTCTTGAGAGCCTGCATGCTTTAAAGTATTCTACAAAACAAAAATAAAAAGAGTTACCCTTGGATAATTAAATTCCCATTCAGTCAGTTTAGGGGAGGAGTTGGGGGGCAGCACTCAAGTGAGTTTGCCCTGTATATTTGAGTAAGTTCAGTTCAGTCACTCACTCGTGTCCAAGTCTTTGTGACCCCATGGACTGCGGCAAGCCAAGCTTCCCTGTCCATCACCAACTCCTGCAGCCTACTCAAACTCACGACCATCACCTTGGTGATGCCATCCAACCATTTCATCCTCTGTCATCCCCTTCTCCTCCGACCTTCAATCTTTCCCAGCATCAGGGTCTTTTCAAATGAGTCAGTACTGTATATCAGGTGGCCAAAGTATTGGAGTTTCAGCATCAGCATCAGTCCTTCCAATGAATATTTAGGACTGATTTCCTTTAAGATGAACTGGTTGGACCTCCTTGCAGTCCCAAGAGACTCTCAAGAGTCTTCTCCAATACCAAAGTTCAAAAGGATTAATTCTTCGGGGCTCAGCTTTCTTTATACTCCAACTCTCACAGCCATACGTGACTACTGGAAAACCATAACTTTGACTAGATGGAACTTTGTTAGTAAAGTAATGTCTATGCTTTTTAATGTGCTGTCTAGGTTGGTCATAGCTTTTCTTCCAAAAATAAAGCATCTTTTAATTTCATGGCTACAGTCACCATTTGCAGTGATTTTGGAGCCCAAGAAAATAAAGTCTGTCACTGTATCCATTGTTTCTCCATCTATTTGCCTTGAAGTGATGGGAAAAGATGCCATGATCTTAGTTTTCTGAATGTTGAGTTTTGAGCCAATTTTTTCACTCTCCACTTTCACTTTCATCAAGAGGCTCTTTAGTTCCTCTTCACTTTCTGCCATAAGGGTGGTGTCATCTGCATATCTAAGGTTATTGGTATTTCTCCCAGCAATCTTGATTCCAGCTTATGCTTCATCCAGCTCAACATTTCTCAGATGTATTCTGCATATAGTTAAATAAGCAGGGTGACAATATACAGCCTTGACGTACTCCTTTTCCTATTTGGAACCAGTCTGTTGTTCCATGTCCAGTTCTAACTGTTGCTTCTTGACCTGAACACAGATTTCTCAGGAGGCAAATCAGGTGGTCTGGTATTCCCATCTCTAAGAATTTTCCACAGTTAGTTGTGATCCACAGATAAAGGATTTGGCATAGTCAATAAAGCAGAAGTAGATGTTTTTCTGGAACTCTCTTGCTTTTTCAATGATCCAGTGGATGCTGGCAATTTGATCTCGGGTTCCTCTTCCTTTTCTAGATCCAGCTTGAACATCTGGAAGTTCACAGTTAACATATTGCTGAAGCCTGGCTTTGAGAATTTTGAGTATTACTTTACTAGCATGTGAGATGAGTGCAGTTGTGGGATAGTTTGAACATTCTTTGGCATTGCCTTTCTTTGGGATTGGAATGAAAACTGACCTTTTCCAGTCCTGTGGCCACTTCTGAGTTTTCCAAATTTGCTGGCATATTGAGTGCAGCACTTTCACAGCATCATCTTTCNATTACTTTACTAGCATGTGAGATGAGTGCAGTTGTGGGATAGTTTGAACATTCTTTGGCATTGCCTTTCTTTGGGATTGGAATGAAAACTGACCTTTTCCAGTCCTGTGGCCACTTCTGAGTTTTTCAAGTTTGCTGGTATATTGAGTGTAGTACCTTCACAGCATCATCTTTTAGGATTTGAAATATCTCAACTGGAATTCCATCACCTCCACTTGCTTTGTTCGTAGTGATGCTTTCTAAGGCCCATTTGACTTCACATTCCAGGATGTCTGGCTCTAGATGAGTGATCACACCATGATTGTCCGTGTCGTGAAGATCTTTTTTGTACAATTCTTCTGTGTATTCTTGCCATCTCTTCTTAATATCTTCTACTTCTGTTAGGTCCATACCATTTCTGTCCTTTATTGTGCCCATCTTTGCATGAAATATTCCCTTGGTATCTATAACTTTCCTGAAGAGATCTCTAGTCTTTCCCATTCTTTTGTTTTCCTCTATTTCTTTGCATTGATCTCTGAGGAAGGCTTTTTTCTCTCTCCTTGCTATTCTTTGGAACTCTGCATTCAAATGGGTATATCTTTCCTTTTCTCCACTGCGTTTAGCTTCTCTTGTTTTTTAAGCTACTTATGAGGCCTCCTCAGACAACAAGTTTGCTTTTTTGCATTTGTTTTTCTTGAGGATGGTCTTGATCACAGTCTCTTGTACAATGTCATGGACCTCCGTCCACAGTACATCAGGCACTCTATCAGATCTAATTCCTTGAATCTATTTCTCACTTCCACTGTATAGTCATCAGGGATTTGATTGAGGTCATACCTGAATGGTTTAGTGGTTTTCCCTACTTTCTTCAATTTCAGTCTGAATTTGGCAATAAGGAATTCATGATCTGAGTCACAATCAGCTCCTGGTCTTGTTTTTGCTGACTGTATAGAGCTTCTCCATCTTTGTCTGCAAAGAATGTAATCAGTCTGACTTCAATATTGACCATCTGGTGATGTCCATGTGTAGAGTTTTCTCTTGAGTAAGTAGATTTTTTTAAAGTACTAGAGATTAATGAATATTTATCAAGTATCTCCTATGAGAACAGTGGTGAACAAAACAGAATTTCTGTCATCATGAAGTTATGTTTTAGGTGAGAAAATAGATAATAATACAATAAAGATTTTAGTTATTTTCATTGCTAAAGATAATTGGCAGAATGAAATATTGTGGAGTAATTGGCTGGTAGAAGGGTTCTGCTTAGAATGGCTAGATTTAATCTTTCTGAGGTTCCATTTGATTTGGGATCAAAATGATGAGGAGGCTTTCATGCAGAAATGTGGACAGAGGCTTTTAAGTGGAAGGAACAGCGAGTGTAGGGTCCTGGATGCAGCATCATAATGGGTAGTAGACCTGAAGTTGGAGATGCAGATGGAACCATTTAAGCTATGGTAAGTCACCCTGCTTATTTAACTTATATGCAGAGTACATCATGAGAAACGCTGAGCTGGAAGAAGCACAAGCTGGAATCAAGATTGCCAAGAGAAATATCAATAACCTCAGATACGCAGATGACACCACCCTCACGGCAGAAGGTGAAGAGGAACTAAAAAGCCTCTTGATGAAAGTGAAAGTGGAGAGTGAAAAAGCTGGCTTAAAGCTCAACATTCAGAAAACGAAGATCATGGCATCTGGTCCCATCACTTCATGGGAAATAGGTGGGGAAACAGTGGTAACAGTGTTAGACTATTTTTTTGGGCTTCAAAATTACAGCAGATGGTGATTGCAGCCATGAAATTAAAAGACACTTACTCCTTGGAAGGAAAGTTATGACCAACCTAGATAGCATATTCAAAAGCAGAGACATTACTTTGCCAACAAAGGTCTGTCTAGTCAAGGCTGTGGTTTTTCCAGTAGTCATGTATGGATGTGAGAGTTGGACTGTGAAGAAGGCTGAGTGTCGAAGAATTGATGCTTTTGAATTGTGGTGTTGGGGAAGACTCTTGAGAGTCTCTTGGACTGCAAGGAGACCCAACCAGTCCATTCTGAAGGAGATCAGCCCTGGGATTTCTTTGGAGGGAATGATGCTAAAGCTGAAACTGCAGTACTTTGGCCACCTCATGCAAAGAATTGACTCATTGGAAAAGACTGATGCAAGGAGGGATTGGGGGCAGGAGGAGAAGAGAATGACAGAGGATGAGATGGCTAGATGGCATCACTGACTCGATGGATGCTAGTCTGAGTGAACTCTGGGAGTTGGTGATGGATAGGGAGGCCTGGCGTGCTACGATTCATGGGGTTGCGAAGAGTCGGACATGACTGAGCGGCTGAGCTGAGCTGAACTAAAGGAGTTTAAACTTTAATATAAATAAAATGGTGTTCTACTGGTTAAGTTTAGGCAAAGCAATGCCATGGTCTGCTGTACTTTTTGTTTGTTTGTTTTTATAATTGTATTTATTTTTATTTTTGCTTGTGCTGGGTCTTTGTTGCTGCGTGCCAGCTTTCTGTAGTCATGGTGAGAGGCGGCTACTTTCTATTTGGGCTGCATGGGTTTCTTATTGCGGTGGCTTCTTGTGTTGCAGAGCATGAGTTCTAACACATCCAGGCATCAGTAGTTGCAGCACCTGGGCTCGGTACTTGTGGCTCCCAGGCTCTATAGCTCAGACTCAGTAGTTGTGGTGCATGGACTTAGTAGCTCCAAAGCATGTGGGATCTTCCAGGACCAGGGATTGAACTCATGTCTCCTGCATTGGCCAGTGGACTCTTCACCACTGAGCCACCAGGGAAGTCTTGTACTTTTATAAAAGGTTATTCTCACTGCCCTTGGGAAAAATAGACTTGTTGGAGGTCATGGAAAATGGTCATTGGACTAAGCAGAGTATTTGCAAACTGTGCTCAGATTTGAGGTGTATTTTAGAAGTAAATAGACACTAAAATTTTTGATAGACAAAAATGAAGAACTTAGGAAATAGGTTTTATGTGAATATTCATAATCTTGATAAAAAAAAACTTGGAAAATTCTTATTTTATCACTTATTATATGTATAAAGAATCCGTTCGATAAGTTATTTTAGAGCATGGAATGTTTGAGTTAGTACTGGAAATGTGGAAGTGGTAGTCACTTATAAATCTGATTTTAGAGGAAAGCTCTGGTTTGGTAAATTACATTTGACAGCTATCAGTGTATTTGTGATATTTAAGGTGACAGGACTGATGACATCTAGTATGAAAATATAGAAAGAAAGGAAAAAAAAATCCAAAGACAAAATCCTGTGGCAGCCCAACATTTACATGTAGGTCTGGTGGAGGAAGGGACGCCAGCAAAGCAGATTGAAAAGGATTGTATAAGGATGTAGGAAAAAAAATGACTCAGATATTTTTACTTCCATTAATATAGTCTCAATTTGTTCAATTTCCATTCATGATCACTCAATTGCTAATTTTTTTTTTTTGCCAGAAATTATTTTCCTTCCTCTTTTTCCCACTCCAATTGTACATGTAAGGCCATTTAACCTATTCACAAAGATTTAATGTAGACGAAAAGCACTGAATTCAACTTTCCAATCCAGTTATTTCTTATATCATAAATGCAGAAGAATATTGAAGAAAGTCCCTTTTCTCTGAGGTAGATTGTTTGCAGAAAGGCCCTGATTTTTCCCTCCCTCTATTCATGTTCTTAATATTTGATTTGTGAAGCTCTTTTCATCAAGGCATGGAATCTACAATCCGTCCTTCGAATATGAGCCAAACTTATGATCAACAAAACATGTTGGAAATGACATTATCCTAATTATGTGTATAGGCCACAAGAGGCCTTTGAATGCTTTCCTCTTTCTCTCTGAATTCTGCCTAATCACCATGTTATTAAACATAGCTGACCCCTTACAAGATCATAGATACATGAATGAGTGCAACTGAAGTTAAGAGAACCACCTACTTGAACCCCAACCAGGTTTTTAACTTATAACATCATGAGCCAAATATAAGTTGTCATTTCAGTTATTAATGATGAGTTGGTTTGTTATACAGTGATAGCAAACTGATACACATTTGCATTCATTTTTAGCACCTGATAAAAATAGAGGAGTGGAATGGCACTGGCTTCAACTGAAACTGGAACATGGCAAAACTAGGATCTGACTAGATTATATTCTAATATTCATGCAAATTGCCAGTGAGTCAGTATGGGAATGGTGGGCTAGGAGAGAGAAACTTGGGTTCTAGCCCTGTCTTGGACATTGAATTCACTGAGGTTCTTTGAACAGATCACCTTACTTTACTTGTTTTCTTTTCCCACATATTTAAAATGTAGGGTTAGGATGAGATTTTGCATATTCTCATTCAGTTTTACTATGGAGTTCTCCTTGGGATTGAGACAGGAAACAGAATTTGCTGCTGCTGCTGCTGCTAAGTCGCTTCAGTCATGTCCGACTCTGTGCGACCCCATAGACGCCAGCTCACCAGGTTCCCCCGTCCCTGGGATTCTCCAGGCAAGAACACTGGAGTGGGTTGCCATTTCCTTCTCCAATGCATGAAAGGGAAAAGTGAAAGGGAAGTCGCTCAGTTGTGTCCGACTCTTAGCGATCTCATGGACTGCAGCCCACCAGGCTCCTTCATCCATGGGATTTTCCAGGCAAGAGTACTGGAGTGGGGTGCCATTGCCTTCTCCACTAGATTTGATAAAATGTAAGAATAGACTTGATTGATTAAACTTTGAGCCTTTCAGGACCCTGACATAAACATTTATTTCACTTCCAAATTTTAGCTCAATTTAACCAATCACTCAGTATACCCATGTCTATATCTTTGACCATCTACACAGAAAACCATTTAACTATAGATTTTAAAGGAGCTTCCCTCGTGGCTCAGTGGTAAAGAATCTATCTGCCAGTGCAAGAGACATGGGTTCAATCCCTGGATCAGAAAGATCCCCTGAGGAAGGAAATGGTAACCCACTCCAGTATTCTTGCCTGGGAAATCCCATGGCCAGAGGAGTCTGGTGGACTACCATCCAAAGGGTCGCAAAAGAGTTGGACATGACTTAGAGACTAAATAACAGCAATGGATCTTAAAAGAGACCTCACTCCTAAATTAACAAGATCAGTGTTTGATTTGAAGTTTGCTAAAATTCAAATTACCCCCGGCCCCTCAAAAAAAATCTCCTCTATTCAGCTCTCAGCTCCCTGATAGATCAGTTGGTAAAGAATCCACCTGCAATGCAGGAGACTCCAGTTTGATTCCTGAGTCAGGAAGATCTATTGGAGAAGGGATAGGCTACCCACTCCAGTATTCCTGGGCTTCCCTGGGGGCTCAGCTGGTAAAGAATCTGCCTGCAATGTGGGAGACCTGGGTTAGTCCCTGGGTTGGGAAGATCCCCTTGAGAAGGGAAGGGCTACCCACTTCTGGCCTGGAGAATTGCATGGACTGTATAGTCCATGGGGTCGCAATGAGTCGGACATGACTGAACGACTTTCACTTCACACTTTCACTTAGCTATCAGAGACATCCTTTGCTGCTACAAATACATTTCCCTAAATTCTCTTTCATTTAACTTTGTCCCTCAAAAGCAGAAATATACAAGTGAGTGGCAACCTTGTGTTGTTTACCATTTCCTAAGCTTTCACACAAGCTTCCCCTGATGGGAGGATCTGAATTTGCTGAACACGTTCATGTCCTCTGTCCTTAGGGCAGGCAAGTTAAGCCTGAGCAGCTAGACTCCCCAAGATCATTACCTCCCACCATTTATATCCGCATCTTCACCCACTGTCCTGTACAGAAGCAGCACAATGCTCTCTGTCCTCTATGAAATGAAAGCATGGAGAAACCCTTCCGTGGTGTCCTAGAGTCACTGGAATATATTGAGTGTATTTATTTTTTTTTTTTTCTGATGGCTTTCAGTATTTTCCTTTGACAAAACATGGTCCTCCCTTTCTTGCTTCAAATTTCACTTATCATTCAGAACTCAAACTAGTCCCAGTCCTTTAGTCAAAGTTTCCCAATCACTTTCACCTACACTTCATTGTCCAATCTCTTAACCTAAACTCTTCCTGTTTGCCAACCACAATGGCAGTTATTTAATGATAAAAATCACTGTATCTTCAACTCACACAAAACTATGCTAATTTAGCATTTTCTCATAGTCTACATCACAGAGCTGGTTCACACAGTAGCATCTTAATTAAATGTGTATTTAATTAATTTATTGCTGGCTAATAAAGCAAAGAATTTGATGAAAATGGACAACTGTATTCAAAAGGTTAAAATGGGTAAAGGGAGGGAAGAAGTTTCTCGAGCAAGGTGCGATTCTTAAAAAGGCAGGTGTGAATGAAGGACATAGAGATGATGACCAAGAAATAAATTAAATATACCAGAAAATCAGCTAGTGACCAAAACATAGAAGATTAAGCACACTAAGGAAATCAGCTCATTATGAAACTTCAAGTGTGTCTAAGCATTTTCAGTAAGGATTCATGATTCTTGAAACTATTTACAGTCTTTGCACCAAGCATAACACAGGTAGTTCTTTGACTGTTGTCTCAAGAATATGTATAATTTTCACAGAATAAGACTATATATGTAGTTACTGGGTATCTACTGTGAGCCAGACTATAACAGTCAAAGTACAATTATAAGAGATAATTATTGATATCCGTAAATATCCATCTACCAGAATGTTCATGGAGCATTATTTTACATAATAAAATAATTTCATTACCCAATACTGGGGGAAATAAAAATAATGTTTAATAATAATAATACCTTTGATATATTATACTACTTATAATTGATATATTATGTGCTATATTAAACAATATAATATAAATAGTAATAGTGTAATATTCAGAGAAGAACAATACTTTGTAGAATATGTAATTGTACTCTTTATGTATTATGTTGAGAAATTTAAAATGTTAGTTTGACTCTCATTTATACTAAAGGCAAGGGCAAGATATTTCTTCAATCTGTTTTATGACAAAGGTTTTTCAGAGTTTGGACAGCCAGAGAAAACCAAAGAAACAGAAGTGAGATAAATTTGGCATCTTGAAAGAGAACATTTTCCTCATTCAGAATATTTTTTCCTTCTTAAAAATCTATTACAAGCCAAGGCATTTCTCAAGATTAATTCATTGTCAGATGTTAATCTGGTGTTTTGTGTGTGTGAGAGGAAGGAAAAGTGACATCTGGAGTTACATTTTTACAAGGCAATGATGCCCAGTCATAAAATGATAAGCAATATTAATAAGTATTATACCTCCTTATCTATAGATGACCTTTAAAGAGAATTGTAGTTATTATCTCACAATATTCTTTCATTTATTAGCTGTCCCTTTTCTGAGTTCACTTGCTATTCTACAGCAGAAATATAGATGCATGGCATAAAAAATAGAGAAATTTGATTTAACCATTATAATGGCTCAAGACTTTCAAGTCTAATTTAATTTTTTGCTCATTCTATGAAGGAGGTTGAAGCTGATGGTAACTACTAGACCAGGCAATTTAAGAGAGAAATCCAGATGACTTTATCTCTGACCATTAAATTAGTCATAAAGGACATTTTATTTTTCAGACTTCTTGGAAGTTCATTAAAGTGATTGGATAGGCCTGTAGGATTGCATTATGAGATATTATTGTTGGGGAAGTCATCTAGGTCATAAGTAAAATGACTGATTTGGACAGTAATAAATGTTAAGAAAGTATCATTTTTTTCTCTTATTCATCTAAATCCCCATTATCAAATATTAAGAAGAAAGACTATCAGGATGACTGATGAATTAAGCTTCCAAAAAAGAAAAAAATGAAATCTTGTCATGCGGGCTTGAATAGAAGTCTAGAAATGAACCAGTTTAAATCTCTAAATAGAAGAAGAATATAATTTACTTTTATTCTTTCCTATTGAATATTGATTGGAAATTGACGTGCAAGTTCTCAACACTCCAGAGGATGCAGAGGTAATATTTTAATTTCTCGTTTATTCTGAACCTTTCTCTATTAGGCTTAAAGAAGCTTCAAATCATTCTCCAATATAATCACTAACTTTTTCATTTTCCTTTTGTTTTCAGCTTCTCTCCTTCTGTCCTTAATTGCTTTTAAGTGCTATTTTTGTCTTGTTTTCCTTAATGACAGTTATTTTCAGGGAAGTGGTAATATTGGAAAGGTACTTACTGCTATGGAAATAGAAAAATTCAATCTTATGTTCGTCTCAGCTGGAGTTAGAAAAATTACCTTATAGTTAGTATAAACAGATAAAATTTGATCAGGACACCATTCAAGACAATACGTGGTGAGCCTCCAAGCATTTTTTTTTCCCCCATCACTTTAGAATACAAGTTAGTTTAGTCCTTCCAGAGTTTTGAGAACATTAGGAAAAAGGGGGAAAGCATAAGTACTGGAGTTTCAGCTTTAGCATCATTCCTTCCAAAGAAATCCCAGGGCCAATCTCCTTCAGAATGGACTGGCTGGATCTCCTTGCAGTCCAAGGGACTCAAGAGTCTTCTCCAACACCACAGTTCAAAAGCATCAATTCTTTGGTGCTCAGCCTTCTTCACAGTCCAACTCTCACATCCATACATGACCACTGGAAAAACCATAGCCTTGACTAGATGGACCTTAGTTGGCAAAGTAATGTCTCTGCTTTTGAATATGCTATCTAGGTTGTTCTTAACTTTTCTTCCAAGGAGTTAGTGTCTTTTAATTTCATGGCTACAGTCGCCATCTGCAGTGATTCTGAAGCCCAGAAAAATAAAGTCCCACACTGTTTCCACTGTTTCCCCATCTGTTTCCCATGATGTGATGGGACTGGATGCCATGATCTTAGTTTTCCGAATGTTGAGCTTTAAGCCAACTTTTTCACTCTCCTCTTTTACTTTCATCAAGAGGCTTTTTAGTTCCTCTTCACTTTCTGCCATAAGGGTGGTGTCATCTGCATATCTGAGGTTATTGATATTTCTCCCGGCAATCTTGATTCCAGCTTGTGTTTCTTCCAGCCCAGCATTTCTCATGATGTACTCTGCATATAAGTCAAATAAGCAGGGTGACAATATACAGCCTGATGTACTCCTTTTCCTATTTGGAACCAGTCTGTTGTTCCATGTCCAGTTCTAACTGTTGCTTCCTGACCTGCATATAGGTTTCTCAAGAGGCAGGACAGGTGGTTAGGTATTCCCATCTCTCTCAGAATGAGTAAGTTGACTCAAAGTCAAGCACACACTCTAGTTACACAGCTAATCAACTGAGAACTTGAACTCAGGTCTGCAGAATNCTTTTTTTTTTTACCATCATTTCACAGCCACTTTCATATTTTACCTCTGCTGCAAAGAGTCACACGTAACACACTAAAATCAGATGCTGACATGTTCATGCAGTACATTTGAAAAAAGGTGTGGTGCTACTGAAAGGCTTGATTCTTCCTAGTCAGTTCCATAAGCAAAGTCTGTGGAGGACAGCCATGAGCCCCAGAAAATATCATCAATGTCAAGGATATATTCACCAAAAGCAGGCACCTAAGGGACTCATTCTGGTTGTGGTCTTTGAAAGTGACACTGTCCAATATAGCAGCTACTAAATAAATTTTAAAAGATGAGACATAACAGATGTTTGTGGAGATGTGGTAAAAAAAAAAAAAAGGAATCCTTTTGTACGCTATTGGTGGAATTTCAAATTGGTGCAGCCACTGTGGACAGTTAAAACTAAAACTACCACATGTGCTAAGTCGCTTCAGTCAAGTCGGACTCTTCGCAATGCAATGGACTGTAGCCTGCCAGGCTCCTTTGTCCATGGATTTCTCCAGGCAAGAATACTGGAGTGTGTTGCCATGTGCTCTTCCAGGAGATCTCCCCAACCAGGGATGAAGCCAGCTTCTTAAATCTCCTGCACTGGCAGGCAGATTCTTTAGTGCCACCTGCGAAGCCCCTAGAACTACCATATGATCCAAGAATTCTACTTCTGGGTGAAGGAGATAAAATTACTCTCTCAAAGAGATATAGGTACCATCATGTTCATTGCAGCGTTATTTACAATAATCAAGATGGGAACAACTTATGTCCACTGACAGCTGAATGGGTATGTTGTTTTGAGTCGCTCAGTCACGTCTGACTCTTTGTGACCCCATGGACTGCAGCACACCAGGCGTTCCTGTCCTTCCCCATCTCCCGGAGCTTGCTCAAACTCATGTCCATTGAGTCAGTGATGCCCTCCAACCATCTTGTCCTCTGTTGTCCCCTTCTCCTCCTGCCTTCAATCTTTCCCAGCATCAGGGTCTTTTTTTTTTTTTTTTGGCAAGTTAATCAGTTTTATTACACAAATGCTAATGTTGGTGTCGTAACTGATAATAAGCAAAAGGCTGTGAATAGCCAGGACCTATTTTAAGACAGTACGGTAAGATCATGACGGATAACTAATCAAAGTCTCTCAAAGACTGTTTTCACTTCTTATATTCCTAATAATTCTATGTCTTGGTTATTTATTTTCACAGCTTATAGCGTAATAACGGTAGATCAGTAGAGGGAGAAACTCTCTGAGGAAGGTTGCAGCAAGATGTGACATTAGAGAACAAAGGCTAGGACAGAAAACTAATTAGACTTTGGAACACAGGCATCTTAAATTGGAGATGTTGATATAGAGGCAAACAGCCTCAGTAATAACCCCGGGGGCATTGTATTTGCCAGTGGAGAATTTCCAACATGATAGAAAAAGCTATGGCATAGAGTCAGAAAGATCTCTGTTCTGAGCCTAGCTTCATTTACTAGCAGTATGGCCATGAGTCTTGAAATTTCATCTCTCGGCGCTCAATTTTCCGATCTATACAGTAGTAAGAAGAGACTACTCTGAACACTTTGCGCATTTTAGTTTCATGTTATCTGCATGACATAGTATAAAAAAGCATTTCACTGATAAGTGCAAAAAGTGGCATTTTATTTCATGATCAAAATGACTCAGGCACCTGATGTATTTTAAATTAACGGTGTTCAAAAAAGCTTATCCTTTTATCATCTTATTTTCTATGGATACTTCCTCTCTAGGTGATCTCTTTCAGTCCCATGGCTTTAAATATTAACTATTTGTAATTGAATCAAAAATTAATATATATTAATCTTGTCTTCTCAAATGTTACAATCAACTGCCTACTTAATATCTTCACTTGGTCCAGTGGAGTTGCTCAGTCATGTCCAACTCTTTGCAATTCCGTGAACTGCCGCATGCCAGGCCTCCCTGTCCATCACCAACTCCCGCAGTTTACTCAAACTCACGTCCATTAAGTTGGTGATGCCATCCTGCCATCTCATCCTCTGTCATTCCCTTCTCCTCCCCCCTTCAATCTTTCCCAGCATCAAGCTCTTTTCAAATGATTCAGTTCTTCACATCAGGTGACCAAAGTATTAGAGTTTCAGCTTCAACATTAGTCCTTCCCATGAATATTCACAACTGATTTTCTTAAGGATGGACTTGTTGGATCTCCTTGCAGTCCAAGGGACTTTCAAGAGTCTTCTCCAACATCACAGTTCAAAAGCATCAATTCTTCAGTGCTCAGCTTTCTTTATAGTCCAACTCACATCCATACATGACTACTGGAAAAACCATTACCTTGACTAGATGGACCTTTGTTAGCAAAATAATGTATCTGCTTTTCAATATGATGTCTAGATTGGTCATAACTTTTCTTCTAANCAGTTCAAAAGCATCAATTCTTCAGTGCTCAGCTTTCTTTATAGTCCAACTCACATCCATACATGACTACTGGAAAAACCATTACCTTGACTAGATGGACCTTTGTTAGCAAAATAATGTATCTGCTTTTCAATATGATGTCTAGATTGGTCATAACTTTTCTTCTAAGGAGTGAGTGAAGTGAAGTTGCTCAGTCATGTCCAACTCTTTAAGACCACATGGACTGTAGTATACCAGCCTCCTCTATCCATGGGATTTTCCAGGCAAGGGTACTGGATTGGGTTGCCATTTCCTTCTCCAGAGGATTTTCCAGGCAAAGGTACTGAAGTGGGTTGTGCCATTTCCTTCTCCATAAGTGTCTTTTAATTTCATGGCTGTAGTCACCATCTGCAGTGATTTTGGAGCCCAGAAAAATAAAGTNAATTCTTTGGTGCTCAGCCTTCTTCACAGTCCAACTCTCACATCCATACATGACCACTGGAAAAACCATAGCCTTGACTAGATGGACCTTAGTTGGCAAAGTAATGTCTCTGCTTTTGAATATGCTATCTAGGTTGTTCTTAACTTTTCTTCCAAGGAGTTAGTGTCTTTTAATTTCATGGCTACAGTCGCCATCTGCAGTGATTCTGAAGCCCAGAAAAATAAAGTCCCACACTGTTTCCACTGTTTCCCCATCTGTTTCCCATGATGTGATGGGACTGGATGCCATGATCTTAGTTTTCCGAATGTTGAGCTTTAAGCCAACTTTTTCACTCTCCTCTTTTACTTTCATCAAGAGGCTTTTTAGTTCCTCTTCACTTTCTGCCATAAGGGTGGTGTCATCTGCATATCTGAGGTTATTGATATTTCTCCCGGCAATCTTGATTCCAGCTTGTGTTTCTTCCAGCCCAGCATTTCTCATGATGTACTCTGCATATAAGTCAAATAAGCAGGGTGACAATATACAGCCTGATGTACTCCTTTTCCTATTTGGAACCAGTCTGTTGTTCCATGTCCAGTTCTAACTGTTGCTTCCTGACCTGCATATAGGTTTCTCAAGAGGCAGGACAGGTGGTTAGGTATTCCCATCTCTCTCAGAATGAGTAAGTTGACTCAAAGTCAAGCACACACTCTAGTTACACAGCTAATCAACTGAGAACTTGAACTCAGGTCTGCAGAATCACAGGCCTATTCCATCATCATCCCCAAACATAATATGAACCTTAATTCCTTATTAAGTATCTCTCATAATCTTCTGGGACCTCTTTTAGTTTTGACCAACTTAGAGATTTTCATTTATTTCCTAATTTGAGGCCTTTCTGTCTTCAAGCCAAAGGCAGATATTCTTGTGAAGTAAATGTAAGGTCCTGGCTTCACTGCAGTGTGACATGTCAATTCAGAAATAGCTGAAACATTCCAGAAGAAAATGGCTGCCTAGGATCATATCAAAGAAATTGTAACTGAAGAATTTGTAGTAATTATTTTAAAAAATTTGAAATGTAATCAGCTCAGATTCTACCATATTATAACATTATAGTGAATGAATCTTATTTTTTCTTTTGTTTAATTTTCATTAGGATTTCCTTTTTGAGTCTATTATATGTTCAGTAATGATATAAATCTTTTCTCAGGAGTTGCTTTCTGGTACCAAAGATTCTGGAATACAGAAAGAAAAAAAAAGTTTCTTTGTTCAATGGCAGAGCCAATCCTAATGAAGAGACTTCAAAAATTAAAAAAAAAAAAAAAGTCCATTTATAGAGAAGGTGGCCAGAAAACCCAGAGACCATCTGGTCAGATATTTTCCTTCAGAAGACAAGAGACTGTCTTTGGTAACTTCCTTCAGTCTCCAAAATTGTATTTACCTTTTATAAGATAATGGAGACTATAACTGGGAATATTGGCTAAATGTATAACCTGCTTACATTACTGACTCTGCTGCTGCTCTTAAGAGACATTACTTGGTTTAATTGCTCCCCTTGCTCTAGAGATGATGTTGACATCTAAACTCAGTAGTGGAATTCTCACTTCTTCCTTCATCCTGCCTCTGAAAAACAAGTTCATCTCATGTTTGCATGATTTGGTGGAGCTAGCCTCATGAATAGCCTTCAAACTTCTCTCCTTTTTTGACTGTTCAAATCGATTACTGGTCTGCAAAGCTGTTCTTGGAATATTGTGTTATTAAATATATCCAAAAATAAAGCTGACATACACGCCCTAAAAATTAACCAATGTGAATCTTCAGTAAGGGAAAGGAACCACCTTCTTAGTTTTAGTTGTTTTAGTTTACTATATACCATGTGGTAGGCTAAGGTCTTTTCCATATTATTTTCTTGAATATTTATAATCATTAGCATGGCAGATGAATTTTTCTCCCAATTTTATACCTCAAACAGTAAGGCACAGATGAGGAAACAAATTTTTTCCTAGTTCACAGGGCTATTAAATGGCAGAAGAACTTTCCAGAGCAATGTCTAATAATGAAAAGCTGCTCTCCTGGGGTGCACAAGCGATATCCATTTTCCTAAGTCCTCGAGAGTGTTGCCAGAATTCTGTCCATTGTTCTAAGAGGTTCATCAAGAACAGTCATCCCTGTCATTTGGCAAAGGCACTTTCTTTGAGAACATAAATCCCTAGTACGATCTATTTGTTCTCATAATATCTGCCTTGTGAACTATCTAATACAGTTGTCTTCAGAGTATATAAAGGGGCTATCAGCATTACTGGGCTTCTCTGGTGGCTCAGCTGGTAAAGAATCTACCTGCAGTGCGAGAGACCTGGGTTTGGTGTTCTCTGTAGTGCAAAGACCTGCAGTGTGAGGTCCCAGGGTTGGGAAGATCCCCTGGAGAAGGGAACAGCTACCCACTCCAGTATTCTGGCCTAGAGAATCCCATGGACTGTATAGTCCATGGGGTCCCAAAGAGTTGGACACGACTGAGTGACTTTCACTTCACCAGCATTACTATACCTTGACAATTTGATAGAGATGTAAATTCTCAGACTCCACATGAATGCACTGCATCAAAAACTCTGGATGTGGGGCCCAGCAATTTGTGTTTTAACAGGCTCTCCAGGAAATTCTGATAAACTTGAAATTTGAGAACCACTGATTTCAAGGTGATGCTAGGGGTAAAGAACCTGCCTGCCAATGCAGGAAATGTAAGAGAAGCAGGTTGGACCCCTGAGTTGGGAAGATCCTCTGGAGGAAGAAATGGCAACCCACTCCAGTATTCTTGCCTGGAGACTCCCATGGACAGAGGAGCCTGGCAGGCTACAGTCCATAGGGTTGCACAGAGTCAGACATGACAGAAGTGACTTAGCACACACACATGACCTAAAATTATTCACTTATTCAGCTGCCTAAATTCTGAATCTCTCAATGATATTTTTTTTCCCTCATGCTGTAGTAAAACAAGTAATATTCTGTAGAGCTTGGGATTGAGTTNTTGCACAGAGTCAGACATGACAGAAGTGACTTAGCACACACACATGACCTAAAATTATTCACTTATTCAGCTGCCTAAATTCTGAATCTCTCAATGATATTTTTTTTCCCTCATGCTGTAGTAAAACAAGTAATATTCTGTAGAGCTTGGGATTGAGTTTTTCTACTCTCCACATAAAATGGATTAGAGATCAGAGCGTTTCCCTTGAAAAGATAGAGAGGGAACTTGTGAAATGTCTTATAATCTTGTATATCTGAAAAAGAGTTGCATCCATAGCAATCTCTTTTTCTCTCTCACACATATCTGGGTTTTAAAACTGAGTGAACAGAGATTCCGATGTCTGTATTGAGCAGACAGTCAACACAGTCAAGAGAAATCATATTCTTAGGACAAATGTACAATAGCAAGAAAGAGAATGCAAAAGGCTGCGGACCAGAAATGCCAAAGAACAAAACACAGTCTGCGTGGAATTTGACACGTTAGTTTGTTTGCCTCTCGTTTTGATTTAAAGTAGAAAAATGCACTGAAAACGAACAAAACCTATTTTCATTTGAAAAGTAAAGCATCACTTCAGTCACATCCAGCTTCGTGTAACCCCATAGACCGTAGCCTGCCAGGCTCCTCTGTCCATGGGATTCTCTAAGCAACTGTACTGGAGTAGGTTGCCATGCCCTCCTCCAGGGAATCTTCCCGATCTAGGGATCAAACCTGCGTCTCTTATGTCTCCAGCATTGGCAGGCAGTTTCATTACCACTAGCAACACCTGGGAAGCCCATAGCATCTTGGGTAGCACCCAAACATGAATCCAAAGAGAAGTAGGAGAGAAAAGGTAAGGAACAGTGAATTTTCAGCACACTGTGTTTCACGGAAACTGCATTTAAATCATAAAAAATATGCTCAATCGGTTTCATTTTGTACATGATGTTGCACAAACCTTTTACTATATTCACTGTAGGACCATCATTTTGAATGCCGTTTCTTTCATTGACTCAACAAATTTTTGCTGAGTTTCTGTCAAGCCATGTGCTGGGCAGATGATAAAGGCAGACAGACACAGCTCAAAAGTACTTAGAAAAGAGAGGCATCAAACTGAATCATTCCACTAAAACTACATACTTAAAATTGAGTCAAGTGATTCTAAAAAATACAGAATGTTTTGAAATTGTATAACTCATTGTATAACTTGGGCTTCTTTTAGACCTGATATGAGCTCTTAAATTAAAATTTGAAAGGTAAGTAGGAGTTGGCCAAGTAAAGAGCAGAGAAAAAGTGTTCAAGGCTGAGTACACCACAAGCCAAGAAGTTAGTGTACTGAAAGGAGCTATGAGAGAGACTTCAGGTGGATCAATATTTTATCACCTAAAAACATCTGAACTGGGACTTCCCTGGTGGTCCAGTGGCAAAGACTCTGATCTCCCAATACAGGGGGCCTGGGCTTGATCCCTGGTCAGGGAACTTGATCCCGCATGCCGCAACTAAGAGTCTACATGTCACAATTAAAGATTCTGAGTGAGGCAGCTAAGGCCCAGTGCCATCAAAAAATAAATGAAATTACTTAAAAAAAAAAATCCTGAAGCCAATGTAACAGAATATCAGTCTTTTAATTTTCATTGACGAGTAAAAGGTCATATGTCATTTTTGTTCTGTAACTTTATTTGGTGTATAATAATATTGTCTGAAAAGGAAAATAAAGTGTGGAGTAGATTCCAAGGCCAGGAATATGAATGAAGTCATCCTGATAATAGAGGCTTTGCCTTAAGGTTTAATACTCTACAGGCATGAGTGCCTAATGGTTTCAGTTGGAATGAATGGAAATGCTTTGAAGCAATACAGAGCCTCAAGTCTTGCCTGGCAGCTGTCTTATTGTAATGAATGCCTGGGTTATGTTGTATTTCTTTTTTCCCCCTAAAATTAAGGTGTGTTAATGTTGGATGGTTCTACTTAGTCTTCTCATGATGAATCTTAGGGGTACCTGTATTTGAAGCTACTTAATCATTATCTCAGGGGGGGAAAAAAAACAAACATACCTTTTTAGATAGTCTTTTATCATGGTCAGCAGATTCATGGCTTCCTTTGTTTCAGTTCAGTGCAGTCGCTCAGTCATGTCCGACTCTTTGTGACCCTATGAATCGCAGCACGCCAGGCCTCCCTGTCCATCNAGTCTTTGACCGGCTTCATTCTGTATTCCATGGCCAAATTTGCCTGTTACTCTAGGTGTTTCTTGACGTCCTACTTTTGCATCCAGTCCCCTATAATGAAAAGGACATCTTTTTTGGGTGTTAGTTCTAAAAGGTCTTGTAGGTCTTCATAGAATTGTTCAACTTGAGCCTTTTCAGTGTTACTGGTTGGGGTATAGACTTGGATTCCTTTGTTCAGCAGAGTACAAGTAATCTCTTGGATGATTCTGAATGGATAAGAGAAACAACAGTTGCCCTAGACAATTTTAATGTGAGTGTCAAACTCCATCAAGGATGTGAAATCACTCTTCTACCCCCAGTATTTCTCTGAATATTTTGTTTACTTCTGCAACTGCCATGCCTAGACTATTTCCATCCCATGTGATAATAAATAGATGTTGTTTGTGAATACAAGTACTCAACTAATCCAGCATGGTATTACTGACACTAGCCTCATTTTGATAACATTGTCCCCATTTAAGAGAGAAATGGTTGTTTTATAGATATCAGCCTGTTTATGACAGAAGAGGCTTTTTGGATCTAAAATTCTGCATTACTGAATTATCACAAATCTTGAAATATTGTATTCCTCTATCAGTTAAGCCTTAAAAGAGACAGGCACACTATAAAGGTTTTTTGTCTTAAACTTTCCTGAGAACAAGGGTAATTCCAGTCAAGCCTAAAGCAATAATGAATAACCTAACTTCCCCCCAGGTGGTGCAGTGGTAAAGAATCTTCCTGCCAATGCACGAATGTCCCTGGGTTGGGAAGATATCCTGGAGGAGGAAATGGCAACCCACTCCAGTATTCTTGCCTGAAAAATTCCATGGACAGAGAATCCTGGTGGGTTATGGTTCACTGGGTTGCAAAGTGTTGGACATGATTGAGTAATTGAGTGTGCACACATGCAACCTCCAGCCACTCATTGCTACTCACTGCAAAGGAGTTTATTGTACCAGTGATTCCAAGATGGGTTATTAATGGCCTGGATATGTAAATAAAACAGATTATTCCTTTTGAGATGGAATCCCACCCTAGAATAATGGCGCCCTTTGTAGGCAGAGGAAAAGGCATCACAGAAAAGACCACAGAGAATTTTACAATCCTGTCATCTCACTTTTTCATGTACCATCACTTATGTACCTCACATGTGGTTCTTAACTGTTATCTCCTTCATGATATTTATGTCCAGATTAACATCTTGACTTATGCAAATCTTCATAAGACCCAAGTCATTAAGCTGTTAGTACATAGTAGAGAATCAATTAAAAACTAGCCACATAAATTTTTATACTTATGCTGGGGAGGGTATATAGCATCAGGAATTGTTCAGAGGATTTGAGCCTGATAGCCTTGATACAATTTGTCCTGAAGAGAAATTGCTGGAAGACAGGAGAGCTTCGTTTTAGAGAAATTTAATCTGAGGGAGTGGTAAGATAACCAAAGAGGGAGGGGTAGAGTTACCATTTTGGTGTCAACCACCAAAGATCCTTACGTAAGGCATGAACCTGAATGAGGGCTCCAAGGGCGCCAGAGTTGGGAGAAAGACAGTCTCCTAGTAACGAAGCCCATGGCTTTGCAGTTAGTCTGTTGTCTGGTTCTGAGCCTATATTCTAACCCGTGTCATCCTTCTCACCTCTCTTAAATGAAGATGTGGGCTTCCCGGGTGGTGCTAATGGTAAAGAATCTGCCTGCCAGTGCAGATAGACACCGGTTCAACCCCTGGGTTGGGAAGATCCCCTGAAGTAGGAAATAGCAACTGGCTGCAGTATTCTTGCCTGGAAAATCCCATGGACAGAAGAGCCTGACAGGGTTACAGTCCGTGGNTGGGCTTCCCGGGTGGTGCTAATGGTAAAGAATCTGCCTGCCAGTGCAGATAGACACCGGTTCAACCCCTGGGTTGGGAAGATCCCCTGAAGTAGGAAATAGCAACTGGCTGCAGTATTCTTGCCTGGAAAATCCCATGGACAGAAGAGCCTGACAGGGTTACAGTCCGTGGGGTCACAAAAGAGTTGGACATGACTGAGTGACTCAGCACACACACACACACACACACACACACACACACACCCCTACACACATGCACACACACACTCTCAGAGATTACAGGAAAATAATGAAGATCAAATCAAATAGTTTACCAATCAAGTTTCTACATCACTTATCACAGGGCCTCATTCTTTATAAGTAAAGAATAAATATTCTAAATTATAAAATGAAAGAAAATACCTATTAAATTCCTACCATGTCCTGGGAGCTTAGTATATAGTGTCTATATTCACTATATACTATGTCCTGGGAGCTTGGGGAAAATCAGTAAACAAGACTGTTACGGTTGCTGAACACTGGAACTTAGAGGAGTCAAATGGAAGGGATAAATACTGAATCGTGGCAAATTGTTGGAAAGAGTGGTTATTTTAAAATACCATTCTAGGGACTTCTCTGGTGATTCAGTGGTTAAGAATCTGCCCTGCAACACAAGAGATGCTGGAGCAGCCCTTGATTGGGGGACTAAGATCCCACAGAACAAGGAAGCTGGCACACCACAGCTACTGAGCCCACGAGCTCTAGAGCCCCCATGCCAAAACTCAAGAGTCCGTTTGCCACAGTGAAAGATTCCCCATGATTCAAGGCAGACCCCAGGTGCCTTAACTGAGACCTGATGTGGCCAAATAAATATTTTTTAAAAATAAAAAGTAAAAGTCTTCTCTCCCTCTGGCAGGGAGCCTGGAGGGCTGCAGTCCATAGGTTTGCACTGAAGTGACTTAGCACGCATCCCTCTAGCAGATGCTGAGGGTTCCTGCACTTTCTCTTGACTCTCGGTTCCTTCAGCTCTGGACCAAGTAGCAAGCCATGCTCAGAGGGGTTGTACAAGTTGAAAGGTTTTTATAGGAAGGAGGGTGGGACAAGAAGGTATTAGCAGAAGAAAAGAGGGCATTATTTTTAAGCTAAGACATCACCTTCCTTGGGGGAAGGGAACTTGGCAAAGATTTTAAGATGCTGCTTGCCTCCTCTCCCTCTGGGGGATAGAGAATGCCCAGGGGTACAGATTATTTTAATGATGTCTAGACCAGAAATTGCCAGACTGATTGACTAAGATTACATTTTTGGAAGAGGTTGAAACTGCAATTAGATCAGGTATTAAATTCTAGGTTTTTAATCTTTGACTTTAGCCTGAATGACACCATTTTGGCACTGTTTATATCCATAAGTCCCTGTGACTCTCTGTGCTTCTGAACTCCTTTTTTTTTTTTTTTTTTTCCTGGCCAAGGGGAACATGCTGGGCTAATACAAATAGCAAGCCAGGAGAGCCAGACAGTTAATGCCCTAGTGAGCATTGTTTAGCCCAGGACAGATGGGGACTAGTGGATAAATAAGCTAGCTTCCTTGCTTCTCATTTTGGTTAATTAAAAGATGTGTTTCTACTCTGTCCCCCAAGTTTCTACAGTGGGGTTGAGCTTCATTTACGCAAAGCCTGATGGTTTGATTCTTGATCTTGGCCTTGTTCCCTGCCTCTCCTCTCCCCTTCCTTGTGTCTTTTGGCATCACCTCTCAGATTACTTCTTACATTTGAAGTCTTGTTTCAGGATTTGCTTCTCAGGGATCACAAACAAGACAAGCATGTGTTGCTGTGCAGTTGCTAAGTCATGTCTGACTCTTTGCAACCCCGTAAATTGCAGCATGCCAGGCTTCCCTGCCTTCCATTATCTCCTGGAGTTTCCTCAAGTACATGTCCATTGAGTTGATGATGATATCTAGCCATCTCATCCTCTGCCGCCCTCCTCTTTTGCCCTCAATCTTTCTCATATGCAAGACAACCATACACAAGTTCAAAGGACTTAGTATTCACTGACTGTTTTCTATGGCAAACATGGAACTAGTCATGTCACGTGATTTTAGGTATTTCTCATAAAAACCATGAACCCCAGTAATTATACCTCATTGTCCAGGTTATACAGTTTAGGTTGAGATAATAAGTAATTTGCTAACGTTGCTATTATTTGTAAGTGGTTGTTAGAAACCCATTTAGAATCCAGTTCCCATACTCTTCCCATTACATTGTCAGTTGACTTTGAACTTTCAAGGCAAACATCCCTTTAAACACACAAAATTCAGTGGAGGAAATTTGAAGCTCTAATTGGCTTTTTTCAAAGATTCATGAATCAAGTGTCCTCCCATTTAATACCTAGAAGGGTGCTCAGAGAGGTTGTACAAATTGAAAGGTTTTTATAGGAAGAAGGAGAGTGGGGCAAGAAGGTATTAGCAGAAGAAAAGAGAGGGTTGTTTTTAAGCCAAGATATCATATTCCTGAGGGAAGGGAACTTGACAAAGATTTGCTTATGCTGCTTGACTTTTCTTCCTCTGGGGGTTACTGAAAGCTCAGGGGCACAGATTATTTTACTGGTGCCTAGACCAGAAATTTCCAGACTGAGTGACTAAGCTTACATTTTTGGAAGAGGTTGAAACTGCAATTAGATCAGTTGTTAAATTATAGATTTTTTTATCTTGGGGTTGGCCCAGAGGGTAAAGCGTCTGCCTGCAATGCTAGAGACCCGGATTCAGTCCCTGGGTCAGGAAGATCCCCTGGAGGAGGAAATGGCAACCCACTTTGGTACTCTTGCCTGGAAAACCCCATGGATGGAGAAACCTGTAGGCTTGAGTCTATGATAGGCTAAGTCTATGGAGTCGCAAAGAGTTGGACACAACTGAGGTTCTTCACTTTCTTTTCTCTCTCAGCCATTTCCTGACACAATTTTGGGCCTGTGTTTTTTTGTTTCTTTGTTTGCTTTCATTTCTAATAACCCTTGTAAGAGTCAAGTAAGTAAGTAATCTTACTGCGTCTAGTCTTTTGCTTAAGATTGTGTGGTTGTATTTGACTTGACCAAAAGTAACTAGTGTATGCATTTAGAAATAACCCTTTGAGTGCATGCTCAATCATGTTGAACTCTTATGACCCCATGGACTGCAGCCTGCCAGGCTCCTCTGTCCATGGAACTTTTCAGGCAAGAATATTGGAGGGCATTGCCATTTCCTCCTCTAGGGGATCTTCCTGACCCAGGGACGGAAACTGCCTCTCCTGAATTGGCAGGCAGATTCTTTACCACTGAACCACCCAGGAAGTCCAGTCGTTCTGTAAGGCATCATTTTTGCAGGTGAGTTAGGAGCATATGTGTGTGTAGATATAGATATCATAGGGAAGGCAAAGTAATTTTCCCTGTATTCTTCTTAGAGTTTATGTTAGATCTTTTTCATAAAAGACAGAGTAACAAGAAAAGCCAACAGAAGTTAACATGCATGTCTCACATAATATAGGATATGTCCAGGGGGAAAATGAGTCACCCCTCCAAGTGGCTTAGAATTCAGACTTAAATACCATCTTAATAAGGAAAGGGGAGGGTGATGTAGGCCTTTTAGTGGAGAGTAGCAATGGCACCCCACTCCAGTACTCCTGCCTGGAAAATCCCATGGATGGAGGAGCCTGGTAGGCTTCAGTCCATGGAGTCCCTAAGAGTTGGACACGACTGAGCGACTTCCCTTTCACTTTTCACTTTCATGCGTTGGAGAAGGAAATGGCAACCCACTCTAGTGTTCTTACCTGGAGAATCTCGGGGATGGGGGAGCCTGGTGGGCTGCTGTCTCTGGGGTCGCACAACTGAAGCGACTTAGCAGCAACAGTAGATGATATTTAGGAAAGATGAATGTCTCTAAAAAGAAGAGATGAGGTAGATGAGGTGTGTAGTTTGTAACAAAGTTTTTGGGATTTTGTATCAATTTTTCCTCTCCTCCCTTTTGATAAAAATCAATCCTCCTTGGTTGATGAAACTCTCAGGGAGGGCATTTAGACAACTGAATGCCTTTTGAAGGATCTGTCTTTAGGTAGATGAGGAGAGTTCAGAGAAAGCCTCTCCCTGCATTTGCTGTTTTTCAAGTGTCTGTAGCAGGAAATAATTGACAAACAAAAGTGGCATTTTTGGGGATGGTATATTCTTCTGTCCTTCAATTTCTCTCTCTCTCATCTTATCTTATGGTCTATATCTATCTATTGAGATGTGTCAGTGTTTTTGTAGGATGTTTTAAACATACCTATTCTCTTTTTCTTTTTAGCTTCAGTTCAGTTGCTCAGTCATGTCCAACTCTTTGTGACCCCATGGATTGCAGCACACTATGTTTTCCTGTCCATCACCAAGTCCTAGAGCTTGCTCAAATCCATGTCCATTGAGTCGGTGATGCCATCCAACCATCTCATCCTCTGTCATCACCTTCTCCTCCTGTCTTCAATCTTTCCCGGCATCAGGGTCTTTTCCAGTGAGTCAGTTCTTTGCATTTTAGCTTACAGGTCGGTAAATTGTCACTGCTAACATGTAGCCCATTAACTTAAATCTTATTTAAGCCTGTGGTGGTTTACAGATATCTCTAACATGATGTTATATGTTTGTTGTTTTTTTCCCTGTAACTACTACAGTGCAGACCCCCTCCCTATAGGAATCTAAGACAGAATGTTGCAGCTGACTTCTAACGATTTCATCTCAATTACAGAGTGCTGGCTTATGGCTCCATTTATAACTCCAGTTTTAGAATGGGCTTTTTACAACTAAGAAAGACTTTGTTTGAGGGTTCTTTTGCTACATCCCAAGGCATGGGCTATCTTATTCCCTCAACCAGGGTTTAAATGTGTGCCCTCTGCAGTGGCAAGGCAGAGTGTTAACAAACTGGAAGCCAGGGAAGTTCCTAATAAAGACTTTTTTTTTAAAGGATGTAATAAAAAGTATGACTATGTGAACAAGACCCTGAGAAACATGTATTAAGGAGTTTGAAAATGTGATATTCATGTGTCCTCTTGCCATTTACTTGTAAAGACTATTCTGGGCTTCAGGTTGACAGAAGCAGTACTGATGTCCTGTTGTATAAATTAAGCTTTAAACTTCTTCATCTGTAGAGTAGGGATAATGCCTACTTCATAGGGTTATTGTGAACATTAAACAAATCCACATCTGAAGCTATTAGAGCAATGCCTGAAACTAAGTAGACAATTAGATAGTGAACACATATTGAACTATGATGCCATTGGAAGATCTACTTAGATCTTGCAGTTTTATCCACACTTCTCTTCACCCATATGTAGATTCATCAATTATTCTTTTACAATTATTGTTCTAAGCACGTACTGTACTCTCATTTCTTCACACTTTTCTTTATGATGTGTCTCCATCAAGATGTCTTTATTTTCCTTATGCTTTTTTGACAACTTGAAACTTACTCACCATTCCAACACAATTTCCAATGTCACTTTTTCATCAAGTCTTCCCCAAGCCTCTCATGCTGTCTTTCTCTGATCTTTTTCACTTCTTATGAGTGTCAATTAAGAACATTCCTGTGTTTCATCTTGTTTTTCATTCTAAGTCTATTTCTTGTATTTAAATTGCTCTCCTCAGAAAGATTGCAGACTTTCTTGAGTATGTGACCTTGTAATAACATTTCATTTTCTCTAGAATGATTTCTAAAAACATGATATTTGTTGAAACAGTCCTATGTTACTTAATTCATATGTAAACAAACTTCTATTTCCCTGTTTCTATTCTCTCTTCAATCTAACAGCTTTCCCCAGGGCATTGTTGCGAGGCTCATTCTAAGCAACTACTATTGTCAATGTCATCCTTCCTATTCATAAGCTTCCAATGATTCCCAATAACCTTCACAGTAAACACTGAATTTTGAGGCCAGACATTAAAAATATCCTACAACTTTGACCTTATCTCTCTCTCTCTCACCTTTTTAAATTGCAGCTTTCTTAGAGAATGGTGTTTTTCTAATGCATATACATTTCTTATTTATGGGCCAACTTCCTGCATATAATTTATTCTCCACGTTTTACAATGATCTGAATCTCATCTTTCTTTACTATGAAGACTTACTGCTCCTAGCTATGAGATTTTTCTTAATGCCTGTGAGAGTTTTGATGTCCTAACAACTCGTTTGGCACTTAGGATCATTACCACCATCATCTTATTACTAAGGCAGTATTCATTGAGTACTAATTTGTGCCAGAGACTGACAAACACTTTGGGTTGTCTTATTTAATTACATTTCCCATCCTGTACCTACCTGGTATTTAAGCTTAACCCTTAAAGTCAGAGGTCCTATTCTGCATTCTTATAACTGCCGAGTGTTGAACATGCCTCTGTATTCCAATGTGTGTTACTGCTGTTATTAGTGATCATGTATTCACATTAACTTTTGTTGTTGTTATTCAGTTGCTAAGTTGTGTCCAACTATTTGTGACCCCATGGACTGCAGTATGTCAGGCTCCCCTGTTCTTCACTATCTCCTGGAGTTTGCTTAAATCCATGTCCATGGAGTCAGTGATGCTACATAACCATTTCATCCTCTGCTGCCCTCTTCTTTTGCTTTCAGTCTTTCCCAGCATCAGGCTGTTTTCCAATGGGTCTATTGGAGCTTCAGCTTCAGCATCAGTCCTTCCAGTGAATATTCAGAATTGATTTCCTTTAGGATTTAATGGTTTGACCTCCTTGCAATCCAAAGGAATCTCTCAAGAATCTTCACAGAAGGACAATTCAAAAGCATCAGTTCTTCAGGGCTCAGGCTTTGTTCTGCTCCAACTCCTACATCCATATAAGACTCCTGGAAAAAAACATAGCTTTGACTATACAGACCTTTGTTGGCAAAGTGATGTCTCTGCTTTTTAATTCTCTATATGGCCTTGATGGACTCTTTACCATTTCTATCCTTTATTGTTCCCATTCTTGCATGAAATGTTTCCTTGAGGAGAAACATTTTCTCCAATTTTCTTGAAGAGATTTCTATTCTTCCCCATTTTGTTGTTTTCCTCTACTTATTTGCATTGTTCATTGAAGAAGGCTACCCGAGTACTGCATTTCAGACTCTTTTGTTCACTATGATGGCTACTCCATTTCTTCTAAGGTATTCTTGGCCATAGTAGTAGATATAATCATTATCTGAATTAAATTTGCCCATTCCTGTCCATTTTAGTTCACTGATTCCTAAAGTGTTGCCATCTCCTGCTTGACCATGTCCAGTTTACCTTGATTCTTGGGCTTTACATTCCAATTTCCTATGCGATATTGTTCTTTACAGCATCTGACTGCGCTTTCACCATCCACAAATGAGCATTGTTTCCACTTTGGCTCAGCCACTTCATAATTTCTGGAGCTATTAGCAATTGCCTTCTGCTCTTCCCCAGTAGCATATTGGACACCTTCTGACCTGGGAGGCTCAGTTTCCAGTGTCATATCTTTTGCCTTTCATGGGATTCCCATGCCTTTCATGGGATTCCTGTGCCTTTCATGGGATTCCCGTTCATGGGGTTCCCGTGGCAACAATACTGGAGTACTGTTTCCCACTGCCGCTTCCAGTGGACTACATTTTGTCAGAACTCTTCACTATGACCCATCTGTCTTGGATGGACCTGCACGGTATGGCTCATAGGTTCACTGAGTTATGCAAACCCCTTTGCTACAACGAGGCTGTGATCCATGAAGGGGATATATTAACTTAGTGGATGTTTATTAATTGAAACTATTTATTATTCTTTCTTTTCCAAGTGATAGTCTCATTCATGTATGTTTGTAAAATGCCTTAAGGAAAACTAAGTTAAAGTCTTTGAAACTCCTGTCACAAGTTAATTCCTTCATAGAGACATATATTCAGCAAACATAGTATATTTGGCAAATATATCTTCTATGTGTAGTAGTTACATGTTAGGGCTACAACAATAAATATGATCTGTCCGGAATATGTGCATAAGTAGTTACCAATAGTTACAACATCATTTTGCCATGATGGTCAATTCAGACATGTTACAACATTCAAAGGAAGTGTAATCCAGTAGATTTGAATGGAAATAGTGTTACTGAACCAAGCTTGGGTCTGCTTACCTGCACACAGTAAAACTAACCTATTGACATTGAGTTGTGGTGAAGGAAAGTGTAATGTTTATTGTAAGAATCCTGAGTAGGTAGTGCTCAAACAACTGGAATTCTCTGATAGTTTTCAGGGAAGAGTTTTTAGAGGCAAAATTTGGGGGACGTCTGCAGGCTGTGTGACCTTCCTCTCATTGGCTGGTGGTGAGGTAAGAGGGTGGTGTTTCAGGAATCTCAGTCATCGGCCTCCTGGTTCCGACCAGTCTAGAGTGTATGTGCTTGTGCTCAGCCTGGGGTGAGGGTATCAGTTCCTTAGAAGAACTCAGAGATGTATATTAGGTTGTCATGCGTTTCTCTTCCAGGGAAACCATGGCTGAAGTATTGTTTCTTGACTTCCTTTCTTTTGTTTCTACATCCTCTCATTTTTCTAATAAATAACTGTTTGAATTCACTCTTTGGAACTTAGAGAAAGTGTAAGATACTTTTTTTTTCCTACAAGCAAGAAATGTGGTACACAGACAGCCTTTTGTACTTGGGAGGGTCGCACAGGGTCCTGCTTCATTTCAATAGGAGAGTTATTAGTTTGGGCTTCCTTGGTAGCTCAGATGGTAAAGAGTCTGCTGCAATACAGGAGACCTGGGTTTGATCCCTGGGTTGGGAAGATCCCCTGGAGAAGAGAATGGTTACCCGCTCCAGTATTATTGCCTGGAGAATTCCATGGACAGAGAAGCCTGGCGGGCTACAGTCCTTGGGCCCATAAAACACTGGACACAACTGAACAACTAACACTTTCATTTTCACTTTAGTTTGGGATGACTTTCTGAAACTGAGGCTGTGTGAGCAGAAGCATGGAATCCAGAATCATTTAGGACAAGAAGGTAGTTAGATTAAAACCCAATAATGACAGGAAGTCTTGACAGAGTGTGAGATAAGAAAGTGAAAAGTTGTGATGGAAGAAACCAGACTATGCCATCCTAAAACATGCTACTGTGACATGAGATTATTTTGAACTAAGGCACTTAAAAAATAAAAAAGCAGATATAAGAAGGGCACTATGACCATTCCCTTTTTCTTCCTGAAAGCAGGAGATAGAACCCTCATATCAAAGATGTCCTTCATATATTAAGAACACGTAACATTCTTATCATCAAGGATAGGAAGCTGGAGCTCAGAGAAAGCTCTACAAACAAACCTTGTTAAAATAATTCTTATCTTCTTTTAGCCTCTCTTTAGTCACTTTATCACAATTGTCTTTGTTCAACCTACTATGTTGTTGTTCAAACTCTAAGTCATGTATGATCTTTGCGACCCATGAACTGCAGCATACCAGGCTTCCCTGTTCTTCACTATCTCCCAGAGTTTGCTTAAACTCATGTACAGTGAGTTAGTGATGCCATCCAACCATCTCATCTTCTGTCGCCCCCTTCTCCAAGTATTTAAGTTTTGCCATTTTGTAGCTGCATTTCTTATGTGTGTCACATAAAAATGTAAATTACATAAATATATATGCTTTTCTTCTCTTAGTTTGTCTTATTTCAATTGAATTCTCAGCCCTAGCTGGAAACTCTAAATGCGTAGAAGTTTTACCTCTCCAACAGTGATAGACTGATGAGCAAAAAAAAAAAAAAAAAAGACAAAAGTAAAAATAAACACATTGTGATTAAATCATATATAAGAAAAAATAAGAGAGATTTAAATCTGGAGAAATTATTTGAAATTATTTCTTAAAGGGTCTTTTTGACAGAGATGTCATAGATTTTTATACTGAAGAAGTAACATTTTTAGATGTGTATTGGAGAGAATATCTTATATTTTTTCGTTTGAAGGTGCACATATCAATTCTAAAATATTTTTTGAGCAGAGGTATTATTCACCTAATACCTTGAATTGCTATTGATCCAGAAATATGATTTTAGAATCTTAAGAAGCATCGTCAACATTTCTTATGTGCCTCTTTGCTATAAATTTGGCTCTCTTAGCCGTGTTTCTTAAAGAACCAGTTTGCTTCATATGAATATAAACTATACAACTTCAGCAATGCACTTTTCATGATTAAGATTTCAGCTTTAATTATTTTCTTTTTATCACAAGTGGGTTATCAAGGATTTAAACTATCATCTGAAGAAAAATAGGTCTTTTAGCTCACTGTACAGATGAACTCAGATCTGCTAAAACCATATGATTAACTTTAAAAGAAGGTTTTATTTTTTTAAGGAAAACAACTATTCCCCCCGCCAACCCCCACCCAAATTTGTATGTCAAAGCCCTTGGAACTTGAATCTGTCAGAATAGATATTTTGATAGAGTTCAAAACAGCACCCATTTTGTGTGGGTATATAGACTAAGCCTCATGTTCTCAAAGTACTACTGGGTTTCTTAACCTGTGACATGCTATTTTGTGCCTTTTTGTTTTTGTTGTAATTTTTTTTGCTAGTAATTTTTGTTATAGACAGTGGTCCTGAGCATTGTAGGAGGTTTCTATAGCATCCCAGTAGCTCCTCACCTCCCTGTCTGTGCTACCCAAAGAGGTCTGAGACATCAATGGTTTTGGAGGCCAAAATCGCCCCTGGTTGAAAACCGCTGATGTTATGGAAAAAGTTCCATTGCTTAGAATATTGTATTCCACATTCCTTTGAATTTGTAGGATCAAAACTTAGCAGCAGTTTTGAGAAACCAGCAGAGGACTCTAGAGAGGAAAAAATAATTTTCCTTCTACTCTTCTACATTCCCTGACTGAAATCCCTCTATAATAAGAGACAGATTAACTAGAGAAAAACAAACAGAAGTTTAATAACATGTATACTTCATGCATAGACAGGAGATACCCGGGAAAACTGAGTAAAACTCTTCAAGATTGGCCCAAGCCACCACTTTAAATAACATCTTGCAAAGTAAAAGAAAGATGTTGTGGTCAAGTCAGGGGTAGTTATGGGAGTTTATTGAAAAAAAAAAAAAAAAAGGCAAGCACTGTACACAAGGGTAAGATTTATCATGTATATTTCAATCTACTTCTTTCCCGCTGATAAGAGATTTTTGTGATTAGACTCATCTTTCTAGAGGAGACACCCTTACAACATTATAACATTGAGCAGCATTCCATATACTACACAGTAGCTCCTTGTTGGTTACCTATTTTAAAAGTGCCAGTGTATATAAGTACACGCTGAAATTCAAGCATTTAGATTTAAATGGGACTCTGCTTGACGTCAGGTGGCAGCTTGGATGGGAGGGAAGTTTAGAGGAGAATGGATATGTGTATATGTACTGTTGAAACCCATCACTATTCACCTGAAACTATCACAACATTGTTGATCAGCTATATTCCAATACGAAATAAAATGTTAAAATTTCTTTTTTAATAAAATAATCCTATGCCAAAGCAGCATGTTTTGGCGAATTCTGCTGCCCTTCAGGACTCTTGCATGCTGTCGCTTCGGTCGTGTCCGACTCTTTGCCACCCTATGGGCTGTAGACTTCTAGGCTCCCCTGTCCATGGGATTCTCCAGGCAAGAATACGAGAGTGGGTTGCCAGGCTTTCTTCCAGGGGGTCTGCCTGACTCAGGGATCGAACCAGGGTCACTTGCAGCTCCTGCATTGCAGGCGGATTCTTCACCACTGAGCCACTGGGGAAGCTATCAACACTTAAGCATAATTCCAGGAAAAAATTTAGGACTAGTGTCAGTATAAGGTCGAAATTCCTGAAAAGGAAGAATGTCCTCATTTTAGTTTTCTTTTTACACTGTGTCCTGAAGTGAGACCTAAAGTTTACCTGTCAGTTTCTCTGATTCCTGCATCATTCCACAAGACTGAAGGGGTTTCATATATCTACTATTTGATTAAAAAGATGGTAGTGACCCTGATCAGTGTAAAAACAAATGAGCTATATACTAAAGGCTGTATAAACGTCATCTATGACCTAGAGGGATAGAAAATGGAATGGAAAATAAGTAAAGCTTTGATGTAAGTTTTATAATGGCCTAAATTAGCAAAATCACAAACTTTGCAGATATGGGGATGAAACCTAAAATTTACTGACAAAAATGAATTTGATGCAACTTAAATGTTATAAAAAGGGTAAACTCAATTTATATATAATTTTTCCTAGATAAATAATTATGTAATGACTACAAAACTTTGAATTAAGAACTTAAGCCTCCTGTTCTTTATCTGGAAGTGAGTTAAAACAAACTCTCTGGACTTAATATGGCCACATGCAGTGTAATTATATTTAAATCACAGGCACAGCCTAGTTGGTCTCTCTTTTAAATGCAAATGAAAGTCCAAACAAAGGTATTTTTTTTTTTTTTTTAACCTTCCTTTCAGCAGTCCACCATGTCCTGGAAAAGAAAGTAAAGACAAGATAGGGTTCTAGGAGTCTGCAGAAAGAGAGCTGTTGAAATGCTCTCAGGCCCTCAGATTTGGCATAAATATTAAAGTGGAAACATTTGAGCTTAGAAGATTCAGAAAGAAATCTTATCTGACTAAAGCAGAACCTCTCAAAAATACAACTGCCATTAAGCACCCCCTCCAAGGAAGTTTCCTGTGAATTCAGCTGCCTTGGAAATAAACTGCCCACTTTCATTAGCATAGCCCTCCAAAAAAAAAAGAATCTCTCATACTCCTTCTTTTGTTAAGTTGATCTATATATAAACCTTTACTTAGGGCTAGTCCACAAATTACTCATCTCAAGCAACTCTCTGTACATGTGTACATAAACCTTTTCTTTTCTCCTGTTAATCTATATCATTTAAGTTGCAGACTCCAACCACTGGAACCAAACTGAAAGAGGAATAAGTTTTTCCTCCCAATAGAGTTGTGTATACACCTTGTCTATATTAGTGCAACAGTGAGGTCATAATTCTGCCTATAATAAATTATCTTCACTATGAAGAAGGAATTCATAGGGCCTGGACTCCATCTTAGGCCTGTTCATGCTGATCATGCTCGGCCACCTTTCCAGTGGGCTCTGAACTCTGTTTAGTGCCTATGAAAACAACAGCAGAAGGATAAGACTCCCTCCAGACAGGGAAACCTTGAAGATCACATCTAGGTTACTCATCACCTAAGAGAAAACATACACTAATCACCCCTTCCTCTAGACAGGCCATACATTTTTCTGTATCAGTCGGAGTGTAATCTCGGGCTTATTGATTATTGGCTAATTGTTTGACTGAGCATATGAGCACATAGCGCATGAATGTTGGGGTTATTGGGATTGTATTTTCCTTGGTTTATGTAAGTCTCAAGGAATTTGGGGTGGTGGGTTCACACATGTTTGCACATGGGGTATAAAACATTTTCACAAATACTGGTCGGGGTCCTTGGCTAAGAGGAGACTCTGCCTTGGGCCCGACGGTGTAATAAACTGCACTCCACTATCTGCATTGTCCTTCTGACTGAGTTTGTTTCCCAGAACGCATGGCTAGAACAACTATGTCTTCCAAGATGTTTGTCTTTTACTTACAGTATTAATTGCAAATCACCAGAATTGAAAGATATCACTCTTTTACTGTTGTGGAAGAAATAAGATCTTGATGATTTTAAGCAATTTGCCTGTTGATGCATGACTGGGTTAGAAAAGTTGTAATGGACACTGAGTTCTTCTAAATCTGAGGTGAACATAACTAGGGTTTCAGTTCAGCCAATCCAGTTAGACCTGGATTAAGAGAGTGGACCAGAGGGATGCTGGGAACAGGAGGTTTCCTCACTAGAGCACTGTTTCCATCTTAACAATGAAGGCAGAGAATTAGATTTCCCACTCTCATTGATGACAAAGTTTGGAAACCAAAAGAAACACATAGCCTTCATTAATAGAAGTTGTACTGTATTACTGATTTTCAGACCTCAGGATACCTACAGTGGTCCCAGAATGCAGACTAATTTGGGGACTAGAGGGTAGAGTAGGGAAAAAATTGAACCCAATTTAAATTGAAATTTGTACCAATTTTTTAAATATTTTGCATGAATTATTTATGATGGCTTCTGGGGAAAATTTTTGTTCAATTATTCCATTCCACTTTATTAGAGCAGCACAATTTCAGTAAGCTCGTTAAGCTAATCTAGCCAGCTACCCTGTGACTGAACGCTTGTAATTCATCATGCTTCCTGTGTTTATGGTGTTTGTCAGCATGATGAGCCATGTAAGAGTAATTACCATATCAATTTTATTTATCCAGTCCCAGTTTATTTGACCCTTTCCAAATAAATCCTTATATTTACAGTCCTTTCAAAAGGGACAACATAAATGTACTTCTGCACTAAATAAAACTAATGGCCCCTAGTGTGTCTTAGAGATCCTTGGCCCATCTCTTTTCCTCTAGTAATGCATTAAGATTTGATTGCTGGTTCTTTCTTATTTTCCCCCACTAGAACATTTTACTTAATTTCCCTAAGACAAAGCTGGCATGTTCAAGAGGAGGAATAGACTACATGCCAAGTAGAATTCTGATGTGAGTTTTATGGAAAAGTATATGTAGAAACCTTGTGTAAACAGATTGGCTACAAAGTATACCAAGCAACCCAATAACACTCCAAATCAGGGCTGTCACTTTCTCATGATTTGCTGAATCAACGGTTTATGGCATCTAATGAGTGGTTCTGTCTGTGCAGTTAGTTTGACTATGTTATCAATCTGACCATTGAGAGTATAAGAAATACTGGATCAAACATTTTTCTATTTTTTTCTCCTTTGAATATTATAAATTAAATTCATATTGCTGTTCACCATTGAGCTGATTTGCTTTCTTAGAGAAGCTCTTTGTTATTTATTATATGAGATCTCTCTATACAACCAATACCAAAGAATATGAAGAAATTAGTACTAACATTAAAGAAAAAGGTTATAGCTAGGTGAATGTAATTGTTTTGCACTTTTTACTAGAAAATCCTTCTTATTCCAAAAAATCTACCAGCAAAACGAAGAGGTATTTTCTCTTCTTGTTTTCCCTCAAAGTCTTATAGGATATTAAGGAATGAGATAATCATCTTCTTTTTTTACCATATGTTCAACAAGGAAATGGCAACCCAGTCCAGTATTCTTGCCTGGAAAATCCCATGGACAGAGGAGCCTGGTACGCTACAGTCCATGGGGTTGCAAAGCGTTGGACACGACTGAGAGACTTTACTTTTACTTTTGTACTTGATAATGTGTTAAAAAAAAAAAACAAAACCCATTTTATCATCATCTGCAGTCGTCAACTCCTCAGCATTAGGAAAGTACTGGAAAGAGTGTCATTGTCAGTGAGGTGTTTGTAATTCAGCAGTTTTCTGTATATATCTTATTGAGGGTATCATTTTAACCAGTAACTGGTTGCCTCTGTGTGCTTTACCAAAGTAAGGATGGACATGTTGTTGTTTAGTTCCTAAGCCGTATCCAACTCTTTGGATCCCATGGACTATAGCCCACCAGGCTCCTCCTCTGTCCTTGGGATTTCCCAGGCAAGAATACTGGTGTAGGTTGCCATGCCCTTCTCCTGGAGATCTTTCCCAACCCAGAGATCGAACTCACACCTCTTAGTTTCTTGCTTTGGCAGGCAGGTTCTTTACCACCAGCGCCACTTGGGAAGCCCGAAAGTGAAAGTGAAGTCGCTCAGTCGTGTCCGACTCTTTGTGACCCCATGGATTGTAGCGTACCAGGCTCCTCTGTCCATGGGATTTTCCAGGCAATAGTACTGGAGTGGATTGCCATTTCCTTCTCCAGAGGATCTTCCCGACCCAGGGATCGAACCCGCGTCTCCCAAATTGTAGACAGACACTTTACCGTCTGAGCCACCTGGGAAGCCTATAATAGTGCAATTATTTTCTCCTTGCCTCCTGTTGATTGCGTAAGGGAGGAAACAACAACTTTCCTCTAACCCCTTGAGTTCTTGGCTGAGAACCCTGTAAAAGACAGATGAACAAGAGAAAAGCCAACAAGTTTATTAACATGTTTATCTCTTGAGTCCTTGGGAGCTATTCAGGGAGAAATGCGGAACTCCATGCAGCGGCTTAGGACTCTGTCTTATACAGTATTTTCAACAAAGGTCGCTACATCTGTGGAGAAATGACAGCAGAGAGGAAAGCAGTTTTAGGCTTGTAAAGGTGACGAACTATTAGAAGGTAAGCTAATGGTAAAGAAAAACTTAATGGAACTTGTTGTGTACCTTCCTCAAGTACTTTCTCCAAGCTGATAGGGGTGCAAGTTGTCTCTGGTGATTAATTTTTCTTCCTGGTACAGAAGGGAGGAGGGACATCTTTGAAAATTTATCTTCTGCTTTCAGGCAAATAAAGGGAAGACAGGGAGGTTTTCTTGTATTTGTTTCTTCTCAATTGCATTCAGCTCAAAGTATCCCAAGGCAAAAGAGACGTATTCTGCATCCTTCAACTGGTACCAGGTTATGGATAAATATTTCCTCTCCCACAACAGGCATGGATATGCTTGTCACAGATCCCTGATGGGTTTTTATCAAATCTGTAACCTATGTCTCCCCTTTAAGCATGCTCTTTTTTTTTTTTTGGCTGTGCCATCTGGCAAGCAAAACTTTCCTGCTCAGGGATCAAATCTAGTCTTCCTGCATTGGAAGCATGGAGTCCTAACCACTGGAGCACCAAGGAAGTCCTAAAGCATACTGTTTGTTGAGTTTTTAAAATGACTTTCAGACTAGGTGATATGTTCATGGACTTCCAGTGGTATCTCGGATTTAAAAACGTTTCAAGTTCCCACTTGGCAATATATATGCAGTAGGACAGATTGCTATTACAAAACATTTGCTGCCTTTTCCTGAGGAAGGATTATGTTGCCCTACCCCATTGATGTTTGGCTTGGTTAACAAAATATGAGTTGAACAGCCTTCATCACCAGTGTGTGCCTTGTCTAGTTCTGCCAGGGATGCTCCACCTAGGGGCTGTCCTGTCTGTATCAGTCCTAAAGTTAAGATGCCCCGAGATGGATGTCAGGTTCAATAAAGAGTGAACCTTTGTTGTAAATTAGTTTCTATGCTGATATATACTGTACTTTATGAAGATCTGTGGAGAAGTAAAGGCAAACTATTATTTGACAACGACTCCCAGGAGCCTGGTGGGCTGCAGTCCATGGGGTCGCTGAGTTGGACACGACTCACCGATTTCACTTTCACTTTCATGCATTGGAGAAGGAAATGGCAACCCACTCTAGTGTTCTTGTCTGGAGAATCCCAGGGATGGGGGAGCCTGGTGGGCTGCTGTCTGTGGGGTCACACAGAGTCAGACACGACTGAAGTGACTTAGCAGCAGCAGCAGCCTATATTCCAGGCAATTCGCAGAAGCCAGTTCATTAAGTTATTGTTCAAAATACTAAGCACTACCAAAACTAGAGTGAAGTATGTTGGGGATCCGGGATAAATATTTTCACTTTTACTTTCTCTCAGTTCAGCCAAAGACTAGCTCTTCTTTCCCTGGACCTGAATGACTCTGTTTGCTTTATGATTTTCCAGTTATTCCCTTTCGTTCTGTTCCAAGCCTGTGGACGTCTTACTCTAGAGAAGTTACAGTCATTTGAGTATGAAAGAGGGAAGAAAAGCAAAATGTATCTCCTCAANGAATGAGATAATCATCTTCTTTTTTTACCATATGTTCAACAAGGAAATGGCAACCCAGTCCAGTATTCTTGCCTGGAAAATCCCATGGACAGAGGAGCCTGGTACGCTACAGTCCATGGGGTTGCAAAGCGTTGGACACGACTGAGAGACTTTACTTTTACTTTTGTACTTGATAATGTGTTAAAAAAAAAAAACAAAACCCATTTTATCATCATCTGCAGTCGTCAACTCCTCAGCATTAGGAAAGTACTGGAAAGAGTGTCATTGTCAGTGAGGTGTTTGTAATTCAGCAGTTTTCTGTATATATCTTATTGAGGGTATCATTTTAACCAGTAACTGGTTGCCTCTGTGTGCTTTACCAAAGTAAGGATGGACATGTTGTTGTTTAGTTCCTAAGCCGTATCCAACTCTTTGGATCCCATGGACTATAGCCCACCAGGCTCCTCCTCTGTCCTTGGGATTTCCCAGGCAAGAATACTGGTGTAGGTTGCCATGCCCTTCTCCTGGAGATCTTTCCCAACCCAGAGATCGAACTCACACCTCTTAGTTTCTTGCTTTGGCAGGCAGGTTCTTTACCACCAGCGCCACTTGGGAAGCCCGAAAGTGAAAGTGAAGTCGCTCAGTCGTGTCCGACTCTTTGTGACCCCATGGATTGTAGCGTACCAGGCTCCTCTGTCCATGGGATTTTCCAGGCAATAGTACTGGAGTGGATTGCCATTTCCTTCTCCAGAGGATCTTCCCGACCCAGGGATCGAACCCGCGTCTCCCAAATTGTAGACAGACACTTTACCGTCTGAGCCACCTGGGAAGCCTATAATAGTGCAATTATTTTCTCCTTGCCTCCTGTTGATTGCGTAAGGGAGGAAACAACAACTTTCCTCTAACCCCTTGAGTTCTTGGCTGAGAACCCTGTAAAAGACAGATGAACAAGAGAAAAGCCAACAAGTTTATTAACATGTTTATCTCTTGAGTCCTTGGGAGCTATTCAGGGAGAAATGCGGAACTCCATGCAGCGGCTTAGGACTCTGTCTTATACAGTATTTTCAACAAAGGTCGCTACATCTGTGGAGAAATGACAGCAGAGAGGAAAGCAGTTTTAGGCTTGTAAAGGTGACGAACTATTAGAAGGTAAGCTAATGGTAAAGAAAAACTTAATGGAACTTGTTGTGTACCTTCCTCAAGTACTTTCTCCAAGCTGATAGGGGTGCAAGTTGTCTCTGGTGATTAATTTTTCTTCCTGGTACAGAAGGGAGGAGGGACATCTTTGAAAATTTATCTTCTGCTTTCAGGCAAATAAAGGGAAGACAGGGAGGTTTTCTTGTATTTGTTTCTTCTCAATTGCATTCAGCTCAAAGTATCCCAAGGCAAAAGAGACGTATTCTGCATCCTTCAACTGGTACCAGGTTATGGATAAATATTTCCTCTCCCACAACAGGCATGGATATGCTTGTCACAGATCCCTGATGGGTTTTTATCAAATCTGTAACCTATGTCTCCCCTTTAAGCATGCTCTTTTTTTTTTTTTGGCTGTGCCATCTGGCAAGCAAAACTTTCCTGCTCAGGGATCAAATCTAGTCTTCCTGCATTGGAAGCATGGAGTCCTAACCACTGGAGCACCAAGGAAGTCCTAAAGCATACTGTTTGTTGAGTTTTTAAAATGACTTTCAGACTAGGTGATATGTTCATGGACTTCCAGTGGTATCTCGGATTTAAAAACGTTTCAAGTTCCCACTTGGCAATATATATGCAGTAGGACAGATTGCTATTACAAAACATTTGCTGCCTTTTCCTGAGGAAGGATTATGTTGCCCTACCCCATTGATGTTTGGCTTGGTTAACAAAATATGAGTTGAACAGCCTTCATCACCAGTGTGTGCCTTGTCTAGTTCTGCCAGGGATGCTCCACCTAGGGGCTGTCCTGTCTGTATCAGTCCTAAAGTTAAGATGCCCCGAGATGGATGTCAGGTTCAATAAAGAGTGAACCTTTGTTGTAAATTAGTTTCTATGCTGATATATACTGTACTTTATGAAGATCTGTGGAGAAGTAAAGGCAAACTATTATTTGACAACGACTCCCAGGAGCCTGGTGGGCTGCAGTCCATGGGGTCGCTGAGTTGGACACGACTCACCGATTTCACTTTCACTTTCATGCATTGGAGAAGGAAATGGCAACCCACTCTAGTGTTCTTGTCTGGAGAATCCCAGGGATGGGGGAGCCTGGTGGGCTGCTGTCTGTGGGGTCACACAGAGTCAGACACGACTGAAGTGACTTAGCAGCAGCAGCAGCCTATATTCCAGGCAATTCGCAGAAGCCAGTTCATTAAGTTATTGTTCAAAATACTAAGCACTACCAAAACTAGAGTGAAGTATGTTGGGGATCCGGGATAAATATTTTCACTTTTACTTTCTCTCAGTTCAGCCAAAGACTAGCTCTTCTTTCCCTGGACCTGAATGACTCTGTTTGCTTTATGATTTTCCAGTTATTCCCTTTCGTTCTGTTCCAAGCCTGTGGACGTCTTACTCTAGAGAAGTTACAGTCATTTGAGTATGAAAGAGGGAAGAAAAGCAAAATGTATCTCCTCAACATGGTGTGTCTGTGTTCTTGATCAAGGTGAGCAGCACGTGTCCTAAGATTCCTAACTACAAAATATACTTATCAGATATACGAAGGAGGCAACCACCAAGTATCCATAGCATCAAAGTGTGGGTAACACTTTCAGTGATGTGATTTGAGACAGGGTTTCCCTGCTTGTAATGGCACTGCTCATATGGCATCACACGTCATACGTGTAGAAGTGGGGGAGGGGAGAGCCTCAGCTAAGCTAGGTGGTATAGGTTTCCCACAAGAGAAAGGCTTTTTTATAAGAGGGGGAGACAAAAACAGTGGCTTGACCTGAGCATTACTTATGCTTTCTTCGTTGGGTAGTCTGGTGGCCAGATGGAAACTGACCCTTTAACTTTGCAGTTTCTCTTCTCTGGAGTTAAAGTCTTCACTAGTAGCATAATGTAAATGTGGTCAGTTAAGCATGGGCATAGTTGAATATCGTCTTATCAAATATCACAACCTGTTGATAAAGCAAAACTGAGTTTAACTGCTTTTCTTGGTAAGAGAAAACGCAGCTTCCAAAGCTGGGGCAATGTCTCAGAGGGGAGAATGAGGGGTTGGGATTTTCTGATACTTGAAAGCTAAGGTGTATCTTTCAGTGTCAGCGGTAGGGGGCGCTGGGGGGACTTAATCAAAATTATGTGATCTTGTGTTGTGCTGTCCTTAGTTGCTCAGTCGTGTCCCCCTCTTTTGCGACACCGTAGTCTGCCAGGCTCCTCTGTCAATGGGAATTCTCTAGGCAAGAATACTGGAGTGTGTTGCCATACCCTCCTTGAGGGGATTTCCCAACCCAGGGATTGAACCCAGGTCTACTGCTGTGCAAGCAGATTCTCTACTGTCTGAGCCACTGTTGGTGCTGCTGCTGCGAAGTTGCGTCAGTCGTGTCCGACTCTGTGTGACCTCATAGACGGCAGCCCACCAGGCTCCCCCGTCCCTGGGATTCTCCAGGCAAGAACACAGGAGTGGGCTGCCTTTTCCTTCTCCAGTGCATGAAAGTGAAAAGTGAAAGGGAAGTCGCTCAGTCGTGTCCAACTCTTCGCGATCCCATGGACTGCAGCCCACCAGGCTCCCTCCATCTATGGGATTTTCCAGGCAAGAGTACTGGAGTGGGGTGCCATTGCCTTCTCAGGTCTGAGCTACTAGGGAAGCCTAATTAGAACTGGGTAACAATCATGATATAACAGTTGAGAACTGGTAGAAACTTCAAGGCAAGAGCTTCAAGGCTAGAAGTTCAGAAGAATCTTAGGGTGTAACTGTCTACTGATGCTTTCTGTTGAGAGTAGATGGATACATCAGGAAGTCTCTGTAACGAGCAGTCAAGTTATTTACCTGGGCAGAGACTTACAGAATAATAAAGTTATGCTCATGAAAGCAATGGAATAATAAAAAGAAAACTTTGTTTCTCAGTGTCCAAGCCACATGTGGAAATATGTGTTGTTTGGTTTTTGTTTGTTTTTTTTAAATATTTATTTGGCTGTACCGAGTCTTATTGTGTCCTGCAGGATCTTTAACTTCAGCCTGTAGGCTTAGCTGCAGCATGTGGGATCTAGTTCCTTGACCAGGGATTGAACCTGGGCCCCCAGAATTGGGAGAACGGAGTTTTAGCCACTGGACTATCAGGGAGGTCCTGGGAATATCTGATCTTAATTCGCAACATCTTTTGGTCTAAAATGATGACCTAGTATAATTATATAAAACTAATTTTAAAACCATTCAAAATGGTAAATATTCATTTAAGATGATAAAAATGAACTTATTTCACATATGTGAAAATGCAAATAAGATAAAAAATTGAAAGAGAAACAAAGGTAAAGTTTCTTTTAAAAGCTTGAATAAAGAAATCTATTCTATCACTGTTCTGACTATTTTCAGTGAGGATGATTTTCATTCAGCTAATATTGAAATTTATATATCTTTTACTATTGAGAAGGCATGTTTTGCCCTCACTTAGGTTCTCCTCGTTTTTGGAGAGGCCTCTCTCTGCTCATTGCTCTTCTCTTTCTGAAGCAGCTTCCACCTTGAAGCTCTATTCCTTGGTATTATTTCCTTCAGTTTTCCTTTCTGGCATTCTTCTGCTCTTGGTATGGAAACATAAACCTAGCTCTCCTCTTTATTATTTTCTTCTGATGCACTCAATAGCTTGTAATGATGCCTTGATTTAAGTAACCTGGGTTACCTAACGTGTATTTTGAAAGTTCCCATATTTTAGGGTCACTGCCATTTTTGATACTGCTTATTAATCTCTGTGGGCATCCTATATTTTTAAACTCTTAAAATAGGATTCAGTTGATGAGTAGCTAGAAAATGCTCTGTAAATGCAAACTGCAACATTGGGTTTCAGCGAATGGAAACATAGCTATTGTGTAAAACATACAAAACCATGGTATAAATAAGAGTAAATATGGAAAAAGGCCATTGTAAGTTTATGACAAATCTATAAATATCTCCCTGGTGTGACTTGAGGACCATTTCTTGACTAAATTTAGCGTGATAACTATTATTAGAACTAAGGAAACTAATCGTCTAATTAGTTTTTCTAAAAACCTGTATAAAGTCTTATCCATTCCAGCACACCAGGATATCCAATGAGACCTGGAGTAAGCAGCAGAAGCCCTTCCCCTCTCTCGATGCGTGGCAGAGAACAAGGTTTTGTTGTGGTTATTTTTGTTCAGTCACTAAGTCCTGTCTGACTCTTTGCAACTGACCCCATGGATGCAGCATGCCAGGCTTCCCTGGTCATCACTGTCTCCGAGAACTTGCTCAAACTCACATCCATTGAGTCGGTGATGCTCTCTGTTTCATCCTCTGTCACCCTCTTCTCCTTTTGTTCAATCTTTCCCAGCATCAAGGTCTTTACCAATGAGTTGGCTCTTAGCATCAGGTGGCCAAAGTATTGGAGCTTCAGCATCAGTCCTTCTGATAAATATTCAGGGTTTATTTCCTTTAGGATTGATTGGTTTGATCTCTTTGCAGTCCAAAGGGCTCTCAAGAGTCTTTTCCAGCACCATAATTAGAAAGCATCAGCTCTTCGGCTCTCAGCCTTCTTCATGGTCCAACTCTCACATCCGTATATCACTACTGGAAAAATCATAACTTTGATTATATGGACATTTGTCTCAAAGTGATGTGTTTGCTTTTTAATATTCTGTCTAGGTTTGTCACAGAGCAAACTTATTTCAGTGAATTGAACTTTTCACATACTGTGCGTGCATGCTAAATAGCCTCAGTCATGTCCAACTCTTTGCAACCCCATGGACTATATCCCACTGGGCTCCTCTGTCCATGGAATTTTCCAGGCAAGAATACTGGAGTAAGTTACCATGCCCATCCCATCAGTGGGATCCCAGGGGATATGATCCAGAGTGCAAACCCACGTCTCTTACATCTGCATTGGCAGGTAAGTTCCTTACCACTAGTGCCACCTGGGAAGCCCTTTCCACATACTGTTGCCTTACATATATCAGTTTATCAGGGCATTGGATGGTGATGAAATGAACATTGGTGTACCCATCAGGATGCCTGCATTCTAGTCCTGCCTTTGCCACCAGCAAGATCTGCCACCTAAGACACCTTATATAAGCCTCTATGAGATTTCAGTCTTACGATCACTAAAACAAGGAGTTTAGATGAGGGAGAATCTAGAGTTGTAAAACGGCATGCTCGGATTCAAAGACTTCATTTCAGGAAATTAGGGTTCATAGCACAGACCAACCTCCCTCTATCGTCAGTGGTTACTTGGACAGTTGTGTTGAGAAGTGTGATAGGCTGAATAAGTGTATAGGATATCTGTCCATCCACAAATATTAAGATATCCGTGACTTCATCCCTGGAAACTGCGAATGTTACCTTATATGACATAAAGGGCTTTGAATTTGTGATTCAGTTAAAAATCTTAAAAAAGAAACATTCAGGTGGGGATATTATTCTGGATTATCTGGATAGGCACTAAATGTATTCTTATGAAAGACAGGCAGATTTGATTACAGAAGAGAAGGGTATAGGATCACACTGCTGGTTTTTGTTAACTAAAATGTTAGAAATAGAAAAAAAAATTCAGTGTTTATTTGGGTATTGTTAGACCTGAAGTTGTGGAGAAGACGATGGGACCCCACTCCAGTACTCTTGCCTGGAAAACCTCATGGACAGAGGAGCCTGGTAGGCAGCAGTCCATGGCGTCATGAAGAGTCGGACATGACTGAGTGACTTCACTTTCATGCATTGGAGAAGGAAATGGCAACCCACTCCAGTGTTCTTGCCTGGAGAATCCCAGGGACGGGGGAGCCTGGTGGGCTGCCGTCTGTGGGGTCGCACAGAGTCGGACACAATTGAAGTGACTTAGCAGCAGCAGCAGCAGCACCAGACATGCAGTTGAGAGACACAAATTCAAGAAGCACTTGAATTGTGTTGCACCTCACTACAAAATAGCGGAGGCTTATAAAGCAAAATGTGGCAAAATTACATTTACATGAGTTATTTATCAAGAATTATAATTGGAGCTGGCAAGAAGAAAGAGTGTTCATTAAATAAGAATTGGCTGGGGCTTGAAATGGTTGCACAGTTACAAAGGGAGAAATGGAAACCATGAGGTTGCAACTGGTAGATGTTGTGAATATGGCTGGTGGTGTCCTTGGGTCTGGTATAGTGCAAAGGAAGTTCACATTCTCAGAGGTACAGAGACTGGTCTGGGACCTCAGTGGCAACTAACTCCATTTTATATGCCTGTAGTGAGATTATTCCATCATAATTTAAATTTGTCATCATTTAGAAGGTGCATGAAGGGACCATAAATCACAAGACACAATGAATGCAGGTCTAGAAGCTTGAAGAGACAGCTAAAGAGATTGTCTTCTGAAGCTTCAAAAGGAATGTAGCCCTTCAATTGTAATTTTAGACATCTCACCAGAACCATAAGAGAATAAATTTGTATTGCTTTAAGCCACTAAGTTGGTGCAGTTTGTTACAACGGCATAGGAAAATAGTTCAAGAAGGATGATGAAGTCTTGTTGACCTTAGTAGGCATGTAGGGTCAGGATATATTTGACATAGTCCATTCTGAATGAAGCAAGTGATGGTGATTGCTTTATTGTCCCCTAGCTGGAATTTCTTGCTTTGAAGACTCTAAATCTGAATATGTAAAAATAGCTTTGTAATAAACTTGTATTTTCTGTTTTAATCTGAATTTTTTCCTCTTATGCCAACATCTGGTATATGCTGATAGGTTGCTCCTCAGCTTTCCCTAAAAATTATGGCTATAGGTAATATTTACGGGCTTATGGTACCCATGTGAATGTATAAATTTCAACATTGACCTCATTCAATTGGAGTTTATTACACTGGCTTCTAACCTATATCAGGTATGAGAATAATTTAAGAAGCTTATAAAAGCTCATGCCTAGATCTCAACCCCATGTACTATCCAACAGTAATCAGCATCGAGACTATAAAGAATAAAAAGCTTTATTTGGGGTATTAAGGATTACAGTCCAGGAGACATTAGAGGAGGAAATGGCAATCCACTCCAGTATTCTTGCTTGGAGAATCCCATGGACAGAGGAGCCTGGCAGGTTATAGTTCATGGGATTGCAAGGGTCGGACACAATTTAATGACTAAACCACCACCACCAGGAGACAGATTCAGGTAAAACCAAAAGAAGTGTTGGGGGAAGAGAAAGAATCAGGGACTTGTAAGGACAAAATTCACAAGGTTGTTAAAGTTGCCCAGTGAGAATTATAATTGACTCTGATGCAAGTCAGGGATTATTTGTCCTTAAAGAATCATGAATTGTTTGGGGGTAATGATTGGATAAGTATCTTGAGTTGAACAATAAGAGGTCAACAGGTCAGATTTTGTCTACGCTGAGATGAGGATAAGTCACACTTCCTCCACGGCCTCTTGGCTCCCCTGTAGAGCACTCTCTTATTAATACTGATTCCATATTTATTTTTCTTTCACGGTAGCCAAATTTTCTTAAGTGCTTATTTTTATATACCACCACAGAGATTATAAAATACACAAAAAGTCGAAAACAACTGATTTACCAAGTCATTGCCATTGACTGGTATAACTTGAAAGTGAAAATTGCTCAGTCGTGTCTGACTCTTTGTGACCCCATCGACTGTAGCCCACAAGGCTCCTCTGTCCATGGAATTCTCCAGGTCAGAATATTGGAGTGGGTAGCCATTCCTTCTTCCAGGGTATAACTTGAAGCTCTCCCCCAAAATTTCTTCTTGTATAACATATTTAACACACTTTTGGTTCTATCTTTGCCATAATACCCATACTCCTGTGATGGTAAATATAGGTAAAGCCATGCCAAAACTGCTCAGAAATTTTCCTTGAAACTTCATTAAATAACACTAAATATGAGATTCATGACTAAAATGCTATTTCAGGGAATTGCCAGTCTGTCTTAGGCTGGATGGCATCTCATCAAATTTGATGTAATCTGTTTGCTGACTGGAGAAACAAAAAATATTGCTGTTCTATCCCAATTTACACAAACATTAAATTGAATCATATGAAATTACTGTTTTTGTAAGTCAGAAATATTTGAATGTTGGCAATTCCATATGGCTGAAACTATTAAATGAATTCATCAGTAGACAAATTCAAATCAAAAAAGCTAAATTACTCCAGTACTTTTAAAGAAATGAAATTTAGTAAGTAGATAAATAGTAGTATAGCTTCTAGGTTATTGAAAATAACCAAGCAGGTAAAAAAATAAGTTGTAGTTAAAACTTCGTGTATCATTGTCTTTGTTGATTTTTTTCAACCTTCCTCAGACATAAATTTGTTTTATTCTCTACAATGAGTTTGCATATGTTAATTAAAAATGCATTGTATAAATGAATAACAATCACAAATCATGAATTTTGTGTGTGTATATAAAATCTTTCATTATGCCATGTACTATAAATGAGTTTATTGTATATGTTATGAGGATTGGGCCAGGTGTAGCTGCAGTATAATAGAAATATTATTGGAACTGGAGAAAAAGTCTTTCTTGGGTTGGAGGCTAGATCAGACATTTGATTTAATTTACTCATCCAAAAAATAGGGAAAATATTAACATTGACCACCTAAAATTGTTGTAAGACTCAAATAAGATAATATATATGTAGGTATTTGTAAATCATTAAAGCAGAGACATTACTTTGTCAACAAAGGTCCGTCTAGTCAAGGCTATGGTTTTTCCAATGGTCATGTATGGATGTGAGAGTTGGACTATAAAGGAAACTGAGCACTGAAGAATTGATGCTTTTGACCTGTGGTGTTGGACAAGATGCTTGAGAGTCCCTTGGACTGCAAGGAGATCCAACCCGTCCATCCTAAAGGAGATCAGTCCTGGGTGTTCATTGGAAGGATTGATGCTGAAGCTGCAACTCTAGTACTTTGGCCACCTGATGCAAAGAGCTGACTCATTGGAAAATACCCCAATGCTGGGAAAGATTGAGGGCAGGAGGAGAAGGGGACGACAGAGGATGAGATGGTTGGATGGCATCACCAACTCAAAGTCCACCAACTTTGATGGTGGACAGGGAGGTGATGGAAAGGAAGGCCTGGTGTGCTGTGGTTCATGGGGTCGCAGAATCGGACTTGAGTGACTGAACTGAACTGAAACACTATAAGGTAGCATGATGAATATCAAATAATACATGCCGAGGATTCACCATCAATGCATGAATAGCCTAACATTTCTAGACTACTATCTGGGTGCATTTTTTAAAAATTCACAAACAGAATTAGTCTATGTATTGATAAAGAAGATTTATGCTTTCTTAAGAATACACTAATAAGTATGAATGATTAGTGTGAAAAAATGTAAGTCTGTTAATAAAATAGCAAGGTAAGGTGCTGCTGGGGGTAAAGAACTTGCCTGCCAATGTGAGACATAAGAGACCCGAGCTCAATCCCTGGGTTGGAAAGATCCCCTGGAGAGGGCATGGCAACCTACTCCAGTACTCTTGCCTGGAGAATCCCACAGACAGAGGAGCCTGTAGGACTACAGACCATAGGTCACAAAGAGTCAGACACGACTGAGGTAACTTAGCAAGCACAAAAATAATTAATGATGACATTTCAAACAGAATAGTTGCTTTTGCAAATATCTTATCGTCTGTGGCTTATTTTTTTCATTCTCTTGACAGTGTCTTTTGTGAAGTGGAAGGTTTTTATTTTTTAGCTTTTTATTTTGTACTGGGGTATAGCTGATTTGCTGTGGTAGTTCCAGGTGAACAGCCAAGGCACTCAGCCATAAATGTACAAAAGACACACCTGAAAAAGGATTGTTATCCAAAATATACAAAGAACTTTCAAAACTGAACAATAATAAAACAACCCAATTTAAAAACTGGAAGATTCCTCCAGTGGTCCAGTGGCCAAGACTCTGACCTTCCAATGCAGTGTATTTGGGTTCTGTCCCTAATAAGGGAACTAAAATCCCATGTGCCATATGTCACAGGCAATAAAGAAACACCTGGCAGACTCCTCTACTGTAGCCCACTAGGGTCCTCTGTCCACGGGGATTCTCCAGGCAAGGGTACTGGAGTGGGTTGCCATGTCTCCTCCAGGGGATATTCCCAACCCAGGGATTGAACCACCAGGGTCTGAGACATCAGGGAAACCCAACAAAAAGAATAGTTGCTTTTTTAATTTGAAGAATGATTATAATCTTCACTCCTTACTTCTGCTGTCTAAATAAAAGGCACAGTCTAATTTCTATCACTAATAAAATGTCTTGCCCATGAATGGTGATTTTTCTGAATTGTCATGTGTTCAGAATGCAGGCTAAGAAGAAGCATAATATCTTTGGTTCTTCTCTAAGAAACAACCCCCCACACCCCAAACCTGGATAAAACCCAGTCAAGGGAGATCTTACCTGTATGTTGTTCACTAAATTCCTGTTTTCTGATTTGAGAAATTTTCATCACAATTGTCATCAAAGGGAACTGTTTTCCAGAGATGTTTTTATCATACATTCTCAAAGAATTTCCCCTTTTTTTCTAGAGCACTTCACTCAATGCAGTTGGTTGATAAATGGATACTTTTAGTTTTCTGTTCAAAATTATCTGAGATATGATGTCTCACTCAAGAAGGCATGAGCTCTATCTAGGCATCACTTGATAAGAGTTGTTACTTAGCTAAGCAGTTCACACTAAGTTCAATACCAAATCCATAAAAAATGCTCAAAAACTTAGAGTTATTGTGGTGGTTGTATTTATCTTGATAACTAAATGCCCTCCTCTTAAACCTAGAATTTGTTAAACTAAATTCCTATCACTCTGATCTAATTCATGACTGCTGGACTAGAAGTTGGGCAGAATTATATTAAAGCATGCTGATATCTGGCAGTAAGTGTTAGGATATATTCAGTTCAGTTCAGTTGCTCATTCATGTCCAAGTGTTTGTGACCCCATGAATTGCAGCACGCCAGGCCTCCCTGTCCATCACCAACTCCCAGAGTTCACTCAAACTCACATCCATTGAGTCGGTGATGCCATCCAGCCAACTCATCCTCTGTTGTCCCCTTCTCCTCCTGCCCCCAATCCCTCCCAGCATCAGAGTCTTTTCCAATGACTCAACTCTTCGCAGGAGGTGGCCAAAGTACTGGAGTTTTAGCTTTAGCATCATCCCTTCCAAAGAGCACCCAGGACTGATCTCCTTTAGAATGGACTGGTTGGATCTCCTTGCAGTCCAAGGGACTCTCAAGAGTCTTCTCCAACACCACAGTTCAAAAGCATCAATTCTTTGGTGCTCAGCTTTCTTCACAGTCCAACTCTCACATCCATACATGACCGCTGGAAAAACCATAGCCTTGACTAGAAGGACCTTTGTTGGCAAAGTAATATATCTGCTTTTCAATATGCTATCTAGGATGGTCATAACTTTCCTTCCAAGAAGTAAGTATCTTTTAATTTCATGGCTCCAGTCACCTTCTGCAGTGATTTTGGAGCCCCCCAAAATAAAGTCTGCCACTGTTTCCACTGTTTCCCCATCTATTTCCCATGAAGTGTTGGGACCAGATGCCATGATCTTCGTTTTCTGAATGTTGGAGCTTTAAGCCAACTTTTTCACTCTCCTCTTTCACTTTCATCAAGAGGCTTTTGAGTTCCTCTTCACTTTCTGCCATAAGGGTGGTGTCATCTGCATATCTGAGGTTATTGATATTTCTCCCGGCAATCTTGATTCCAGCTTGTGCTTTATACAGCCCAGCGTTTCTCATGATGTACTCTGCATATAAGTTGAATATTACAAACTTATTAAAAGAAAATTGATGTTTCTAATTTTANAGTTCCTCTTCACTTTCTGCCATAAGGGTGGTGTCATCTGCATATCTGAGGTTATTGATATTTCTCCCGGCAATCTTGATTCCAGCTTGTGCTTTATCCAGCCCAGCGTTTCTCATGATGTACTCTGCATATAAGTTGAATATTACAAACTTATTAAAAGAAAATTGATGTTTCTAATTTTATACCAGAGTAAACATATTTAATATATCTCTAATTTTTGTGAGCTTACAGACCTTTTTAAATAGCTAAAATTTTAAATTGAAAGCAGAAGTCTTAATCTTAATATGCACTTGATTTTGTATTATATTTTTCATTCTAGAATGTCTTTTTTAAAAGTTGCTCCATTAAAATTTGCTTAGATAAATAGGAAAATGTTGAAAATATAAGGTAAGAAAATAGTAATTCAGTGGACACTTTTGAACTTACCATCAAGTTCATGAAACAGAACTTTCCATTTACCTTTAATACGCAATAAATTTTTGTTTCTTGTATAATTTTTCCTTTTGTTAAGATGTGATCACATGTTCATCCTTGTCGACTATGTGTGTGTGTGTGTGTGTGCACGTGCTCACACCCTCAGTTTTGTCCAACTCTTCATGACCCCAGGGACTATAGCCCCCCCCACTCCGGCTCCTCTGTCCATAGGATTCCCAGGCCAGAATCCAGGAGTGGGTTGTCATTTCCATCTGTGGGGGATCCTCTTGACCCAAGGATCAAACCCCTGTGTCTCCTACATTGGCGGATGGGTCCTTTACCTCTGAGCCACCAAGGAAGCCCTCAGGACTGCTTACTAGAACTTACTTTCCTGGTGAATTACCTTACAAGCAAAACCAGGATTTCTTGAGTTCCGTCTCCTACAAGATAATTCATCTCCATGCTCCTTGCTACCTGTAGAGACATGTTATTGTTTCTGAGCTGGCAATGTTTGAATTGGTTCTTGTTTACCCTTCTGAACCTACATCCATCAGGCTGTCAGTATAGACATCCACATTTACATAACTAATGGCAATGCTGTTTGGTGTCAATTCAGCTTGTGCTATGACTCGAGATCTCATTTACACACTGGTGACCTTCCAAATTTCACTTCTGTTAATTTAATCTGTAGGTCCTTCAAATTCAAATTGCAAGATTCCTGCCTCTTCAGAGCGATGCTCTTAAGATTCTAGTCTGTACTGCTATTTTTTTTTTTTTACTTTTATTCATGACCTCAGCTGTTCATTTACTATCTTACTGATTAACAGTCTTTGCTCTGATATGTAGGCATCCTTGTCACCTCACTCCTTTATACCATGGTAGCTATGAAAACTCATGCTGACTGTATCAGATAACTCTGCTATGTTGCCTAAGATACTGCTGGTGCCCATTTTGAACCACCAGATTTTCTGTTTTAATGGAACTGATTAATTCTTCAAGGTTATTCCTTTTAGTGAAGTGCGTAGATTTTGCCTATTTTTAAAAAGTAAATTAATTGAATTACTGGTTGTTTGACTGGATTGACTATACTGTTTTGAGTTTAGGATAGAAACAGTCTCTGGTTTCCCATTTTAACAGTGGTAATCAGAAAAGTCTAGGTAGCAGTCATCATGAGAAGCTAGGTGGGCTTTGTTTAACAATGGAAAATACATTGCTTTCTCTAATTAGCATTCTTATGAAATGCCCCGACACATAAGCTCAGGATGCTGAATGGAACTCCAGAGTCAGGCTCCTGATTCTGTGCCTTCCCACCTAGCTGTTGAGTCTCGGTTTCTCCATCTGTAAGCCTTCCTATGGACTGTAGCCTGCCGGGCTCCTCTGTCCATAGGATTCTTCAAGCAAGAATACTGGAATGGGTTGCCATGCCCTACTCCAGGGAATCTTCCCAACCCAGGGATCAAACCCATGTTTCTTATGTCTCCTGCATTGGTAGGCAGGTTCTTTGCCATCAGTGTTAACTGGGAAGCCCTTGTGAACCTTACGTCATATCAGTTCAGAGTCCTGTTGGACGTAATAGATGCTGAGCACCAAGAACTGTGTCTAGTAGAGACGAAACACTGACTTCTAGCTAATCTTTTCTATTCTCATCCTATTAATGGTAAAAAATAGATGAGAACTCAAGAAAAGATGTCCATTTTGACCTCACCAAAAAGTACTTCTTTCTAGGAACACTCTGAATCCCCTTAGACTGTTTGACTTTGCTCCAGGCTGCTGAGTTTCACTCTTCCGGCTCGTTTTGGATTTTGCTGTTGGTGACAGAAACATTTCAGAACCCCTTGCTATTTGGAAAATAAACGCAGTAGGGTTTGTAGTAAGGGAATCCAAAGGTGAAAACAACTGCCAGTCCAGGTAGAGGTGCAAGGCCCTGGGCTTTGCTTTGGGGATTGCAGCCTTTCTGCCTCCTACACCAGGGAAAAATGTGTTTCCACCTATGATAATAAAACAGTAACTCAAGTTCCCCCAGAGAAGGCTGGTCCCAGTATACCTAAATGAAAGCAAATAACAATTTCTTGGGGAAGAGTACCAGGAGAAGTAATAAAAGAATAAACAGAAGACAAGAATTTTCATTTTTTGATAGAATTGTTGTAGCCTAAGTTTGCTGATTGACAATGTCTTATTAAGAGAAGCATATAAACAACATAAAAATATTTTAAAGGAAAATAGAGCATGCAGGTAGCCACTTTGTACACTCCCTTCTTGGAGATTGAGTCTCTATACCTATAAAATTAAGTGCAGTTTATGAACTCTCAGTTCTTATTGCTCTGACATTCCTTGACTCCGAAGCACAAGAATATGTTTGCATTACAGCAGGCGATATCTCTGGAAAGGCTTTGGGTCAATGGTGGAACCAGTTCAGCATCACTGTTGGCAGAAAGCGTGATGAGTATGATTTAGCATGCTTCCCAGAGCTCCTGCAAAAGATACTCAGCCAGATTCCTGGGGCATTTGAACCAGCGCCTGGCTGTAGGTTCTGCCTTCTTCCAGAGCTGCTAAGTGGTACTTTTGTGACCTGACTGTGTTAATCATGAGTTGGGTACTTTGTGAGCTAATATACTTTGGGTATATTAGCTCATTGAAACCTCTGGACCAAGACTAGGCTTGCCTTGTGGGAATAAATGGACATGGGAATGAAATATGTTCTCCTTTTCATGCAGACTTATGATCACTATCTGCCACAGAAGCATGGGAGCTATTAAGGTCAAATTGTGTTCCTACAGCATCAGTCAATCAACCCATCAATCAATCAGTCAATGTATGTATATATGTAAAGAATTCTCTGTACATAATTAGACAAGATGGTAGATATTAGACCAGGTCCATGTCAGCAGCATGCTGAAGGAATTAGATATGAAGTGGTAGTCTGTAAGTCCTACTCCTACAAACCAAAATAAGTCGACACTTATCTCATGCATAACTATCCAAAAGTATAGTTTTTTGCTAGCATGAGAGTGACCTAAAATTTCTCTCTTGATTCAAGAAGACAGGACTTTCTCATAAGGAGATAGAGCTTTCACTAGGCTTTTATTAATTTAAAACACAGGGCAACCTGTTAAGAAATGCCACAGGGAAAGCCTCTGGATGAGGAGTTGGCAGTACAGATAGGCAGAAGAAAATTGCCTTCATCTAAATTGCTCCATTACCACTCTCTCAACACACACATATGCACACAAACGTGTGTGTGCTCAAATACATATTAACATGCATATATATGTATGCACACATACACATATGTTCATATGCATATTTGCTTAATTTGCATCTTTGTAATACAGCCAAGCTTTGGAAGTAGGCTTAAATTGAAAATCTGTGACCTTGTTTTGGTTAGTCTCTTGGTAAATCCAGAGTATCAATAATATTTCCCTTATAGAGCTGTTGGAGTGCTGTGTAAGAGATCACATTGTGTTAGCATTCTTCAGAGGAACAGAACCAATAGGAGTTGTGTATGTGGAGAGAAAGAGGGACAGAGATTGATTGATTTAAAAGGAATTGGTTCATGTGACTGTGGAATCTTGGCAAGAACAAAATCTACAGGTTAGGCTGACAGGCTGAAAGGCAGTTCTCTGGCAGAATTCTTTCTTGCCTGGTGTGAAGGTGGGGGTGGGGGGGGGTCAGTCTTGGTTCTATTAAATTATTCAACTAATCAGTTGAGGCCCACTTACCGTATGGAGGGTAATCTTACTAGAAGTCTACTGATTTGAATGTTGTCTCACATTTAATTAAAAAAAACAACAGAAACCTTCAAAGACTTCCCAGGTGGCACTAGTGGTAAAGAACCTGACTGCCAATGTAGGAGATGTTAAAAAAAAAAAAAATAGCCTTCATATTGATAGGTATATCCAGAATAATATTTGATCAAATATTCTGGATACTGTGGCAAAGGTGACACTTAGGTTAACCATCATGCACCTGATAACTATAACTACTTAACAGTGTGCATGATACATGATAAATACCCATGAAACGTTAGCCATTCTTTTAGGCAGTCACAAAAGGGCTTCACTGGACAGCAATTTTGTCTCAGACTCTGTAGAGGACTACCAGAAAAATCAGAGCCAGATGTAACTTGAATTAACTTGTTAAACTCCTTGAACTCATAGATTAGAGTTTTTTCAGACTTGTTTTGCAGAGTTTTAGCAGTCTGAGCAGGGTAAATTGAAGTTTGGGTTTCCCTTTCTGTCTTTCTGCTACTAATTACTCTCTCCAAAGGTTTTTAGATGTAATTTGATGTTAGTTTTCTCCTTTACTTGCCACATTTCTCACGGTCTTTTAATTCTTTCTGCAAACAGACTAAAAGGCTTTTTTAAAATATGATTGCACTCACTTGAAAATATCAAAAAGCAAGGTAATTAGACAAAGTGATGATTATATCTCACCACTCTTAGAAATTACCTTCAAAACAAGAAGATCACAATTATATCCCTGTATTTCTCACTTAAGTTGAATCAGACCACAAGAGCAAAAACAGTCACTGAAAATTGTTGATCTTGTAATTTGAGCTTTCTGAAATTAAGTTGAGTAACATGTCCAGCTAATCAAGTCACCTATGCAAACATCTATTTCTAAGATACTAAAAATAAGAAACTAATTATTGAAAGGCTTAATCTCGGGCCCTTTTCGTCATTATACAGTACCTCTCTATGTTATTAGCTATATGATAAAAAATGGTAAAAGTGACATTTTTAAATTAATTTTTATTTTTTAGTTTGTTTTTTAGTTTGCTTTACAATACTGTATTTGTTTTGCTATACATTGACATGAATCAGCCATGAGTGTACATGAGCTCCCACTCCCGACTCCCCCTCCCCCCTCAAGATGATATCAAAGTCCCCTAAAAGCATTCCAAGGCCTTCTCATCATGTATCTGCATGACCATCACAAATCAAATTCAACATTTTACTGTTCTTTTAGCATGGCAAGATCTTAGTCACTTTATTTAAAAGAAAATTATCATAACCTTTTTATAATAAAGATTTTGTTGACTGTAGACTTGACATAAAAGGAAAAAATATTGCCGAATGGTGTATTTTCTGTGGATAATAGTAGATATATGGATTATGGCTTTCAGGGTATGAGCAGTTTAAACATGGAATTAGCCCTCAAAGGGAATTAAAGGGAAAAAAATAGATACTTTCTTATGGATAATGAATAGCTACAACAAATGTCAGGGTAATCACAAATAACATGTTTCATGTGGAGGGCACATTCTTCATTTGGCTGCTTTGAGATCTCTTGGAAAGAAGTGGCAGGGTGGAGCTTTATCAGCTTCTATTCAATCTGCCCTGGTAACCTGCTTGGACCCAGTGAGATCTCCTACTTGAAGGAGAACCAGCTCAGAGAACTATTGACGATAATGGTTCTATGGGCTCTAGGAATGGGGAAAGTAATGTAGAGCTACCAGAAATGGAGTGACCCAGAAAAAAAGGATGCTTGAAAAAGAGAGTTGGGGTGATTAGCTCAAAGAACCCTCATCCAGGTGGGGAAATTAGGGTCAATAACAGAAAATACTTTCCAAGGAAGTTAAGATTGAGGAAAATAATGCTCAGGATTGCTAGGTGTCATTGCATAGGATGATTTAAAGGGGTTGGAGTGTTCTGGGTTGTGAAATTAGTAGGCTGCAGGGATTAAGAGTGAAATGTCATATCCAACACAATGAGAACCTAATGTTTAATTTATACTCACAATTTTAAAGATGATTAATTTTCATCAACATCAGTTCAGTTCAGTCGCTCAGTCATGTCCGACTCTTTGCAACCCCATGAATCACAGCACACCAGGCCTCCCTCTCCATCACCAACTCCCAGAGTTCACTTAAACTCATATGCATCGAGTTGGTGATGCCATCCAGCCATCTCGTCCTCTGTCATCCCCTTCTCCTCCTGCCCCGAGTCCTTCCCAGCATCAGGGTCTTTTCCAAAGAGTCAACTCTTTGCATGAGGTGGCCAAAGTATTAGAGTTTCAGCCTCAGCATCAGTCCTTCCAATGAACACCCAGGACTGGTCTCCTTTAGGACGGACTGGTTGGATCTCCTTGCAGTCCAAGGGACTCTCAACAGTCTTCTTCAGCACCACATTTCAAAGCATCAATTCTTTGGCACTCAGCCTTCTTTACAGTCCAACTCTCACATCCAAACATGACCACTGGAAAATCCGTAGCCTTGGCTAGACAGACCTTTGTTGGCAAAGTAATGTCTCTGCTTTTTAATATGCTATCTATGTTGGTCCATAGAGACACTAAATTTTTATTGATTCCCTAGTTCAAAGGCTGAGGAAGTATTGAGTCCATTTGATTTTTTTAAACAGTATGAAACTATGACACATTCCATATTTGTTATTTTTACGTGCAGTTTCATATATGTATGAAAATGTATAGTTTTATATATGTGAATATATAATTTATTCATATGAAACAGTCATATTTGTAGAAATTATCTTATATAAATAAAATTATACATGAGTATATATATATATAATATGAATTTATCTTAATATGTAGTTTCATATAAATATTTCAGGTAAATAACTTTTTTTGATGTACTGCTTGGATTTTATTCTTTGGGAACAACAATTATACATATGCTAAACTTCTCTTTCTTATAATATTTAGCATTTTTCTCAAATTATTTAATGTTTTTATTTAATTACTATTTTTACTTAAAAATTTTTTCAGCTTCTACTTCCTTTGAAGCATGCATGTTGTATGTGTTCATTTGGTCGTGTCCTTTTTGGCTTAGACTCCTTTTGTAAAAAACATATTTATTTTTAATTTATAAAATTTTTGAATTTTACTATTTGTCATTTATGCTGTACTTCCACATTTTATATAATTTTTCTTTATATATTTCTGTACATTTGGGAATATTGGGGTGCATTTTTTCATCAATTTCTAGGCAGATCTTGCTGGCATGACTTAAATTACAGGGGTGTTATTCAAATCCTTATTCTCTTTTTAAAATAATATCTTTTAAAATATTTCACTGCAAGTTTTTTGGTTGATTATTTTAAATAATATTTTTATTCTGTTGCTTTTAGAAGGGAGAAGTTGGTTATAAATGCTGTTTTTAACCTCTTCTGTTATTTTGTGAAGTCTTAAACCATGTTCCCATACTTGAGAGATTTCCTTATTCTATTCTTTATTTTTATCTGAACATTCTCTCTTTTTTCTTCTTCTGCTTTGGCTTTGTTCAATTTTAAATCAATTTCCAAAAGTTTCTCTATGGATGCTGTTTGTCCTGGGGTCCTTGGCAGATTGATTTAGAGTGTGCTTAAGCCCTAGATTGCCTGAGTCTTCAGATTCACCATAGACTCCTTCTGCTTACCTGTGAGCATGTAAAACCACACCTTAGTTCAGAAGGTTGGTCCACTATAGACAATCTATTGACAGTTTTAAGATTTTCTGATTCAGCTTCATCAGACTCAGTTTCTTCCCTGTTTCCCCCACATGGATGTTGATTTCCTGCAGGCATTACAGTTGGTGATGTTTTTTGCCCCTTCACATTACTGAGTCTTGAAGACACTTTGCTCTCTTTTTTAATATAATTTTTAGAGGTTTTGTTTTGTTTTCATAGTTGCTTTGATTTCATGAGAATCAAGGAGATTAAAAAACTCTTCCACCACTAATATATTGTCAGTGTTGACTGACTACATTAGTATCTTATGCAAATAGTATTCCACAAAACACACATTAGGAAATAATGATGTAAGTTCAGTTCAAATTTATTTTTCAAAATGATCTTTCAAAGCTCTTTATTTTCTTGGAGGAGACTTTGCCAACTACTCTAATTGCTTTCTGTGAGTTAAGAAGCCATTAGAGAGGAAAGTTTAGAAAATCGATCTATATTTGGATCTTAGTTTTACTCTTTATGAAATGTGTAAGGTTGGGCCACTGTTGGAGCTGTGCCTCATGAAATAAAGTGAGATTATTTTTTCACAAGTTTCTGGCACAAAGTGTGGAATATACTAAATATTCAATATTTTATATTGTCTGTTTCATATTGTGTACTTCCTTTGAATATTACTATGATTGGTTTCATAGCTAAGTTAGACTTTATGCCTGTGAAGGCAGAAAATGTGGTAGTCTTATTCATTATTTTCAGAGACTTACATAGAACTCAGCACTCAGAATATATTGAATAAATTAATTGAACCTGTAACTTTGTAACCTTTCTCCTCTTATACTAAAAATAACAGCTAATATTTAATGAGCACATATGAGGTTGCTAGAGCTGTTGTTAGCATGTTATGTGTATTTTCTTATTTCAATGTCACAACAGACCTTCAAGGTAGGTATTGTTATCATTGGCACTAGGTAGCTAAAGAAACTGAGGCACAGAGAATTTGAGAAACTGACCTTACATTAAATTGCCTAAGAGTGTGGACAAGTCAAATAGTGAACTCTTTAGAGGCAAGGTTTTTGTCTTGTTATATCGTATGTATACAGTGCCTAAGTGAGAACATGCCTGAATGCTTACATAAATGTTTAAAATGATAAATTAGTAAAATACACTTCCATCACAAATATGTTGCCTGAGTTTTAATGATTCTTAATAAATGCATCAGATGATGATTTTCTCATGATATTGGCATGAATAGTTGTAATTTTTACCTGAAGCTTATAATGTGATCCATATTTGATGTAACCTTGGGTAAATTGAGCAGATACTAATTCATGTTTAAAATTGCAATGTTGAAAACTGCATGATCTTTCTTATGAATTACTAAGCCCTACCTCTTTAAAACTATTAAAGTATAGTAACAATAATGAGAGTCATATCCTGCATTTCTATGCTGTTTTGTATTCTTCATTGTTCAAAAGAGCAGAAACTTGCAAGAAGATGAATGACATAACAGTGGTAATCTTCGTAGGAAATAACGTTCAATTAGCTCAAAATTGTATAACGTGGTGCTAAATGGGGCAGAGCTGAATACACCATGCAAGTATTTAATGTGAGAGGAAAATTTACTACGTGGAAAGTGTGGGCATTAAAGACTAATATTTCTATTTAAAATTTCCTTTCCTTTTTTCCCCCACCCCCAGCCAACCAGTAATCACCCAAGTAGAGGTATTAGAGAGAAACAGAATGGGGTGGGGCAGATTTGTGCCCATTTTAATCACAGACAAAAGTACTTTTAAACTTCTTTGACATTCCTTTTGTGAGTTGTTTTCTTGCAGCTTTCAAAATAAGACAAGTGACAGATACTGTGGGTGTTGTGGATATGGAATTTAGTGTTAGAAAGGAAATAAAAATACAGGCAATAAATAATCAAGCTGCTAAATATAAGCCTTGGAATGCAAGAGTTATACCATAGTGTATGTGATTTTTCTATTTGTCCAACCGCCATAGGTAAATCTGCACCTTTATCCCTAAACTGACTAGGTAGTAATTAGATATTATAAATAGTAAGATTTAAGAATAATAAATTGAAATAAAATTTTACTTATTTGCATGCATGGTCTCTTTAAATAATCTGTTCTTATTTCTCCAAGGTGTAGTGGATACTTATTTTTTGCCTCCCTGATATCCATTCCTCTCTAGCCTTTCTAGGAGAACCATAGTTCTCCTTCTTGGATAACTCCATTTCTTCATCAAGTCATTTGTTTAGGTAGGCTTAACCTTAAAGCTCAACATTCAGAAAATGAAGATCATGGCATCCGGTCCCATCACTTCATGGGAAATAGATTGNTTGACTCATTGGAAAAGACTCTGATGCTGGGAGGGATTGGGGGCAGGAGGAGAAGGGGACAATCGAGGATGAGATGGCTGAATGGCATCACTGACTTGATGGACATGAGTTTGAGTGAACTCCAGGAGCTGGTGATGGACAGGGAGGCCTGGTGTGCTGCAATTCATGGAGTTGCAAAGAGTCATACATGACTGAGTGACTGAACTGAACTGATCCTCATTTCAGGTATTGACAACAACTTACACCATTTGATATGCTCCCTCCTTTTATCCCAGGAGTTCCCAACCTCCAGGCCACCGAATAGTACCCCTGGGTGCTCTGGGGTTAGGATTTGAGGCTGCTGTAGTCATTTTTCTACCTTGAAACTTTGGTTAAAGATTATAGAGCCTGGGAATAGAGTCAATGCCCTTAGAAGGCAGTAGATAAAGAGAATCCAGGCTCCTCGGTGATGTAATTAGGGCCAATAAATTCTTTTTCTAGTCAATTTGAGTTGAGACTTTTACTTGCAGTGTCCTTCATGATAGTTATGGGCAATCTGAAGGAATATCATATACAATGAACAGAAAACCAGGGAGAATAAACCTCAGTGAAAGTGAAAGTGAAGTCGCTCAGTCATGTCTGACTCTTGGCAACCCCATGGACTGTAGCCTACCAGGCTCCTCAGTCCATGGAATTTTCCAGGCAAGAGTACTAGAGTGGGTTGCCATTTCCTTCTCCAGGGGATCTTCTTGACCCGGGAATTGAACCCAGGTCTCCCACATTGCAGGCAGACGCTTTACCATCTGAGCCACCAGGGAAACCCTCAGTGGAAATCATGTATTAGGTGAAAATCGTCTTGATATTTTAAGTTCTGATTGGTTAACTCACAAGTATAAAAGTTGAAGAAGCATGGCATGTAGATGCCTACATATTATAGAAGGAACACTAGTGGTCTATTCTGAACCAAATGAAATAACAGAATGCCTTATGTTTGCAGTACATTCTTCCCTTTGTTTGAGCATAGATATATAATGTGAGTGTGTAATGACTTGATGTGTCTCTTTAAAGTAAATGGGATATGAATAATAGAATCTCTGACTGATGGTTTTTTAGTGCCTGAGAAAGTTTGGCTTCAAGTAAAAGAGATCAAACTCAAGATAGCTTTGTTATCTTATGTAGCAAATTATGTGACACCAGATTTAATTTATTCATAGACTTGGTTATATGATCTGGGATTCAGGTGCTTTTCATTTTTCCTCTCTGCCAATTTTACAATGTTGGTTTGTTTTCTTAGGTCAGCTTGTCTCATGGCCCTATGAGGGCTTGTTGCAATTTCAAGTCTTGTGCAGATAATTTCATCCAGAGATAGAATAGAAGTCTCTCCTTATATATCTCTATTTAAAAGTAAAGGAAACTATAGGTGCTCGGCAGAATCACATTCATGGTGCAGAATGGTGTCATGCACCTTATTTCTAAACCAATCAGTAGCGAGGGAAAATCAATTATCTTGCTTGCCATAGACACATGGACATTTACTCTCCATGCTGGGGAGAAGCTTCGTCCCTCATCAGTGGCCATATGGGGAAAAAACTGCTCTTTAAAGACCTGGTCCTGCCTGCAAGCAACCAGGGGAGCTAGAAATAATAGATCTGTTTGTTTTTATCAGAGGGTTTTGGCCTACTTGGTAAAAATCATTTGAATCTAATTTCTTTCTGGTTCTGCAGCAACAGCCTCAGTTCAATTTTCTTTGATAAATGCCTATTGCTTGCTGCTGAAATTGAAAAGAAGCATGTTTCTTGTGACAGTTTTGTTACAAACTTCTATTGTCCCAGAAAGCACAGGAGTACAATCTTTCCAGAGCCTATATTGCTTTCATTTAATCACACTCTAACTGTCCCTTTTGCTTGGATTGAAAGAAGTGAGGGGAGAGGTTCAGCTATATTAATCATCATGAGTCAATTAATTATCAAGTTCCACTTTGCAACTGACCCAGTCCCTCTATCATCCCCTCCCCCTTTGATAAATGAGATAGTTATTTGAATATATTGACTTAATTAACCTTTTTTTCCCCCCGAATCATTGTACCTCCTTTCTTGGCAGGACTCATGTTGAGATATAACTCAGAAAGTTGTCATAATTGCTTAGGAAAGATCTGCACTAACACTTTAAAAACACTGAGAATATATCTGAATAAAATATGATTTAATTCTACTATACATGTTGGTATTTCTTGTCCTTGGTAGGAAGACTGGCAAAGTTCCTCAAGGTAATTTTAAAGTTATGAGATTACAAACCCTATTAAATACATGCTTGTCCTTGGCACTCCTATGGCTATCATACATTACAGTAGAGTTACTTCTCAAATAAATGTAGTTAAGATCAGATTTTTATCAATATGTATATACTTAAAACAAGATTGACCTGGCATTCTGGCTGCAGATTTTGCTGAGGTACTTGAAATATTCATATCTACTTGTTTATACAAGATTTAAATTTGATTAGAAAGTGCTCCATGTTATTTTTTCAGACATTATGCATTATAGCCCAAGTTCTTTGAGTTGTATGTGAATGGCGGTGAAGTGGCCTTGGTTAGTTCACCTGGTTAGGCTTGTTGAGTCTGAGCAAAATCTGTATTCCTATAAAAGAGAGCCAATAGGCTCTCTTGCTCCTTCTTCTATGGACAGAAATGGTGAGAAGACAGCCAGGTGTCTTTGAACCAGGAAGAGTGATCACACCAGACATCTAGTCCACCCTTACTGCCTTGATCTTGGATTGCCCAGCCTCCAGAACTGTGAGAACTGAATGTTTGTTGTTTAAGGTAGCCAGTCTGTGGTTAGATTTTTGTTATAGCAGTTCGAACAGACTAAATACTTTCAGATGAGTAACTCATGTGTTTCTGGGTACTAGGGGCTACCTCCCACTCCAGTCCTCTTGCCTGGCAAATTCCATGGACGGAGGAGCCTGGTGGGCTGTAGTCCATGGGGTCGCTAGGAGTCAGACACGACTGAGCGACTTCACTTTCACTTTTCACTTTCATGCACTGGAGAAGGAAATGGCAACCCACTCCAGTGTTCTTGCCTGGAGAATCCCAGGGACGGGGGAGCCTGGTGGGCTGCCGTCTCTGGGGTCGCACAGAGTTGGACATGACTGAAATGACTTAGCAGCAGCAGCAGCAGCAGCAGCAGGGGCTAACTCTTGCTTGTAGAAACTGGTCAAGGGAGAGATACCTCCATTTGAAAGACTTTACTGCCTTATTTAACGTCATCTTTAGTGACCCTGGATGCCCATCCTTTTTAGAAGCCAATTGCCTACTGCTGATCTTCCCAAACCTTACTGTGTATATTAAGCATTTGGAGATCTTGTTAAAATAGCAATTTTAATTCAGTGGGTCTGGGTGTGTCCTGTCCTGAGACAGTGAATTTCTAACAAGCTTCGAGGTGATGCTGTTCAATGAATCACACTTGTAGTGGCATGATCTCCCACTCCTGTACCCTCCCTTTTTCATATTGAAGAGTCAGAACTTTGTTAAATGACTAATTCTTACATAGGTCTCAGAGGCAAAGCTATGCTTCTGTTCAATTAATGCTTTGAATCCTTGAAATTTCCTTTGTTTGTGTTCAGTAGTAATTTATGCTGTGGTTGTGGAGATTTATATTTGCCCTGGTAAAGGCTGATATTTAAGATTTGTTCATGCTCTATTTTCTCTTCTCCCTGAAGAGGAATCATCTGAACAACACAATAAGAGAAGAGGATATTACAAACAGATGTAGACACCTTGTGGTAGTAAATTTTAACTCTTACCTCCACATTGTGGTCCTCTAGAGAACTCAAAAAATAGAGCGGCTAGATAAAATACAGGATGCCCAGTTTACATTGAATTTCAAGTAAACAATGACTTTTTCAAGTATTAGTGAATCCTATTCAATATTTGGGAGATACTGTATAATGTAAGTAGCAAGTATTTGATGATTTGATCATACTAATTGGCTAAAAATTGTTTTGTCTGACTCAAGCTAAGTAAACTGTATTCAAGGTTAGAACTGGGTTGTTTTAAACATGTCATCAACTGGCCTCTTCTCTAGTTGTCTGCCTCTTAAATGACTTGTAGCTGAAACCAATAGTCAATTCTGGCCAACTGTCAGTTGAGGTAGTGGAAACATTTAAAATGTTACTAAGATTTGCCGCATTAAAATATCATAAGTTGGACTATGGTCTATATTGCCAGCAAAGAGAATTCAAATATTTGGTGGGACTCATATACTCCTTATGATATTTTGAAACACCCTGAAAAAATCATTTACTTGTCCCAAACTTCTTTCCTCCAGAAACGTCTATAGATATCAAGCGTCTGTGTGTGATTGTTATGTTGGGAAGCAAAACTTCTCTATCACTGTAGGCCATGTGGTTGGAGTCCTGTGAATTAACTGACAATAGGCAGATTAACTGGAGAAAAATTTAATCCCCATGTAGGAGTATTCAGTAGTGAGTAACTTAGAATAGACAGAGGAGAGCATCTATGTATCAGTTTAGGAAAAGAGGTGGTGGTAACTGAGATCTCATTGGAAGATTATGGAAGCTTCTATTGGGCATTTTTATTTGGATGCTAATGAACAGACTCCTTCCTGGGTGGAAGCTCCCCTGTAGTGGAGGTGGGCTCCTGACAGCTAAAGCTACACATTTCCTGCTGAGGATCATTCTCTCAAACATGATTCAGGGAATGGAGGTGGCAGTACTAACTATACTTTCAGGATTCTCGGCTTTAGCAGATAAGGGAAGCTCCAATACGATTTCTTTCTGCTGATCTCTTCAGTTACCTTACATTATGAGCAAATACACTCTTATAATGACAACAAAAGGATATTTCAGGTAACAGATCTTAATAAAATTCCAGAAGGTAGTTGTTATGTAGAGTTCAAAATACCGTGAAAGTGAAACGGTTAGTTGCTCAGTCATGTCCGACTCTGTGCAACCCCATGGACTGTAGCCTGCTAGGCTCCTCTGTCCATGGGATTCTCCAGGCAGGAATACTGGAGTGGGTTGCCATGCCTTTCTCCAGGAGATTTTCATGACCCAGGGATTGAATCCAGGTCTCCTGCATTGCAGGCAGATTCTTTACCATCTGAGCCACACTGTGGAAAGTAACTATAGGGAAGATGTAAGGATAAAGAAAGGAAGGTGGAAAATGACATTTTCTCCCTTAACTTTCAGGGTGGATTCAAGAGGTTTTAAGGATATGCAGCAGGTGTGAGACCCAATAATCAAAGTATTCTGAAGGAAAACCAGATGGTACTGAATGGACCCTTGCAGCTCTACCCTATTTCATTTGTATCTCCAACCATCCATGGCTTTCAGCAGGTAGAATTTATGAAATTAAGTAGATCTATTGCAGAATTATTTCATCTTTGATTTAAGTTTGTAGGACATTTCTTCCTAATTACAAAATTCCTTGGGTATTTAGGAAGGTCTGAGGCAAGAAGGAGTAGAAAGAGACATTTGGATATAAAAGTTAACTTGAAAGAAATATTTCTCCATTTAAAATGTGGTTTATTCATTCTTTATTGCCTTGCATTAAACTTTTAGGAGCTTTGGAAATGATTACAAAACAATACATATTCTTACCCTCCATCTGTATTATCATAAAAAGTTCTTAGTTTACAATGTAAACTAATATTTTCACACACATAAATGCTATCTTTCCTAGTTGCATATCCAATAACATTTTAGCATATTTATAGAAGTACACAGAAGACAAAGGAAGGTTATAAACAGGAAAGGGCAGCTTGGAGGAATAGTAAAAGCTGATTTTAATCTTATCCATCTTAGTAGAAATGGAAGGAAAAGTAATCTCCATTCTCTCTGTTGCCTGATTGCGTTATCACAGGTTGTTTTGATCTTCATTTTATAAAAGTCAAATTTAAGTGGGACGTATAGACTGGATGAGAAATATTTTGTTAAAAATATGAAAAGGTTAAAATTTGAATTGTAAATTATTGGAAAACTGTCAAATTACTCACAGTATTTTGGATCATGTATTAAGATGTTTTCTCTTGAAGGCAGAGTATGTTCTAGCCCTAAGAACTATTTATATCCCTCATTTAACAACTTATATACATCATTTGTTATCCATCTTTGGTTTGATCTTGAGTAATATAATCCTGCAAGTGTTTTTTTTTTTCACTTGAGTAACTAATTTGTTCTCATTAACCTATTCCATACCCCCAATTTATTAGATTTTCTTAGTATTTTATTGAGACAAGTTTTATTTTTCCTTCCAAATTTACACTACTTTTAGAATATGATGCCTCTTTAGATTTAGATTTTGTTGAACTTTATCATCGACAGTGTATTTACAACTATGTACATAGCTTTATACTGTATTGGGAATATAACTTTGTCACAGGGATCTAATGTACAGCATAGGGAACTTAGTATTATTATAATAACTTTATATGGTGACAGTGACTAGACTTACCATGATTGAATTGGGTTAGGGTACCAATTAACCTGAGAATCAGGACTATTAGAAGCTTCTCAGGTGATTCTAATAGTGTGTCCAAAATTAAACATCAGTGCATGATTAAGAACACAGATTCTTGGCAATATGCATAACTATTCTGTCTTCTGTAAAAAGGAGAAACAATGAAGTCCATCCTATAGGCCATGGAAGGATTAAGTGAGCTGAGATACATAAGTTACTTAGATTTTTGTCCAGCGCATAAGTTTGACCCTATTGTTTGGTAGATAAGGAATCAGTTGTTATAGCTAATCTTTATTAAACATTTGTGCTGCACATCATTCTAAGTGTTTAACTATTATTTCATCTAATGTTTCCCACCATGTGAAGGAGATACTGTTATTCTTTTTACAAATGAAGAAACTGAGGCACAGAGCTTTCAGTAATTTTCTAAGTCCTAAAATTCCCAAATATTTCCCAAAAATTAAATCTCAGGTGGTCTAAATTCATGGTGAAGGTGAAAGTGAAGTCACTCAGTCGTGTCCAACTCTGCGACCCATGGACTGTAGCCCACCAAGCTCCTCCGTCCATGGGATTCTCCAGGCAAGAATACTGGAGTGGGTTGCCATTTCCTTCTCCAGGGGATCTTCCCGACCCAGGAATTGAACCCAGGTCTCCCACATTGCAGGCAGACGCTTTAAACTCTGCACCACTAGGGAAGCCCCAAAGAACCATAAATCAAATTATAAAATAAAATGTTTTGATATATACTTCACAGTTAAATATTTTAAATGTAATGCCATAAGTGATTTAATACCAAAACAGCTCTTGATAGCATCAAATAATTACCAAATCTGTAAATAAACATCTCCTTTCTCTTCTACTTCTTGTCTTGATATAAGAATTTTCAGGACACTACTGGCTTTTGAGAAACATTTTATTTCCAGACAATTGACTCTGTGTTACCATATTTCTGCCACTTTCCCTTCTGTTATGTTACTAGAGATTTTCATGAAAATATTCCACTCACATGAAATCTTATTTCTTACCTTTCTCGTTTGCTGACATAATGATTTCTGTATCTGTGAGGTTACAAAGAGAGGGCAATTTCTTCAAGCTGATGATACGGCAAACATTTGCAGTAAAGCTTCTTTGCATACGTTCATCCTTATGTTGAAAGAAAGGATAGTTTTATGGAGTGATTATTGACTTGGTTGTATGGACCCCCTTTTGGGGTGTCCAGCTGAGGCCCTGTGCTTTGACCAGAAAGAGTTCTTTTTTCTTTTTCAATTTATCCAGTCAACAACAAAATCAATGCTGAGATTGAAACAGCACAGTCTTTACTCAATGGCCAGAGAATGGGGAAGAAGGAACTTGGCTCAAAATCAGCTTCTCAGTGTGGGGATGATTAAGGCAAGATTTTAAGAGCAAGTTTAATGAGGGGGAGGCATATGAACTGGCTTTCTGGGAGTCGTTTTCCTGAAACTGGGATGCCATCCCTTTTCTGCCATTGTATGGTTCTTTGGCATCTGCATCAGAAGCAAGTTGAGCCATCAAGGCTGGAGGAGGAGCAGGGGAGATCTTACTATTCTGATGAGAGGATAACAAGCTGCAGGGCAGCACTGTCCCACTTCTGGAGCTGAAGCAGCTTGCACCAGTTTTCTTGTGGTTAGATTATCTTGTTCTGTGCAGTGAATGCAGCTAGAGAATATAGTTGACTGTGGTTTCTCTGTAAGTTTACCTGCAGAGAGGGGAAAGGATATGGTTCTGGGGCAACAGAGTAGGGGAGGAGATGTTAGTCAAATTTTCGAATGAATATGCTATCACAACTGCTATAGGCCTCTTTTCTAGAGGTCTGAGTAATTAATTTAAATTTTACTGTATTTCAGTTATAGAGAAAGCCCCATTATTCCCTTCATTTCAAATTGAATTTAGAGTATTTTCTCATGACCTTTGTTTGAGTTTGTTGGTTGTATGTATCTTTGTCTAACTGTGGGGCTTCCTTGGTGGCTCAGAGGGTAAAGCATCTGCTTGCATTGCGGGAGACCCAGATCCCTGGGTTGGAAAGATCCCTGGAGAAAGAAATGGCACCCCACTGCAGTACTCTTGCCTGGAAAATCCCATGGACAGAGAAACCTGGTAGGCTACAGTCCATGGAGTCGCAAAGAGTCGGACATGACTGAGCGACTTCACTTTCACTTTTCACTCCTTACCATAGTTGTACCCATTCATGACATTTTCACTCTTCTTTGGCCTTTGGCAATCACATTTTCCAAGTCTCTAGTTCAACAAATTTAAAAATATTTAAAGTCTTCTGGTGCTCTTTGGGCTAGAATTGGTCCTTGAATGTTGTACTTTAGGCTTCTGTACACTGGGCACATTTGTGTTCTTCATTGAAACTTTTTTTGACTCTAACTTTTTATATATTGGCTCATGAAAGATGGCTCTAACTGGAATCAACTGCTCAATTTCAGCTGTGTTGGTTAAAATTCATTTGCATTTATTGCATCCTATCTGTTAAAATGGGAAGAAAATGGAAAAATGGAACTATTATTAATGGTAGAATGGTAGAAATAAAGGGAAACCTTTGGCATCATTGTGGTAGCTTTTAGCTTTAGTCTTACTCAATAAGCAAAATTAAACTATTTGAAAGCCTGGAAATATATCATAAAAAGCACCAATATTTATAGGGATCACACACTACTCTTTATTCCACATAGCTCAGAGCCCTTTCTACCTGCTTCCAATCATGCCATTTCTCTGGACATTTGAATTTTTGTAACATGCATATTTTCAGGAAGAAAACAACACCTCGAACAGAGTTCAGCTCTTAATAAGTGATTCTTTTGACTTTAGCTGACTGTTGCCCTATAAGCTGTCTGTAAGAAAAAAGCCTTACAATTTAGTGTAGAGTAACTCAATGGGCCTTTATTAATCAAAAACTGTATCCAAAATCACAATCTCCAGTCTCCAAAGTGTGAAAGGATGTTAAGAGTGGTAAGGTAGTTTTATGATTGAATGGTCAGATCAGGGATGTCTTTCTCAAAGCTGTCACTTCAATACCCTTTGCTGCCATTCTGTACTGCCTTTCATTTGTTGTAGTGAGGATGCTACAGGGAGGATAAATATTTCCAGTGCCAAAACAAATGCTATCATTTTCTCTCAGCCTTTCTGCAGTACTTGGCAAAAAAAAAAAAAAAAAAANGGATGTCTTTCTCAAAGCTGTCACTTCAATACCCTTTGCTGCCATTCTGTACTGCCTTTCATTTGTTGTAGTGAGGATGCTACAGGGAGGATAAATATTTCCAGTGCCAAAACAAATGCTATCATTTTCTCTCAGCCTTTCTGCAGTACTTGGAAAAAAAAAAAAAAAAAAACACAAAAACTAGAAATATTGCTACCAAACTACAAATTGATTTCATGTGTCAGTAAACTTTTGCTTTTGTCTATCAAGATGACATGGGATCATAAGAGAATTCAAGCCATACACAAATTTATAAAGCAACAAATTATCTAAAATCCCATGGATGTTAATATTTTTATGTTTTTCCAAATATATCTATTGGTATGTATGCATACAGAAACAGGTGTAGAGATAGGTATATATGAATAGAAACATTTTCAAAATTAGGCTTGTTTACTGGAACTTTGCAGAGAGAAAAACATTCAAAATGGAAAAACCAATGAAACTTTTTTCTTTCCTCCCAAAACATTCATTCCTGTAAGTTTTCTATATGAATAAGAAAAGAACCTTAAGTTCTTAGGATCTCTGTGTGATTTTTAAATGACCTTTTTCAGTTTTGGGTAGCATTAATACATTCTCTATTCTGAGGGAAGGTGATTAGCATTCTTATACTTTCTTCTAATTCTCCACCTCACATCATTCAGTGTTTGTTAGTTGTAATATTTAAAATGTTAGAGTTTATAAAATTTACCATCTGTTCTGCAAACACAATTCTCCAGATGCTAGTCATAGTCAAACATTTACTAGATTTAATGTTCACCAATTCTATTATGCCTTTTCTTTCTTTACTTTTATTGATATTCTGGTTTGCTGGATTCCATTTTTTTTTTCTAGAAGAATTCATGCATCCTATATTTCTAGAGTTCTAGCATGTTGAGATGTCTGTCTGATATCTTTATATTGGAATGACAACTTGAATGGGTATAATTTTCCTGGGTGAGACTCTTTTCTCTTTTCAGAAATGTGCCCATAACAACTTTACCTTCTAACATTGAATGTGTTGTAGGGCAATATGAGGCCAGTGTGATTTCTGTTAGTGATGTTCTTCTCTTGCCTATATACTTAGAATATTTTATTCTTTATTCATGAAGTTTGATAACTTGTTTAGTTGCTTAGTTGTGTCTGACTCTTTGTGACCCATGTGACCCATGACACATGGACTCTCTGTATGCCAGGCTTCCTATCCTTCACCATCTATCAGAAGATGTTCTCTTGCTCAAACTCATGTCCATTCACCGAGTGATGCCATCCAGCCATCTCATTCTCTGTTGTCTCTTTCTCTTCATGCCTTCAATCTTTCTCAGAATCAGGGACTTTACCAACGAGTTAGCTCTTTGCATCAGGTGGCCAAAGTATTGAAGCTTCAGCTTCAGCATTAGTCCTTCTAATGAATAATCAGGATTGATTTTCTTGAGAACTGAGTGTTTTGATCTCCTTGCAGTCCAAGGGACTCTCAAGAGTCTTCTCCAACACTACAGTTCAAAGGTATCAATTCTTTGGCGCCAAGCTTTCTTTATAGGCCAACTCTCACATCCATACCTGACCACTGGAAAAACCATAGCCTTGACTAGATGGACCTTTATTGGCAAAGTAATGTCTCTGCTTTTGAATATGCTGTCTAGGTTGGTCATAACTTTCCTTCCAAGGAGTAAGCATCTTTTAATTTCACGGCTGCAGTCACCATCTGCAGTAATTTTGAAGCCCCCCAAAATAAAGTCTGACACTGTTTCCACTGTTTCCCCATATATTTGCCATGAAGTGATGGGATCAGATGCCCTCATCTCAGTTTTTTGAGTTTTGAGTTTTAAGTCAGCTTTTTCATTCTCCTCTTTAACTTTCATCAAGAGGATATTTGTTCTTCTTCTCTTTCTGCCTTAAGGGTGGTGTCACACATCTGTGTATCTGAGGTTATTGATATTTGAGTGAAATATTGATCAATTTGAAGAAATATTGATATTTCCCTTGGCAATGTTGATTCCAGCCTGTGCTTTATCCAGCCCAGCATTTCACATGATGTACTCTGCATATAAGTTAAATAAGCAGGGTGACAATAAACAGTTTTGACATACTCCTTTCCCAATTTGGAACCAGTCTGTTGTTCCCTTTCCAGTTCTAACTGTTGCCTCTTGACCTACATACAGATTTCTCTGGAGGCAGGTAAGGTGGTCTGGTATTCTATCTCTTGAAGAATTTTCCTGTTTGTTGTGATCTATACAGTATTTTGGCCACCTGATGCAAAGAACTGACTAATTGGAAAAGACCCTCGTGCTGGGAGAGATTGAGGACAGGAGGAGAAGGGGACGACAGAGGATGGGATGGTTGGATGGCATCACCGACTCAGTGGACATGGATTTGGGTGGACTCTGGGAGTTGGTGATGGACAGGGAGGCCTAGGGTGCTGCAGTTCATGGGATTGTAAAGAGTCAGACATGACTGAGTGACTGAACAGAACTGAATCAGTCAAAGGCTTTGGTATATTCAAAAGAAGTAGATGTTTTTCTGGAATTCTCTTGGTTTTTCTATGATCCACGGATGCTGGCCATTTGATCTCTGTTTCCTCTCCCTTTTTGAAATCCAACTTGAACATCTGGAAATTCACAGTTCTCGCACTGTTGAAACCTCGCTTGCAGAATTTTGAGTATTACTTTGCTAGTGTGTGGGATGAGTGCCACTGTCATCTTAGCCTTTCTATGTAATATTAAGGACACTTTCAGACATGCCAGTATCTAAATTATTAAGTATCTAAATTATTTTTCTTATTCTGAGAAGGGGTTACTTTGAACATTTCTTTGGCTTTACCATCTGACTTTTTGGATAACTCTGATCTCTTTTTAAACTTTGTATGAGTAAAACTCTGTCTCATTCTTTTAAAGTTAGTCAACAGTTTTAAGCCATGGCTAAATCTACTTCCTTTTGTGAGGTTATTTTTTCCTCAACTGTCTTTATCCATGTTTTATACAATTATACTTCTATTTGTCCTTCTTTATTCTTTCCATTTCCCCTTCTTTCATTTTTCCCTTCACATTCTTATCTTCTTTGAATCCTTCTTTATTGAAGCATAGTTGATATTTAGTATTGTATTAGCTTCAAGTGTACAACATAGTAAACTGATACTTTTTATAGATTATATTCCATTTAGTTATTATAAAAATATTGGTTATATTCCCTGTACTGTACATTACATCCTTTATCTTCTTTTATACCTAGTAGCTGTTTCTCTTAATCCTCTCCCCATGTCTCACTCCTCCCCGACTCTTCTTCCCATTGGTAACTGCTAGTTTGTTCTCTGTATCTGAGTCTGTTTGTTATATTTATATATATATATAAAAAACCTTTAGATTTCACACATAAGTGAAAGCATGCATGTTTGTCTTTCTCTGACCTACTTCACTAAGCATGTGTTCCATGACCATCCATTTTGTTGCAAATGGTCAAATTTCATTCTTTTTATGGCTGAATAATATTCTATTATGTGTGTATCAACATTACACACCAAATATTCTTTATCCATTCAGCTGTTGGACTCTTAAGCTGCTTCTATAGCTTGCCTATTGTAAATAATACTGCCATAAATATTGAGGTGCATGTATCTTTTAAAATTAATGTTTTGGTTTTTTTTTTTTTTTTTCAAATATATACCCAGGAGTAGAATTGCTGGGCCATATGGTAGTTCTATTTGCAGTTTTTTGAGAAAACTCTATACTGTTTTGCATAGTGGCTGTGCCAGTTCACATTCCCGCCAGCAGTGCACCAGAGCACTCTTTACTCCGCATGCTCTGCCATACTTTTCACTTCTGTCTCTCTGATAATAGCCATTCTGATGGGTGTGAGGGGATAGCTTACTGTGGTTTTGATATGCATTTTCCTGATGGCTAGTGATGTTGAACATCTTGTCATATGCCTGTTGGCCTGTGTATCTTCTTTGGAAAAACGTATATTCAGATCTTCTTCTCAAAATGGATTAAATTAAGTCTGAGACCAGAAACCACAAAAGTTCTAGAAGAAAACATAGGTATTACACTGTCTGACATAAATAAGTCTTTATATATATATATATATATATATAGGATCTGTCTCCTCAGGCAAGGGAAACAAAAACAAAAAGCCAATGGCACCTAACTGAATGTAAAAGCTTTTCAAGAGCAAAGGAAACTATCAATAAAACAGACAACCTACTGAGTAGGAGAAGACATTTGCAAGTGATGTGTCTGATAAGAGTTAATATCCAAAATACATAAAGAGCTCATACAACTCCATATTTGAAAAAAAAAATCTGATTTAAAAGTGTGCAAAAGGACCTCATTCTTTTTTCATGTCCTCCCTCACCAACCTTTACTGAATTCCATTTCTCATCTCTGCATCCAGGTCTAGCATGTTTATATGATTGTTATGCTCTCTCTTATCAAGTTTTACCATGGACATCCCCCGATCCTCAATTTTCCCTGGTATAGGGTGGGAGCATGTGTGCTCAGTCGCTTCAGTTGTGTCCGACTCTTGTGACACTGTGGACTATATCCTGCCAGACTTGTCTGTCCATGAGATTCTCCAGGCAAGAATACTGGAGTGGGTTGCCATGCCCCGCTCCAGGGGAATTTTCCGACCCGGGGATTGAACCCTGGTCTCCTGCGTTGCAGGCAGATTCTTTACTGCTGAGCCACTAGGGAAGCCCCATTTTCTTCTCTGCCTTTAAGCAAATTTTATCAGTGCTGATGTTTTAGTCTTGAAGGATCATTAGGAATATGTTTTTAAAAGATGAGTAGTGCTTTCCTTATAGAGGAACTAGCATGTGTGAAATCAAAGCACTGAAACAGGGCCAGTTGTGAAGACTATGTGCCAAGAGAAATAATTCTTAGACTGGCTTGGCAGCCACTTGCACCAGAATCTCCCTAAGTGAATGTTAAAAAGGCAAATCTGGGGGCCCTATTTTAGACCTGAGCTTCCCTAGTAACTCAGCTGGTAAAGAATCTGTCTACGATGCAGGAGACCTCGGTTATATTCCTGGGTAAGTTCCCCTGGAGAAGTGACAGGTTACCTACTCCAGTATTTTTTCCTGTAGAATCTCCATGAACAAAGGCCCCTGGTGGGCTACAGTCCACAGAGTTTCAAAGAGTCAGACACAACTGAATGACTAAGCCCAGCACATTTTAGATCTATGCAGTCTTACTGGCAGAGCAGGCTGTCTAGGTTTTGCATAATAACAAAAGTGGATCACGTGAGAGCAGGCATTATAGGTGCTCAAGTTTGAGAATCATTACATCAGAATTCTGATATTGTATGGAATAATTAGGAAAGAGCTTGATTATGAAGAGATTAGTTTGCCACAGTAAAGAAATATTCAACTTGTCTTGTAGGTTATGGAAATCCATGGAGGGGCCTCAGTCGATTGAAATTTTCATCAGATTTGCCTTTTAAAAAGTAGAATGTGAAGGAAAGGGCTGGAGACTTCTCTCATAAGGTTTTTGGTACTTCGATTTTTTTTTTCCTTTTATTTTCTGTATTTTAAAAATATGTAGATTAAAAAAATGTATTATATTTTTTTTAAACCCTTATTGTGTGTGAATCCTTAGTGGCTCATTCTGTCCAACTCTTTGCTGCCCTTTAGATTGTAGCCTTCCAGGCTCCTCTGTCATGGGACTTTTCAGGCAAGATTACTGGAGTGAGTTGCCATTTTTTCTCCAAAAACCTTGTCAAATTATCCTAATTTCAAATGGTGCAATAGTCATGGAACAAGAGATGAATGGGTTTGAATAGCCTAGAAGTAGGGAGAAGAATCTCAGGCAAGACAAAGGATAATCATCAAAGATCATTCTTGGGACTTCCCTGGCTTTCAAATGGTTAAGACTTCCCTTTCCAATGCAGTGGGTGTGGGTTTGATATCTGGTGGCAGAGCTAATGTTCCATGTGCCTTGTGACCAATAAACTGAAACACATAAGCAGAAGAAACATTGTAGCTAATTTGATGAAGATTTTAGAAATGGTTCACATGAAAAAGAAAAAAAAAAAACTCTAAAAAAATAATGTGACTACATCATTAAAAAAAAAAAAAGATCACTCCTAAACTAGCTTAATATCACCACTATCATGAGACAAGATCCACTGTAATATATGTGAAGAAATATTTGGGGATAGTAGATGTGAAAAAGAGTCAGAATTTACAGACTTGAGACAAAGGATTGCCAAACTAAAGTCGGGAAGTTTTCTAAAATTTAAGTAGCAAAGATGAGCAGGGGATTATTATACAATAAAGGGAAAAAAAACACCTTATTGGATCCCACATAACTAATATTACTTTTGCTAATGAACAGTTGACCTATTTCCTTCAAAGATTACCTGTATTTGTTATCTCTCCAAGCTGAAGATCATCAAGGCATTAGTAGGAATATTCTCGGAGAAGGCAGTGGCACCTCACTCCAGTACTCTTGCCTGGAAAATCCCATGGATGGAGGAGCCTGGTAGGCTGCAGTCCATGCTAAGGGTCGGACACGACTGAGCGACATCACTTTCACTTTTCACTTTCCTGCACTGGAGAAGGAAATGGCAACCCACTCCAGTGTTCTTGCCTGGAGAATCCCAGAGACGGGGGAGCCTGGTGGGTTGCCGTCTGTGGGGTTGCACAGAGTCAGACACGACTGAAGTGACTTAGCAGCAGCAGGAATATTCTTGGGTGCAATCAAGCTGCTGCTAAGATGCTTCAGTCGTGTCTGACTCTGTGCGACCCCACAGACGGCAGCCCCCCAGGCTCCCCCGTCTCTGGGATTCTCCAGGCAAGAACACTGGAGTGGGTTGCCATTTCCTTCTCCAATGTAGGAAAGTGAAAAGTGAAAGTGAAGTCGCTCAGTTGTGGCTAACTCAGTGACCCCATGGACTGCAGCCTACTAGGCTCCTCCTTCCATGGAATTTTCCAGGCAAGAGTACTAGAGTGGGGTGCCATTGCCTTCTCCAGTAATCAAGCTAGACAAGTAGAATACTCTTTTCCAAGCAGTTTCAAGTTAGTGGGTCTGTGAGATAATAAGACAAGATGTAAAACCATGGTTTTTCATGTTTATCTAAACCAAACATTTTACTATCACATTATTTATGTACTTGTATTCTTGAGGGAGCTGACATGGCAAGAAATAGTGTATTTGGATTATCATTTGTACTCCACTGGAACCTCTCTTCATAAAGTTAACTATATGCTTAGATATCAAATGCGAATGTTTTCTTCTACAATCTAAAGTCAGTTTGTTTCAGTAGGCTGTTAGCTCTAATACAATCAGTGCCACTGATTGAATATGATTGCTTGGCCTTTTCTTTCCATAAGAACTAATTGATTAATTATTGGTATGATCTATTTTCTGTTATTATTCCAAATCATCTTAGAAATCTTGTTTGATAAATATTTAGGCATTGAAGAATTTACTACATTTACAGAGACAGCCTCCTAATAGTAGAACATATGAATCAGCAGTTTGGATAATAAACCTTATTTATGGCTGAAAAATCTAACTTCTAGCAATAGTCAAAATTTCACAGCTAACTCCATCAGTAGACATTAGTGTACAAGAGGAAGTTATAAGAGACAGGAAAGAAATAAATAGATGGATTTGAAGGTTGGAAGCTGAAACTAAACCTAGAAAGTAATGTGTGATGTTTGTGAAATTTCTTCTCTTTATTGTAGAAGGGAGCTCACTGGGTAGTTGCAATTTGAAAACTGATATTTAACTTATATGGAAGAATTATAGCAGAATTAATTCCAGATCTTCTTGCTAGGAAGACTGCAAAATGGCCCCAAGTTATGTGCATGTCCTTCACTTTGAGTATTAATAGTGAATTTAATACAAAAATCACAAAACAGGTTATAATAAAGCAGTCAAATATAACAGTGTCTTTTTGACAAAGAAACAATTTCAGCATCACAAACACATTTTTATTAAAATATGTATATTTTAAGAGAGCTTACTATATTTGGAAGTAGAGTGAAATGTGGAAAATGCTTCCCTCTGTGAGCCCGTTGAAATCTAACTCCTATCGAGTCCCCATCTTCCTTCACATTACATTGAATTGCTAGAGATGTATTCCCAGTCACAGTGTAGCTTACACTCAGCACACTCCATAATTGAGTCTTGATTCATTTCTTCAATCCTATGAGTTAGGATTACTCATAACTGCAGAGGGCCTCAGTCATTTTGTGGAGACCTAAACAAGAAATCACGCAGCCAATTGAATTAAGCAAAATGTGCCATGGCAATAAAATTATGGAGAAGAGTTAAAAATAATGGATAGAGCACTTTGTTAATGCTGTGAATGTACTCTGGGTTTAGGTCATTGTACAAATGACAAACATAATGAGCAACATCATAAAGGTAAGAGAGAATAATTGGCTGCTTGAACACAACTTTCTTTGGTATATGCCCACATCTTTAGGCTTAAAAGTGAATTTTTCTAAGGAAGGCTGCATTTTGAAGTGAGCATAACATCTTTATCATCCAATGCATGAGATGTTGCATTCTCTGAGTGAAATCCTATGTGTCTACGGAAGGTCAACCTGGGATTCTGTGGGCATAAGTTTGAGCAGTCAGTCTTGAGCAATTCTTCTTTGTGATTGCTGTGATTGGCCTTCAGTTTTGAGGTGTTCAGCAAATTTACTCCATTCTCACCAACCTCAGAGAAATATAAGGCTTTAAGTTAGCACTTTCTATTCCTTCGTAACCAGTCTATTTAATGACACAGATGGAATGAGTATTTTTTCACTTGTTCATTTAGCATATTTTTATTGGTTTATTGATGAACTGTGGATGATACTGGGAGCTAGGGTCACAGACATGAAAGACCAGTCTCAAGTTCTCACAGGACCTGAGAGCATAAAGGAAGCTCATGGACCAGTTTCAACCTGGACTGCAGTTTTGGTCTCCTGTGTTGAGGCCAAGTAAAGATGCAGCCATTTGACTTTATTTTGCTTTTGTTAGTTCTTTGAATACAACTTTTTCTAATCCCATTTTTGTGGATTTACTCTTTAAGGCTAAGTTGGAGTCACTAGGAATTATAGGACTAACTATACCCTACACAAAAGATAAAATGTACCATTCGAGGGTCAAATAATACAAGTCACAGGAATGCATGTAAAACTGTTTGATCTAGCACAATTCTGATGGAGACATTCCATTATTTTTCTATTTATTTTACTATGCAATCAGAATTGCATGTTTTGCTGATTTCATTTTTTAAGGTAAACAAAAGCCAGTATAGTCTCAAGCATAATTGAATAAGCATATTAGATTTACCTTTTCAAGTAAAACCTACAAACCTGGACAAAATAATTAGTTACTTCTTTTCAGATGTTCACCAAGAAATGCAAACCTTGAAAGAAGGCAAATACTAGATACTACACGTTTGCTTGCTGTCTCCTTGGGATGTTTTCTAAAACTGCACTATGTGATAATCAAAGTTAAAATTAATAAAATTAAAACTTTGGATCCAGTTCTTCAAACAGGTCACATTTCTAGTGCTCAGTATTGAATGTGGTAGTGATCTCCACATTGAACAGTGTGGAGATATAGAATATTTTCATCATCACAGAAAGTTCTTTGGGCAGTGTTATTCTAGCCATTGCATAGGGAATTGAAATCTAAGCAGAACATAGGGTTCACTTTAAAGTAAAAGAGTAGTAAGTTCTAGGGTTGTGAATCAGCTGATATTTGTTGAGGACTGTACAGAAAAGAGAGCTGTGTAGAGAGGGACTGGGTTGTACTGAACATATATGGAGCAAGACTCCATGAAAAACATAAGCAGAGACACCAGAGGTCATACAGTACTGGGAGACTTTAGAATCATATCCCAGCCAGAGTACTTTGGCCACGTGATGCAAAGAACCAACTCATTAGAAATGATCCTGATGCTGNGAAAAGAGAGCTGTGTAGAGAGGGACTGGGTTGTACTGAACATATATGGAGCAAGACTCCATGAAAAACATAAGCAGAGACACCAGAGGTCATACAGTACTGGGAGACTTTAGAATCATATCCCAGCCAGAGTACTTTGGCCACGTGATGCAAAGAACCAACTCATTAGAAATGATCCTGATGCTGGGAGAAACTGAAGGCAAAAGGAGAAGAGGGTGGCATAGGATAAGATGATTAAATAGCATCACTGGACATTTAATGGACATGAATTTGAGCAAACTCTGGGAGATAGTGAAGGACAGGGAAGCCTGCTGTTCTGCTGTTCATGGGGTTGCAAAGAGTCAGATATGACATAGCAACTGAATAACAACAGAGTATATCCCAGACAGGTTCTTGGTAAGAACCTCAGGCATTCAGTTGAGGCTATTAGAAATACCCACTTTGAAAGTAAAAGCCATAGAGTAGAGGCTATGCTCTCAGGACTAAGGATGTAATCAATATACAGCCATATTAATAAATAATAAAGAATCTGGCATGCTAAACTCTTTCGGTGTGTAGGATAGTGATGTTTGCAACTCACTTAGAAAAGCATCAAGATGTGTGAATAGATGAATATACATAATCAAATGAGTATAACCAAGTTTGACAAATGTAGAATCTAGATGGTAGTTGATGAGTTTTCTTTGTAAAATTCTTAAGCTTTCTGTATGTGTGAAAATTTCCATGATTGCTGAGGGAAAAAAGCCTGAAAGGATGAAAACGATTTGCCAGAAATGTAACTGTCTGAAACACAATATGGTTAGAATGAAGATGGTTATGATCCAGGTGCCCTCAATGTATTATCCGTAGTACACAAGCAGACGATGAAAACTGGTATGTTAAGAAGCAGGAAAATAGGACAGAAACAGTCACCGATATAGATAAGCCATCTGATGAGATTAGAAGGCTAGACATTTACAACACTCACTGTAAATGTTTAAGGAATTTGAGAAAAAATGTCTGTATGGTATCAGAAGGGGAGTGAATAAACAAATTGTGGTGTATTCATCTACTGGATTAGCACTGCAGGCAACAAGAACGATAAGCTACTGAGAGATGTCACTGAGCTTTATCCTTGGGGTTGCATCATAGTGGGGGAAAGAGGTCATTCAAAAAGGAGCACGTAGTGGGTTAATCCATCTATATTAAATTTGTGAACATGCAAGCTGAGCCATTGTGGTAGGCATCAAAACAATGTTTTTATTTGCAGGGTGGAGACTGACAGGAACGGGTATGAGGAAACTTCCTAGGATAATGGAAATATTCCACATATTTCCACATATTCCACAAAGGGCATGTGGAATATGCCCTTTGGAGAATTATTGGTGTAACCTATTGATGTAGGTTTATACGCCTGTCAAAGCCATCGAGTTGTACTCTTAATATGTAGGATTGCCACCATCTGTAAATTCTGTCACGAAGTAAATCACATGTGCATGTATGCACTAATGTCAGAGAGAAAAACTGACTTTATTTAGAAAATGTTTTCAACATTCAAATTCAAACTCAATGCCATTTCTCATCTAGCTTTTCTATTTTAAATGTGCTACATTATAACTGACAGAGTGATTTTTCTGTGCAAAGAGATTCATATTGATGTAGCACTGATGTCAAAATTACTGTCCCCTCACTATGTGCCTATGGGAAGTACTAATAACATAACACGCATTTTCTCATTTAGTCTTTTATAGCATTATAAAGTATATTCTTATTTTATAGATTGAGATTGAGGTAAAGATGCAGAATAGTGTTGCTCAACATCATGCAGCTAATAGAACAATAAAGCTGAAATGACATCCCCAATTTTCTGATCCTCAAACCCATATGCTTAACCTACTGATTTTCAAGTTATTTTGTTTTTATATACATATCCCTTTCTTAACGCTGGTGTATGGAATGAAGTGACTCATTGGAAAAGACCCTGATGCTGGTAAGACTGAAGGTAGGAGGAGAAGGGGACAACAGAGAAGGAGAAAGTTGGATGACATCATCGACTCGGTGGACATGTGGCGATGGACAGAGAAGCCTGGTGTGCTGCAGTCCATGGGGCCACAAAGAGTCGGTCATGACTGACTGAACTGAACAGAACTGAAGGAATGATGTGAGCATTTTATTTCTTTAGGAGAACTAGCTTATCCATCCAACTTTCACATCATGTTGATTTTCTATCCATTGAGGACCCCAGCTATTCTTTGGAACTCTGCATTCAGATGCTTATATCTTTCCTTTTCTCCTTTGCTTTTTGCTTCTCTTCTTTTCACAGCTATTTGTAAGGCCTCCTCAGACAGCCATTTTGCTTTTTTGAATTTCTTTTCCATGAGGATAGTATGGACCTAACAGAAGCAGAAGATATTAAGAAGAGGTGGCAGGAATACACAGAGGAACAGTACAAAAAAGATCTTCATGACTCGATAATCACGATGGTGTGAACACTCATCTAGAGCCAGACATCCTGGAATGTGAAGTCAAGTGGGCCTTAGAAAGCATCACTACAAAGCTAGTGGAGGTGATGGAATTCCAGTGGAGCTATTTCAAAACCTGAAAGATGATGCTATGAAAGTGCTGCACTCAATATGCCAGCAAATTTGGAAAACTCAGCAGTGGCCACAGGACTGGAAAAGGTCAGTTTTCATTCCAATCCCAAAGAAAGGCAATGCCAAAGAATGCTCAAACTACTGCAAAATTGTACTCATCTCACATGCTAGTAAAGTAATGCTCAAAATTCTCCAAGCCAGGTTTCAGCAAAAATGTGAACCGTGAACTTCCTGATATTCAAGCTGGTTTTAGAAAAGGCAGAGGAACCAGAGATCAAATTGCCAACATCCGCTGGATCAAAAAGCAAGAGAGTTCCACAAAAACATCTATTTCTGCTTTATTGACTATACCAAAGCCTTTGACTGTGTGGATCACAATCAACTGTGGAAAATTCTGAGAGAGATGAGAATACCAGACCACTTGACCTGCCTCTTGAGAAATCTGTATGCAGATTCAGGAAGCAACAGTTAGAACTGGACATGGAACAACAGACTGGTTCCAAATAGGAAAAGGAGTACGTCAAGGCTATATATTGTCACNTCAAAGATGAGGTGTCCATAGTTGCATGGATTATCTCTGGGCTTTCTATTTTGTTCCATTGATCTATATTTCTGTCTTTGTGCCAGTACCATACTGTCTTGATGACTGTAGCTTTGTAGTATAGCCTGAAGTCAGGCAGGTTGATTCCTCTAGTTCCATTCTTCTTTCTTAAATAATCAGTTTTACTCAGAGTTTCTCTTTCCTCTGGCTTCATTCTGATAATATTTGCCTGAGAATTTAGCAATTATGTAAGCCTAGGTTATTCCCTATATGGTGAAGTCTGAGACAAGAGCTTGTGTGCAGATAATATATCTGGGGATCATGAACCCAGGGAATGGGTATGTGGCAATGAAGAAGAGTGAAAAAAAGGAATGAAGAAAGTTCAATTCAGTTCAGTCACTCAGTCATGTCTGACTCTTTGGGACCCCATGAATGAGAAAAGCCTATTCAATAAATAAAGCAAGTATGGTGTGTGCATGTATATATGCACACACACACACACACACACACACACACATATATATACAGGTTGGAAAGATCCCCTGGAGAAGGAAATGACAACACACTCCAGTATTCTTGCCTGGAGAATCCTATGGACAGAGGAGCCTGGCAGGCTACAGTCCATGTTATTGCAAGAGTCAGACTAAACCACTTAGCGGCTAAACTACCATGTGTGTATATATATAAACACACAATGGAATACTACTCAGGCATATGGAAAGAACAAATGCTAAGTAATCCGAAAGAGAAAGACAAATACCATATGATATCACTTGTATGTAGAATCTAAAATATGGCACAAATGAACATATCTGCCAAACAGACTCACAGACAAGGAGAACAGACTTGTGGTTGTTGATGGGAAGAGGGATGCAGGAAGGATGGACTGGAAGTTTAGGATTCGCAGATGCAAGCCATTATATATACAATAGATGAACAACAAGGTCCTACTGTGTAGCATAGGGAACTATATTCAATATCCTGTAAGAAATCACAATGGAAAAGAAATCAGAAAAACAATATAAAAAAATGTTGTCTTGAAGCTCAACATTCAGAAAACTAAGATCATGGCATCTGGCCCCATCACTTCATGGCAAATAATAGAGAAACAATGGAAACAGTGGCTGAGTTTATTTCNGATGCAAGCCATTATATATACAATAGATGAACAACAAGGTCCTACTGTGTAGCATAGGGAACTATATTCAATATCCTGTAAGAAATCACAATGGAAAAGAAATCAGAAAAACAATATAAAAAAATGTTGTCTTGAAGCTCAACATTCAGAAAACTAAGATCATGGCATCTGGCCCCATCACTTCATGGCAAATAATAGAGAAACAATGGAAACAGTGGCTGAGTTTATTTCGGGGGCACCAAAATCACTGCAGATGGTGACTGCAGCCATGAAATTAAAAGACGCTTACTCCTTGGAAGGGAAGTCATGACCAACCTAGATAGCATATTAAAAAGCAGAGACATTACTTTGTCAACAAAGTTCAGTCTAGTCAAGGCTACAGTTTTTCCAGTGGTCATGTATGGATGTGAGAGTTGGACTATAAAGAAAGCTGAGCACCAAAGAATTGATGCTTTTGAACTGTGCTGTTGGAGAAGATTCTTGAGAGTCCCTTGGACTGCAAGGAGATCCAAAAGGAGATCCATTCTAAAGATAAGTCCTGGGTGTTCACTGGAAGGACTGATGTTGAAGCTGAAACTCCAATACTTTGAGCACCTGATACAAAGAGCTGACTTATTTGAAAGACCCTGATGCTAAGAAGGATTGAAGGCAGGAGAAGAGGACGACAGAGGATGAGATGGTTAGGTGGCATCACTGATTCAATGGACATGAGTTTGCGTCAACTCCGGGAATTGGCGATGGACAGGGAAGCCTGGCTTGCTGCAGTCCATGGGGTTGCAAAGAGTCGGACAAGACTGAGCGACTGAACTGAACTGAACATGTGTGTGTGTGTGTGTGTGTGTGTGTGCGTGTAACTGAATCCCTTGGCTGTACACTAGGAACACAACATTGTAAATCAACTATACTTCAATAAAATACATTTTAAAAAGGAAAGCCTATTCAAGGTTGTGTTATTAAGCTGATCACTACCATTACCAGGGCTTGTTTCCGCTAGTGACCTTATGAGGAGCTGTACAGAATGTACCTCAGAATTGTTTACCATTCTCCCAATGGCTCCTGCTCCTCACTGGTCAAGAATGGCTCCATGGGCTATTAAATCGCAAAGCGTAGACACAACTTCGTGACTGAACAACAACAACTTATGAGCTGCATATACATATAAGTGCTTTGGATTCTCACACAACAGAAAATAAGGTGAAGTGGCCAAAATTATCAGGCTACACCAGTAAAACTGTTTGCCACAACAATGACTATAGTAAAAAGTGCATTGAGGACATAAGAGATGGAACACAGAAGATGTCTTATGCACTTTCATCTTAGCATTCAAAATTAGTTTCCTGATTTCCTGTATCTTATAGTTTTCAAAATTATTTAGTTTCCTGATTTTCTGTATCTATTCTCATGCTCCCTTTTTATTTCCAATATTATTTGTGCATTTTCTCCTTACTCTGCTTTCCTAGGGGTTCCTTCTGTCAGTTATTTTTAGCTTTTAGTCTTATTGATTGGTTTTACTTTTTTTCGAGTCATTAATTTGTTTATATTTTTATTATCTCTTCCTTCAACTGACTTTATTTATTTTTGTTTTGGTGAGTGAATATATGCAAGATTTATTGGAAAAAATATAACATCGTATTTGTAGACATTTTAAAGATTCACATAAATGACTATACAATACTTATGGGCTAGAAAACAAAACATCTGAAAGATACCAATTTTCACAAGTTTACTATAGGTATAATGCAATCTCAGTAAGGATTTCATAGATTTTTTGGTAATATTTGATAGTCAAAATTTCTGCTGAGTTACAAAGGATAAAAAATAATGACACGCTCTAAAAGAAGGATAACAAAATGAAATTATCAGAGATAACTATTCTAAAGTGAAAAAGTGAAAGTTGCTCAGTCATGTCCAACTCTTTGCGACCCAGTCCATGGAATTCTCTAGGCCAGAATAATGGAGTGGGTACCTTTTCCCTTCTCCAAGGGATCTTCCCAACCCAGGGATTGAACCCAGGTCTCTGGCATTTGGGGTGGATTCCTTACCAGCTGAGCCATCAGGGAAATCCTAGTTAATGCAGACAGCATATTATTGTTGTAGGAATATACAAATAGACCAGTGGAAGATAACTGAACTTAGAAATTGACTCGTATGTATGTGAACCCTTAATTTATGGTAAAGTTATCATTAAAATGGAAAAGGAAGTGGACATGAAACAACAGACTAATCCCAAATAGGAAAAGGAGTACGTCAAGTCTGTATATTGTCACCCTGCTTATTTAACTTATATGCAGAGTACATCATGAGAAATCCTGGACTGGAAGAAGCACAAGCTGGAATCCAGATTGCCGGGAGAAATATCAATAACCTCAGATATGAAGATGATACCACCCTTATGGCAGAAAGGGAAGAGGAACTAAAAAGCCTCTTGATGAAAGTGAAAGAGGACAGTGATNCTGCTTATTTAACTTATATGCAGAGTACATCATGAGAAATCCTGGACTGGAAGAAGCACAAGCTGGAATCCAGATTGCCGGGAGAAATATCAATAACCTCAGATATGAAGATGATACCACCCTTATGGCAGAAAGGGAAGAGGAACTAAAAAGCCTCTTGATGAAAGTGAAAGAGGACAGTGATAAAGTTGGCTTAAAGCTTAACATTTAGAAAATGAAGAACATGGCATCTGGTCCCATCACTTCATGGCAAATAGATGGGGAAACAGTGGAAACAGNAAATATCAATAACCTCAGATATGCAGATGACACCACCCTTATGGCAGAAAGTGAAGAGGAAGTTAAGAGCCTCTTGATGAAAGTGAAAGAGGAGAGTGAAAAAGTTGGCTTAAAGCTCAACATTCAGAAAACGAAGATCATGGCATCCAGTCCCATCACTTCATGGGAAATAGATGGGGAAACAGTGGAAACAGTGTCAGACTTTATTTTTCTGGGCTCCAAAATCACTGCAGATGGTGACTGCAGCCATGAAATCAAAAGACGCTTACTCCTTGGAAGAAAAGTTATGACCAACCTAGATAGCATATTCTAAAGCAGAGACATTACTTTGCTGACTAAGGTCCGTCTAGTCAAGGCTATGGTTTTTCCTGTGGTCATGTATGGATGTGAGAGTTGGACTATGAAGAAGGCTGAGTGCCGAAGAATTGATGCTTTTGAACTGTGGTGTTGGAGAAGACTCTTGAGAGTCCCTTGGACTGCAAGGAGAGCCAACCAGTCCATTCTGAAGATCAGCCCTGAGATTTCTTTGGAAGGAATGATGCTAAAGCTGAAACTGCAGTACTTTGGCCACCTCATGAGAAGAGTTGACTCCTTGGAAAAGACTGTGATGCTGGGAGGGATTGGGGGCAGGAGGAGAAGGAGACGACAGAGGATGAGATGCCTGGATGGCATCAGTGACTCGACAGGCGTGAGTCTGAGTGAACTCCGGGAGTTGGTGATGAACAGGGAGGCCTGGCGTGCTGCGATTCATGGGGTCGCAAAGAGTTGGACAGGACTGAACGACTGAACTGAGAACCCCAGGTGATTTCCTTCTTTTCCTGGTAGAGGACTGCAATTAATGTCTATACTGAGTGAAAAAAACATAATAAAATTTCATTTAAAGGTTGATTATAGTGATAATGATATAAAACTATCAATAATAGGCTTTTGTTAGAGGTGAGCGTGCGGAAAAGGCAATGGCAGTCCACTCCAGTACTCTTGCCTGGAAAATCTCTTGGGTGGAGGAGCCTGGTAGTCAGCAGTCCATGGGGTCGCAAAGAGTCCGGCACAACTGAGCGACTTCACTTTCACTTTTCACTTTCATGCATTGGAGAAGGAAACAGCAACCCACTCCAGTGTTCTTGCCTGGAGAATCCCAGGGATGGGAGAACCTGGTGAACTGCTGTCTCTGGGGTCGCACAGAGTTGGACATGACTGAAGCGACTTAGCAGCAGCAGCAGCAGCAGCAGTGTGCACATGACTTAGCAACTGAACTGAACTAAGCATGCACATTTTTTGTTGTTCAGTTGCTAAGTCATGTCTGACTCCTTGCAAATCCATGGACTGCAACTTCAGGGAAGCATTCCAGGCTTCCCTTTCCTTCATTATCTCCTGGAGTTTGCTCAGACTCAAAACCATTAAGCCAGTGGTGCCATCCAACCATCTCATCCTCTTTTGCCCCCTTCTCTTCCTGCCCTCAGTCTTTCCCAGCATCAGGGTCTTTTCCAATGAGTTGGCTCTTTGTGTCAGGTGTCCAAAAGTGGCCAAAGTTGGAGCTTTGGCTGCCATCAGTTGGAGCTTCAGCATCAGTCCTTCCAGTGAATATTCAGGGTTGATTTCCTTTAGGATTGACTGGTTTGATCTCCTTGCTATCCAAGGGATTCTCAAAGTTTCCAGCACCACAATTCTAAAGCATCAGTTGTTCAACATTCAGTCTTCTTTATGGTCCGACTTTCACATCCATACATGACTACTGGAAAAACCATAGCTTTAACTCTAAGCACCTTTGTTGGCAAAGTGATGTCTCTGCTTTTTAATACACTTTGAAGGTTTGTCATAGCTTTTCTTCCAAGGCGCACATGCCTTTTAACAGGCAAATTTGGCCTTGGAGTTCAAAATGAAGCTGGGAAAAAGCTAACAGTTTTGCCAAGAGAATACATTAGTTATAGCAAACACCCTCTTCCAACAACACAAGAAATGGTGCTACACTTGGGCATCACCAGAAGGTCAATACCAAAATCAGATTGACTACATTTTTTGCAGCCAAAGATGGAGAAGCTTTATATAGTCAGCAAAATCAAGATCAGGAGCTGACTGTGGCTCAGATTGTGAGTTCCTTATTGCATAATTCATGGTTAAATTGAAGAAAGTAGGAAAATTCACTAGGTCATTCAAGTCAAATCCCACATGATAATACAGTGGAGATGACAAGTAGATTCAAGGGGTTAGATGTGGTAGACAGAGTGCCTCAAGAAGTGTGGGTGGAGGTTTGTAACAGTGCATGGAAAATCGTGGCCAAAACCATCCCAAAGAAAAAAGAAACGCACATTTACTCAGAGGCTATTTTTCTATGAGCTATCTCAGTGTGACTGGAGCTGTACATTTCATTAATTATGTGATTCAATTAGATGAAATTATGGTCAAATAAAACTGCTATTTCTTATTTTCTTTACTTAATTGGAGGTCAGTTTTCTTTGAGTGCTGCAGTACTTAAAAAAGATAAGTTCTTTTGCTTATATGGTCATAATCTTTCGCTCTGGCCATAAATCTTTTCTCTTTTCTTCAGTTTTCTCTAAAGTACTATATTTGTGTTTAGAATACATTTGGTGATAAATTAGTGTCAATTTCTTACCTTTTTCCAAGCCTCTGACAGAAAGTGAATGTTTTTAAAGACATGCTTCATGGTCTTTGAAACAGTTCGTCTAGAATGTCCTAGGTAGAACTTGTAGCGGGTGGTAAGCATAGTCTGCCATCTGAGTTTCTTCCACTAGTCACACAATATTGGTGCATATAGAGTAACTAAACATTTGCTTATAAGCAAAGTCTTAAGCTAGGAAAGTACTTTTAAATAGCAAGAAGATTTTGAGAGTTTTTCTCAAGGAAACCTGTTTCCAAATTCCGTATCTTTATTTTTCTGATATTACTTGGGAAAATTATTTTAACTTTTGGAAGTTGTTTATTTGAAAAATGAGAACCAGCATTACAGGGATTTATGAGGATTAAATCAAAATTTGTGATGTATTTGATGGTAAATGAATGTTACCGTATATTAAAGTATACCAAGATATTTTATTCCTACTAAGGAAGCAGAAGGAATAGTGTTTAAGAATATAAAATTCAGTCTGGAAACAGGCAATCAGTATGTTACCATGTTTATCAAAAGCTAATGACAGCTTTTGTATTTCTTCATGTGACAAGTGTCAAAATCTTAGCTTTCAGAACTCACTGTATTCTGCTCCCACTCTCTGTAAATATCTACTTTAATTTTTCCTATACCCCCCAAAATTCCATTCTATTTATTCCACATCTACCATTCATTCTGTCCAAGCCCTAAGTTCTCCCCCAGGTTTATTGTATTCACGCATTACCTCAATTAATAATTAATTAATTGACTTCATCCATATAGTCATCAAAGCATACTGTTTAATGGGGATAAAAATAGTGAAAAAGATAAAAACCAATTCCTGTTCCTGTTTTTGTGGAACTTACACTACTAAGAATGAAAAGAGATCGCATGACTGTATTAACTATGTATGCCATGAGGGACAGATATAGGAGATTATGAGTGAAATGCCAGAGGGGATTAGTGCAGTATCAGGACTGGCTATAGAACTTGCATTCTTAGGCAAAATGAAAATGTAGGGTGCCTTGTTCAAAAACTAGTAAGAATGTGAGGATAATGATAGACCAAGCATAGGACTCCTTGCACCCACACAGATTGCAGGCCTATGAAACCAACTCTGCATACACAAGGAAGGGTTTCTTGAGGCAGTGTTAATTTCACTGGAGATATGAAGGATAAGTGTGTGTCAGGTAGACAGTTTCAGACTTGTGTTTTCATTTGCTATTCCCTTTTAGGCCTAATACATGATTTCCTTGAGAGCCATCAGACTCATGTGTTTATAGCAAGGAATGATGAAGCTTTTTCAATATTGGTCAGGATGTTGGTGGAAGAGAGATGTAGTTACTTCTTGCCATTTCAGTTTCATCTCTCCTGGGTATCAAAAAGCCAAATTTAAGGCCAGAATTATGGTTATAATTTTTAAATATCAGACTTTATAATTAATAATCTTTCTTAGATATTTATGGGAGAACACTGGGCTGAAAATTTGGAGACCTGAGTTCTTGCCTTAAATCTGCCTTTCTATGGCAAGGTATTCTTTAGATCCTAGCTTCCTAATCTGGGGGGAAAAATATTTAAGTTTCCTATCAGTCTGAGGCTTCACACTATTGATAATAGCATTTTCTAATTTTATTAAAACTACGGTATTTCATTTTATCTTTGTTTTTTGTGGAATATAAAGTTACAGTGTTGGCTGAATCACTGACAGTATAAATACAGCAATAGCTGCCAAAGGCCACCTTCCACAGGCAATCTCTTTTCTTAAACAACCATATTAAGTCCCTAAGGTGACCAGTGCTATTCTGTTCTTCTGTTAGATAAAGGTCACCTCTACTGGAAACCAATTTTTGTACTTCCCCGGGGTAGATGCTTAAGACTACATTTGTTGTCTATATTAACTTCTCTACTGCATCTGTTAAATATAAAAGCAATTAAAGCCTTAGACACTGAGTTACCTGATTCTCAAGATGAGACATTCTTTTAGACCAAGAAACTTCAGACAGTGTAGGCTTGGAAAGGTGAAACTAAAACACTTTGATTTCTGAAAACTTTAAGTTTATTAGTACATTTGTACAGTTTTAATACTGTACACATTTTCTATTATCAGACATATTAACTCATAACTTATGCTGTGATACTGAAGAACACACAACGAAATCTTTATTTCTCTTGAAAGTCCCCTGTAGGAATGGATGTGTCCTCTGTGACATCATTCTGCAGTGCAGGCTAACAGACTCTCTACCCAGGAGGTAGCTTCAGCTACCTCGATATATCAGGGAGAATTCCTTGGTATAGTTGGGAGAAAAGCACTTCAAAGTCTCTTGCTGAAATTATTTGACCTGAAAGCAACACACATCATATTTGCTTACAAGCCATTGACTAGACATACAGTCCAGACTGAACGCATGAGTTCAGAGGTATAACCCTCTATATGTTAAGAAGAAGTAGCAAACCCTAAGTCTCTATCACATTTCCATACAATAAAAAGCTATTTATAAAAGAAAAGTCAATTTTGTTTTTTAGAAGGAACTTTAGTCTAAAGTATTTTAACCTAGATGGACGCTAGAAGTTCAGATGGACAAGAGAATACACATCAGTACTGCCAGCTCTTGGGTTTTTGGCTGCACCGCACAGCATGTGGGATCTGAGTTCACTGACCAGGGATCAAATCGATGCTCCCTGCATGGAAGCACAGAATCTTAACCGCTGGACCACCAGGGAAGTCCCAGTACTGCCAACTCTTTATTTGGTATCTTTTGTTTAAGATCATGGTGTCTGATTTGCTTGTCATTATAAGTGTATGTCTTCCTATTTCTGTATTGCTATTTTTCTTCCTTCATTATCTCAATGTTGATTGATTTTTCAACTGTTTGTCAAGAGACCATAATTAAAGCATTATCCTTTTCTTCAAGGAGATTACAATACTCTTAGAACACCAGTTAGGTCCATAAATAAGCATACTTCTCAAAATCACACATCCTAATGGTATCCTATTCAGTTGCAGCCATACACAAATTGGCTTTTCAATAGGATGTCTTAAAATTTTTAGTTAGGCACAAATTATGGTTTCCACACTTTATGGCATATGAATATATCATCTCAGATGAGTATTTGCCAAGATGTTAGAGCTGATTCAGAGATCTTGAATAAGAAAATAAGCTATTAGCATTATTCATAGGCAATTCGTAAACTCACAGACAAGAACAAGTAGGGCAGTTTTATGTCAGGGCAAAATTTCACTGCTAGATTTAATTCTTCCAATATGAAATGTGATAGCTAAAACTATGAGGTGCCTTTTGATGAGGAATATAGAATCCTATTTTGTTAGCACATCAGGAGTATGGAAAACGAGGTGTTTAAGGGTTTGTGTGCAAACATATCTTTGCACTACTCAGTTTATTATTGTTAGAGACCTTACCTAAGCCCTCTGTAACTTGAAATAGGCTGTCAGTGGGATGTATGAATGCATTTCCTCTTCGTTTGTTCTTTTATTGTGTATCTTTGGAATAGTACGCTGGGCAGGAACTTTTATAGGCATTCAATAGGCAATTGGAAATACAATTCCTAACTTCTTAGAGCTTTCCTTCTATTGGAAGAAATAAAAATTTATAACATAGGCTAGAAAGTTCTATGCTAGAGAGTAGAGGCTGCTGCAGGAACTCAGAAGGGTGGAAAACAGGCTGAGAGTGTGTATACATATGTCTGTGTGTGCTTGTATCTAAGAGATGACCATGGAACGTGTATATAAGTTAGCCAAATGATTGTGGAGAAGAGGAGGGTGTTCATAAGAAAAAAAAAATCTGAGAAGATCTCGATCATGATAGATATGAAAAAAAAAACTGAGAGAAATTCAGTGGAGATTGTAGAATGTGAGCGGAGGATGCAAGACATTTAAATACACTCAAGATATATTTGAATAGCTAGCTTTATACAGAGGTTTATCTGGTTATGTAGCTTACAGTTATGGGAATTATCTATTACATTGGCTTCTGTTAATTTTAAGAAATGTCTTTACACATTAGTATATTAATCCAAGTCCACCTTGGATCTATGGGAATGTACAGAAGAGAAATGTCAGAATCAAGATCTAGCAATTCCAGAATGCTCCAGCAGCTGCTGTGACATTCGCCGAGAACGTAGCATCTCAAATAATTTGCCCATTGATCTTTTCAGTATATTTTGCTTGGATAATAAACCTACCACATTTTGTAAAGAAGCATTTGAATACTTGTGTTGACTGTTGTTCTTCAGTCTCTCAGTCGTGTTTGACTCTTTGCGTCTCCATAGACTGCAGCATGCCAGGCTTCCCTGTCCTTCACCATCTCCTGGAGCTTACTCCAACTCATGTCCCTTGAGTTGGTGATGCCATCCAACCATTTCATCCTCTGTCATCCGCTTCTCCTCCTGCCTTCAGTCTTTCCTACCATCAGGGTCTTTTCTTATAAGTCTATTCTTAGCTTCAGGTGGCTAAAGGATTGGAGCTTTAGCATCAGTCTTTCCAATGAATATTCAGGGTTAATTTCCTTTTGGATTGACTGGTTTGATCTCCTTGCAGTCCAAGGCACTCTCAAGAGTCTGCTCCAACACCACAGTTCAAAAGCATCAATTCTTTGGCCCTCAGCCTTCTTTATGGTCCAATTCTCCCATGACTCCATACATGACTACTGGAAAAATTATCAGTTCAGTTCAGTTCAGTCGCTCAGTCATATCTGACTCTTTGTGACCCCGTGAATCGCAGCATGCCAGGCCTCCCTGCCCATCACCATCTCCCAGAGTTCACTCAGACTCATGCCCATCAAGTCAGTGATGCCATCCAGCCATCTCATCCTCTGTCGTCCCCTTCTCCTCCTGCCCCCAATCCTTCCTAGCATCAGAGTCTTTTCCAATGAGTCAACTCTTCGCATGAGGTGGCCAAAGTACTGGAGCTTCAGCTTTAGCATCATTTCTTCCAAAGAAATCCCAGGGCCGATCTCCTTCAGAATGGACTGGTTGGATCTCCTTGCAGTCCAAGGGACTCTCAAGAGTCTTCTCCAACACCACAGTTCAAAAGCATCAGTTCTTTGGTGCTCAGCCTTCTTCACAGTCCAACTCTCACATCCATACGTGACGACAGGAAAAACCATAGCCTTGACTAGATGGACCTTAGTCGGCAAAGTAGTGTCTCTGCTTTTGAATATGCTATCTAGGTTGGTCATAACTTTTCTTCTAAGGAGTAAGCATCTTTTAATATCATGGCTGCAGTCACCATCTGCAGTGATTTTGGAGCCCCCCAAAATAAAATCTGACACTGTTTCCACTATTTCCGCATCTATTTGCCATGAAGTGATGGGACCGGATGCCATGATCTTCTTTCTCTGAATGTTGCTTTGACTTATATGGACCTATGTTGGCAAAGTTAATGTCTCTGCTTTTTAACACACTGTGTAGGTTTGTCATAACTTGTGTTGATGGCTATATTGAAATTAAATGCCACATGATGGTAAAATCTGGCTTAGCTGGATGGGAAAGTACTGGTTGATTTTCAGTCAAAGTGAAGTTTTTATTCTTTCATGACGATAAGTAAAACTCCACGTGAGCCACATGCATTTCTTGTTCCCTTTATAATGAGAAGAGTAGCTAACAAGTTAACCTATTTAGTGTGTTCAGTAACTGCAAGCCCAAACTGAATGTTTTATAGCACATGACAAGACCCTTGTAATACAAATGAGCTTGGAGGCCTGGATTGAGAGAGATGTCTACGTACATAATTTAAGTCTTGGCTTATTTTAGGTTTTGAAATAGTTGCACTGTTATTGGTAAAATAAAAGACTAATTCAAATATTCTGTGTAAATTAAATTCTTCTGTGTAAATAAAAGTGAAAGTGTTAGTCAATCATTCTGACTCTTTGCGACTCTGTGGACTGTGGCCCACCAGGTTCCTCTGTCCATGGAATTCTCAAGGCAAGAATACTTTAGTGGGTAGCCATTCCCTTCTCTAGAGGATCTTCCCAACCCAGAGATTGAACCAGGGTTTCCTGTATTGCAGGCAGATTCTTTATCTTCTGAACCACCAGAGAAGCAAATTATGGCAAAATAGCACTTAACTACTTAATTGCTAATAATTATTTGAATCAGCAGTCTGATCAGGGTAATTCTTTTGCCTGTCTTTCCTGATGTGCCTACCTCTGTGGCTGTAGTCATCTGGTAGGTTGGTGAGATGCTGGTTGATCTAGGATGACCTTACTCACCTGTTGCGTGTTAATGTTAGTTGTTGGTACTGATGACTTTAACGACTGAATTTTTGTCTGTCTTTGGCTGATCTGTGCTTCATCACATGGTGAGTTCCTTAGGAGCAGCAAAACAGGGCTACCCCAATGTGTAAAGTTTTTTTCAACCTCTGCTTGAGTCACTTAAAAAAAAGATGTTCCATATGACAAAGAAAGTCAAGGAATGGAGAAACAGACTGCCTTTTTAACTGAAAGAGTGTCAAGGGCACACATACTGAATGGGAAGGTTTGTGGCCATTTTGATACTCAACGACAGTCCCTACTAGGATGCTGCATCTGAGCATGTGTGAATCCAGTGAGTCCCCATGTTTTCAGCACTAGGTAGGGTTGATATTTTTAAGGTTAGTCAATTGAGGAGTAGTTTAGTGATCCTCATGGTGGTTTTAATTTGCACTTCTCGGATAAGTGCTATTTTTGAAATCCTTTTATATATTTATTAACCATTTGGATATTCTCTTTGAATTCTCTAAATTCAAGGGTTTTTGCCGATTTCTATATTGAGCAGATAAGTTTATAATTATTGGTTTCTTTCTGTCTCTTTCACACACACACTTTTCATGCATTGCAAATACTATATTCAGTTAATCTGTGTCTTGCTTATTAACTCTCCTGTTCCCTTTTGTTTTTAACTGTAGTTATCCATCTGACACAGTATTATTTATTGAAAGGCATTTTCAGTTCAGTTCAGTCACTCAGTCATGTCCGACTCTTTGCGAACCCATGAATCACAGCACGCCAGGCCTCCCTGTCCATCACCAACTCCCGGAGTTTACCCAAACTCATGTCCATCGGGACAGTGATGCCCTCCAGCCATCTCATCCTCTGTCGTCCTCTTCTCCTTCTGCCCCCAATCCTTCCCAGCATCAGGGTCTTTTCCAATGAGTCAACTCTTCGCATGAGGTGGCCAAAGTATTGGGGTTTCAGTTTCAACATCATTCCTTCCAAAGAACAACCAGGGCTGATCTCCTTCAGAATGGACTGGTTGGATCTCCTTGTAGTCCAAGGGACTCTCAAGAGTTTTCTCCAACACCACAGTTCAAAAGCATCAATTCTTTGGTGCTCAGCCTTCTTCACAGTCCAACTCTCACATCCATACATGACCACTGGAAAAACCATAGCCTTGACTAGACATTTTACCTTTGAATTATAATGTGTGTGTGTGTGTGTGTGTGTGTTTGTATGTGTACACTGAGAAATAATTTAAAATACTTTAAAATGTCAAATCCAGGTGCTTTGAATTGAACATACAATTTGCCCATTCTGTGCACCCCTTCTTTTCCAGCTTAACATTTAATGACCTATGACTCATACTTTATGTAAAGCTGGACTGCATGATTTCTCCATTCTCCCCACTACATACCATAGCTCACAATTACCCCTAATCCTCTTATACTCTGCCCATCTGCCCCCAATTATATAGTCTCTTTTCCCTGTTCTGTCTCTAACCACTATTTTCAGTTTGGTATAAATCTTTTCTAGGGCTGCCATACAAAATATTCCAAACTAGATGGCTTCAAACAGCAAAAATCTATTGCTTCGCAATTCTGGAGACTGCAAGTCCAAAATCAAGGTGTCAGCAGAGCCATGCTCCCTCAGAAACTTATAGGGGAGACTCTTTCCATGCTTTGACCTACCTTCTGGTGTTTGTGGACGATCATGGGCATTCCTGGGCTTGGAGATGCATCGTTTCAATCCTGTCTTCACATTGGGTTCTCTCTGTGTTTGTGTCTTTTCCATGGCATTCTTTTTATACCAGTTATCTTGGAGAGGGGCCCACTCCGCCCACATACAAAGGTCCATCTAGTCAAAGCTATAGTGTTTTCAGTAGTCATGTATGGATGTGAGAGTAGGACTATAAAGAAACCTGAGCACCGAAGAATTGATGCTTTTGAACTGTGGTGTTGGAAAAGATTCTTGAGAGTCCCTTGGACTGTAAAGAGATCCAACCAGTCAATCCTAAAGGAAATCAGTCCTGAATACTCACTGGAAGGACTGATGTTGAAGATGAAACTCCAATACTTTGACCACCTGTGTAAAGAGCTGACTCATTGGAAAAGACCCTGATGCTGGGAAAGATTGAAGGCAAGAGGAGAAGGGGATGACAGAGGATGAGATAGTTGGATGGCATCACTGACTTAATGGACATGAGTTTGAGAAAACTCCAGGAGTTAGTGATGATCAGGGAGGCCTGGCATGCTGCAGTCAATGGGGTCACAAAGAATCCGACAAGACTGAACTGACTGACTGACCACCCATGTAAGATCTTGTTTTAACTAATTATGTCTGCAAAGACCTTATTTCTAAATAAAGTCATGTTCTATGATGTTGGGGTTTAGAACTTCAATGTATCCTTTCACAGGGGAAACAATTCAACTCAATATCCTTCAAGATTTTTTCCACATGCTTTATCAAGAATTGATTAAATGACTAGAAATAAAAATACAAAACACAATGACAACAGTATATGTTTACTATAAAGGAAGATTCTTTTGAATGACAAAAAAAGGAATCAAGAACGATTGATAAATTTACTCAAAATGAAAACCTCTATTTGAAAAAGAAATTTTGTAATATGTTTAACAGATGGAGTATGTTCATTTCCAGGAAAAGATTTCCAACAATTTAAAAGGAATTTAGGCAAACAATCAGAAGAAAAGTGGGCAAGAAAGATGAAAAGACTCTAATGCTGGGAAAGATTGAGGGCAGGAGGAGAAGGGGACAACAGAGGATGAGATGGTTGGATGGCATCACTGACTCAATGGACATGAGTTTGGGTGGACTCTGGGAGTTGGTGATGGACAGGGAGGCCTGGTGTTCTGCAGTCCACGGGGTCACAAAGAGTCAGACACGACTGCACGACTGACTGAACTGAACTGAACTAAAGGTGAAATATCTGTTCACAGATAGGGAACTATAAGTGGTTAAAATAATGTGCTTTCTTTCTGGTCTTCTCTAGTGTCATCTTTTCCCTGGGCAAGTCAGTTCATCTCTCTGCTTTTACCCCTCCCTTGCCCCAGCATCTACAACCAATTCTTACTCTGTCTGGCTATTATTTTTTAAATTTTTCTGGCCTCACGCCAGGGCATGTGTGGTATTAGTTCTCTGACCAGGGATTGAACCCACACCCCTGCAATGGAAGACCAGAGTCTTAGTCACTGGACCTCCAGGGATGCCCAGTGTTTAGCTGTTAGCTTTTTGATTACCTCAGGGACAGCTTCCTAAACTTCTCTCACCCCAAACCCATCGTCTCTCTCAGTGATGCCCTGCACATGTCTTTATCATTGTGTTTTTCTTGTAAGTAACATGATCTCTTCTGTCTTCTTATTAGATTTCTAATTCCTTGAGAGCAAGGGTCATCTGTAATTCATACTTTATCAGAACAGACCTTAAACATAAATGAACCAAGAGGATATTATGCTAAGTGAATTAAGTTAGACACAGAGAAACATGCTGTGTGACTTCTATTTTATATTGAATCTAAAAAAGCAAAACTTGGAGGCAGAGAGTAGCATAGTTGTTGCTAGAGGCTGGAGGAGGTGGGAAGTGAAGAGAGGTTTGTCAAAGGACATTAAACTTTCATTTATATAATAAGATGAATTAATTCTAGGGATGTAATAGGCAATATGGTGACTATAATTAATAATACTGTATTGTGCACTTAAAGTTTGATAAGAGAGTAGGTCTTAAGTATTCTCACAGCACATCCACACAAGGTTACTACCTGAGGTGATTTGTTAATTGACTTGATTGTGATAGTCACCTTTGAACATTTGCATATCATAAATCATCACACTGTACATCTAAAATGTATACAAATTTTTGTTAATTATACTTCAATAAAGCTGGAAATTTTTTAAAAATGCATGAGTCATGCAGGGTGAAATAAAACAGGATTTTTTAATACACATGTTTTGACTTAATAAATGCATTGTACGTTGTGCTACTCAAAGTATCATAAGGAATGATGTTTACTCTAAACTTTGACGATAAAGAAAATACAGAAGTCATTTTATTGGATAGTGAAAGCACCTAACTATATTTCTTACTTCCCCTCATTTGCCAAGAAGTTCTGAATGCAATGCTGTATGAAATATTAACTGACTTACTCCAAGGAAGGTATATTTCTTAGGAACATTTTAAAGGAAGTGTTTAAAATATTTTTTAATATGTGTCTTCCTTCTTACACTCAATTTACAGTGGAGTGTTCAGTTTAGTTCAGTCGCTCAGTCATGTCCGACTCTTTGCAACCCCATCAATTGCAGCACGCCATCACCAACTCCCGGAGTTCACTCAGACTCACATCCATCGAGTCAGTGATGCNCCCCTGACCTCGGACACGGGGTGGTTCTTCCCAGCCCCTGACCCTGACCTTGGACACGGTGTGGCTCCTCTCAGCTGTTCCCACAGTGTCGCAGCCTGGTACTCTCGGTTGCTGCCCCTGACCTCAGAAGTGGGGTGGTTCCTCTCAGCTGTTCTTGTGTCGCCACAGCTCGGGACTCAGCTGCTGTCTCTGTCCTCCGACGTGGGGTAGCTCCTCTCTGCTGCGCTCAGTGGGAAGTGGGGTGGCTCCTCTCAGCTATTCCCGCACTGTTGCAGCCTGACACTCTCGTCCGCTGCCCCTGACCTCAGAAGTGGGCTGTCGCCTCTCAGCCGTTTCTGCAGCATCACAGCCCAGGACTCTCTGCCGCTGTCTCTTGGACGCGGGGTGGCTCCTCCCGGCTGCCGCCCCTGTCCTCGGACGCAGGGTGGTTCCTCTCGGCCGCGCTCAAGTGAGCCGGCTCCGCAGCCGCCTGCGCTCAAGTGAGCCGGCTCCGCAGCCGCCTGCGCTCAAGTGAGCCGGCTCCGCAGCCGCCTGCGCTCAAGTGAGCCGGCTCCGCAGCCGCCTGCGCTCAAGTGAGCCGGCTCCGCAGCCGCCTGCGCTCAAGTGAGCCGGCTCCGCAGCCGCCTGCGCTCAAGTGAGCCGGCTCCGCAGCCGCCTGCGCTCAAGTGAGCCGGCTCCGCAGCCGCCTGCGCTCAAGTGAGCCGGCTCCGCAGCCGCCTGCGCTCAAGTGAGCCGGCTCCGCAGCCGCCTGCGCTCAAGTGAGCCGGCTCCGCAGCCGCCTGCGCTCAAGTGAGCCGGCTCCGCAGCCGCCTGCGCTCAAGTGAGCCGGCTCCGCAGCCGCCTGCGCTCAAGTGAGCCGGCTCCGCAGCCGCCTGCGCTCAAGTGAGCCGGCTCCGCAGCCGCCTGCGCTCAAGTGAGCCGGCTCCGCAGCCGCCTGCGCTCAAGTGAGCCGGCTCCGCAGCCGCCTGCGCTCAAGTGAGCCGGCTCCGCAGCCGCCTGCGCTCAAGTGAGCCGGCTCCGCAGCCGCCTGCGCTCAAGTGAGCCGGCTCCGCAGCCGCCTGCGCTCAAGTGAGCCGGCTCCGCAGCCGCCTGCGCTCAAGTGACTATCTTAGCAAATTCTCCCTAAGCGTCTTAATTTTAAGAACTCATTCCAAATATGGTATCCAGCTAGGCTACCTTTGAATGATAAATCTTACATGAATTCATCTCCAGCATCTTTAATGATGGATGAAGGGAATTTAGATTTTACCTGATGCTGGGAGCAAATCTTCAGGCTGTTAATAAGTGCCCTCCAAGCTAAACTCCAGTGAGATACAGTGGGGAAAATATTTGGTATAAATACAAGCGTCAACATTTTCCTGGAGACATAGAAAAGGAAGCCCTCTTAATTCATTATTGTATCTGACCTCATATCTCAATTTGCTTAAAAGAAGCAATGAATTTGTGAAAATAAAACTGCATGGTATGAGATTCTTAAGAAAATAATTTTGTAGTGTTTCTACTATTACTATAACTCAAAATTAACAAAGTTACTATCAATATGTGTCTTTATAAAGATCCTGTTTTGATTTATATATTTTAATCAAATGAAGCATTTGTAGCTAGTGTATGAAACGCTTATAAAGGACAAGAAAACTAGTAAGTATCTTACTTCATGATCACACTTGCCTTCTTATTCTGCTCAGTAAAATCCTTTATTAAGAATGCAGGCTAAATCTCATCTAAAGTAGTCCTATGTTCTTTTGTGTCTCAAGATTTGAAATGTTGACTAATAACAAAAGGAGTTTTGTCAGCACTGGAGTTTAAGTACAGAGAAACAAATTTAGAAACGATAGGGCCCGTATAATTACTATGGATCAACCTTAAAATCTTTTCGGTAAATAGTTTTCGGTAAATGAAGGAAATTCAGAAACTTTGAGTTACATAGTAATTGGGAAGCAGAAACACAATAGTTTTAGCAGTGGTTTTCTGAAGTAAGTAATTTCCAGTAAGCAGTGCTGTGGTCTAGGGCTTAAATGATAAAAGGAAAATGTTCTCAGCTATGCAGCAAGTAGGTCTTAGAGAGATGCAGACCTGAGTAATGATAACTACCACTCATTGGATTGGAGAAGGCAATGGCACCCCACTCCAGTACTCTTGCCTGGAGAATCCCATGGACCGAGAAGCCTGGTAGGCTGTAGTCCATGGGGTCGCGAAGAGTCGGACACGACTGAGCGATTTCACTTTCACTTTTCACTTTCACCCATTGGAGAAGGAAATGGCAACCCACTCCAGTGTTCTTGCCTGGAGAATCCCAAGGACGGGGGAGCCTGGTGGGCTGCCGTCTATGGGGTCGCACAGAATCGGACACGACAGAAGCGACTTAGCAGCAGCAGCAGCAGCTCATTGGATAACTTCCGTGGAAGAGTGCAGCTCATATTGCATTTTTCCTAACACATAGAACAATTCTGTTTTTACCTTTATGGTTGATAAAAGTGAGAGCTGCAGAAGCTGGCCTTATGGAAAATGACGTTTGGTGTTGGTTTTCCTGTGGTCGCTAAAGTTTACGATGATCCGTGTGAGGAAAACAAAGGTAGGGTGAAACCAAGTCCAAGTTGCTTTCATCACACCGCTTGCGCTTAGTGCTTTCAAAAGAAACGTATCCTTGAGTCACTAGACATGATGGGGTGGCAACTGTTAGGAATCCTATAGAGAAGAAACAGAGATTGAATGAGAAGTTTGGAAAGATGATATCAAGAGATTTCTACAGAAGAGACATTGATTAATGGAGGAACCAAAACACCTCAACTGGAGAGACCCGTGAGGGTAAATGGGCCATTGGATGCCACTCAGAACACAACAAAATAAGCTACCTAATTTGTCAGCTTGTCTTAAAACCAAGTCTTAGCAATCATATCATTTCTGTTTTTTTTTTTTAAACACACAATGATAGCACCTTATTTGACCTCTATATTTAAGCTTTTACTAAGCCAACATGTCAGTTCATTATAAAGTCTGTTTTTTCTACCAGTAAGTTTGTGACCCTATGGACTGTAGACCACCAGGCTCCTCTGTGCATGGGATTCTCCAGGCAAGAATACTGGAGTGGGTTGCCATTTCCTTCCCCAGGAGATCTTCCTGACCCAGGGATTGAATCCGGATCTCCCACATTATAGGCAGACGCTTTACCATCTGACCAACCAAGGAAGTTAAAGTTAAACAGTACTGTGACCTAAACACAGAATCACCAACAAGCAAAATAAATGAGAAAACAAAAGCAAACTACATGAAATATATTTGTAATTAGGGTTGATTCACATTGTTGTATAGCAGAAACCAACACTACATTGTAAAGCAGTTTTCTTCCAATTAAAAATAAAGAACATAAAAGCAAACCAAGGTTATGAATTTAACATTTCATATATTTCCAGTATTTAAACAGTGAAATGGACATATATGTCTATAAGAAATAGTCATAATTTCAAACATTTATGCCAGATACTTTTGGTTTTTCCTGTTAACAAAAATTTAAAGGGAGAGCTGCTTTTATTCTTTATTTGAATTAGTGGTGATACTTTTCCAGAATTTTTCTCTTGGAAATTTAGAAAATGGTCTTTTGGTTAGTGTTTCAAATTGAGTGTTAGAATTTTTACAAAGAGTGCTCTATTTTTCATGGCTCCAATTTAAGAAAGGGAAGATATATATTTTAAGGATACCAAATTATATATATGTATGTATATATATATATATATATATGTTAATATACACACACAGACACACTCAACTACCATAAAAGTACTTCTTTTTATGTGCCTATTACAGATTCTGGCCACCAAGATTATTCATTTTATTTGTTTTCATTTATTTCAATAAGGTGTAAAGCATGAATCCTTGGTGGCTCAGATGTTAAAGAATCTTCCTGTAATGCAGGAAATGTAGGTTTGATCCCTGGGTCAGGAAGATCTTCTGGAGAAGGAAATGGCAACCCACTCCAGTATTCTTGCTAAAAAATTCCATGGACAGAGGAGCCTGGTGCGCTACAGTCCATGGGGTCACAAAGAGTTGAACACGATTGAGCAACTAACAAACTTCAATCTAAGTTCACAGTTATCCTTATAGAAATAATTATATAAACACATAATTCCTAAAAATCTGCAATTCCTCAAATAAAAACAATTGGATAAGAGCTTAGTTAAGAGCATGTAAAAGATAAGGTCATCTCCAGTGTATACAACAAAGATCCATTCTTTCATTGAGTTTACATTCTAGTAGAGTAGAGCTGAAAATTACAAATTTACATCATATATGTGCAGATTATATAAGATGGTGAGTACTACATAAAAGATAAAAGGTAAGCAAGATGAGGTAGGAAGTTTTTGAGCTGTAAGAAACAGAAATGGGTCAACTGCTTCAGAGATTGACAGCAGCACAACTGTAAAGATGAAGACTTTATCAAGTGAACTGAGGAAAGATACAAATATAATACCTTTTTCAGGACAGAGATCATCAAATTTCAGTTTTGGACATGTAAAATTTGAAGTGCCGTTCAGAAGCTAAGTGTAGACGTGAAGTCACCAGTTGGTTATATGAGATTGTAGTTGAGAGCATCTTTCTGTTTTTATCCCAGAAACAAACTGTAAGACAAGAATTCAAGTGTACTTATTTTGGGAGGTAAACTCAGGAAACACTAGGAAGGAAGTGAGGTAAGAATGGGAAGGGTAGAGGGCCAGTAAGGTGTAAAGCATGTATTTTGGAATATTCAAAATATGGTTGAGAAAGCTGGGTCTTCATTTGTGAACTTCAATCTGTAATTGGTTGAGATGATTCTTGCCTGCCATATGTGCAGAAAGAGCAGGGTCACAGGTCAAGAAATTTATTTCTTTGAACAGATATAGAGTTAGGCAACTGAGGTTTTTGGAATATCCTAAAATAGTAAGACCCGAGTGGATATGGTTAGAGTGCAGACATCATCTTCTTCAAAGAGGGAATAAATCTGGGAAATGTCAGCCATTAGTAAGGCTTAAATGCCACAAATCTAGGTTAAAGACACAAACTAAGATGTAAACATTGAGATGATGACAAGGACTGGTGTAAGAGGTCTATCAATATTAAGGGGCCACATGGAAGAGAAATGACTTCCAGACAGGAATGTCAGTGAGATAGGAAAGAAACCAAGAAAAGATTATGATGTCTTGGAAGAAAAATGAATGAAATATATTGAGTGAATAGCTGTATTACCAAATGCTGACAGGTCAAAGATGGAAAAACACTGGGATTTTATATTGGATTTTATTATTTATTATTCCTAATAACATACCAGCAAATTTGTAAAACTCAGCAGTGGCTACAGAACTGGAAAAGGTCAGTTTTCATTCCAATTCCAAAGAAAGGTAATGCCAAAGAATGTTCAACATACCACACAATTGCACTCATCTCACATGCTAGTAATGCTANAGAAATATCAGTAACCTCAGATATGCAGATGACACCACCCTTATGGCAGAAAGTGACGAGGAACTCAAAAGCCTCTTGATGAAAGTGAAAGAGGAGAGTGAAAAAGTTAGCTTAAAGCTCAACATTCAGAAAACAAAGATCATGACATCTGGTCCCATCACTTCATGGGAAATAGATGGGGAAACAGTGTCAGACTTTGTTTTTTTGGGGCTCCAAAATCACTGCAGATGGTGATTGCAGCTATGAAGTTAAAAGATGCTTACTCCTTGGAAGGAAAGTTATGACCAACCTAGGTAGCATATTGAAAAGCAGAGACATTACTTTGCCAACAAAAGTTCGTCTAGTTAAGGCTATGGTTTTTCCAGTAGTCATGTATGGATGTGAGAGTTAGACTGTGAAGAAAGCTGAGCACCGAAGAATTGATGCTTTTGAACTGTGGTGTTGGAGAAGACTCTTGAGAGTCCCTTGGACTGAAAGGGAATCCAACCAGTCCATTCTAAAGATCAGTCCTGGGTGTTCTTTGGAAGGAATGATGCTAAAGCTGAAACTCCAGTACTTTGGCCACCTCATGCAAAGAGTTGACTCATTGGAAAAGACTCTGATGTTGGGAGGGATTGGGGGCAGGTGGAGAATGGATGACAGAGGATGAGATGGCTGGATTGCATCGCTGACTCGATGGACATGAGTTTGAGTGAACTCCAGGAGTCGGTGATGGACAGGGAGGTCTGGTGTGCTGTAATTCATGGGGTCGCAAAGAGTCGGACACGACTGAGTGACTGAACTGAACTGAATAATATGGAAGTCATTAGGGACCTTCACAAAGCCACATAAAGTGGTGGTGGAAGCCATACCAAATAGATTTTTAAAAAGATTGGGAGAGTTAAGATATGATACACATATACAATGAAACACTACTCAGCCATAAAAAGGAATGAAATTGAGTCATTTGTAGGGATATGAATGGACTTTGCATCTATTGTACAGAATGAAATATCAGAGAAAATATTGTATATTAATGCATGTATGGGGAAACTACAAAAATGCTGCCAAAGAGTCTTGTTCCAGGGCAGAAACAGACACACAGATATGGAGAATTAATGTGTGGATACGGTTGGGGCAAGGGGAGGGTAGGATGACCTGGTAGATCAGGTTTGACATAAAAACACTACCATGTGTAAAATAGCTAGTGGGAACGTGTTGTACGGCACAGGGAGCTTATTCTGGTGCTCTGTGATGACACAGCTGGGTGGGATGGTGGGTGGATGGGAGGTCTGAGAGAGGGGATATACACGACGGATTCACTTTATTGTACAGCAGAGACTAAAACAACTGTAAAGCAATTACCCTCCAATTAAAAAAATGGGAGAAATGAGAGAGAGAATAGGAGAGAAGACTGACCAACTCATTTGAGGGTGCTGATTGCAATGAAGAAGAAAGAAATGAGGCACTAGGTGGTGGGACTATAAGAAGGCCTTTATAGTGCCTGGTTACACTCATAAATGTTTAGTGAATGTAGAGAATTGTTCAGTTGCTCAGTCGTGTCTAACTCTGTGATGCCATGGATTGCAGCACACCAGGCTTCTCTATCTTTCACCATCTCCCAGAGCTTGCTCAAATTTGTGTTCATTGAGTCGGTGATGCCATCCAACCACCTCATGCTCTGTCGTCTCCTTCTCCTCCTGCCTTCAATCTTTCCCAGTATCAGGGTCTTTTCTAATGAGTCAGTTCTTCATATCAGGTGGCCAAAGTATTGGAGCTTCAGCATCAGTCTTTCCAATGAATATTAAGGATTGATTTCCTTTAGGACTGACTGGTTTGATCTCCTAACAGTCCAAAGGACTCTCAACTCATCTCCAACACCACAGCTCAGAAGCCTCAGTTCTTTGGTGTTCAGCTCTCTTTATAGTCCAACTTTCACATCCATACATGACTACTGGAAAACCCAGAGCTTTGACTAGATGGACCTTTGCCAGCAAAGTAATGTCTCTATGCTGTCTAGGTTTGTCGTAGCTTTTTTCCCAAGGAGCAAGCATCTTTTAATTTTGTGACTGTAGTCACCATCTGCAGTGATTTTGGAACCCAAGAAAATAAAGTCTATCACTGTTTCCATTGTTTCCCCATCTATTTTCCATGAAGTGATGGGACCAGATTCCATGATGATTTTTTGAACGCTGAGTTTTAAGCCAGCTCTTTTTCACTCTCCTCTTTCACCTTCATTAAAAGGCTTTTTAATTCCTCTTCCCTTTCTGCCATAAAGGAAGCAATCGGTGATGAATTAAATAAAGACTTCTGTGCTTTCAGGAACACAAAGAAGCCACGTGGAAACCCTCATTTGTCCTGAGATACCCGCTTCCTTATTACAGTGAAACTCAAGTTGGAGGTGTACCAATGACCATAAAGGGATTCTTTTTTTTTGTTGTTAATTTGTTTGGTTGCATCGGGATTTAGTTGCAGTGTGAGAGACCTTTGTTGCATCATGTGGGGTCTTCTTGCTGCAGCTGGGCTCTCTAGTTATGACACGTTGGCCCCAGCCTGGGCCGGTACTTAGTTTCCCTGAGGCATGTGAGATCTTAGTTCCCTGGTCAGGGACTGAACATGCATCTGTTGCATTACAAGGAGGATTCTTAAAAACTGGCCCACCAGGGAAGTTCCCATCATTGAGGGATTCTTGAGTGCACAGTCTCTCAGGACTCAGAGAAAATGAGGGGTAGAAAGCTACTGGGAGTGGAGGTACAAGCATTCTGTAGAGGTTGGAGAAAACCATTATGACTATATGCTAGTACTGGGACAGTGAGGAAGAGTCCTGATGATGAAGGACTCTGCACATAGATAAATCTTTGAGGCAGTTGTCTCTGTTAGAAAGGGCAGGTACAAGGGATTGGCTTAGGGGCTGAAGAAGAGCTATAGTTTGGTACCTAACTGAGAGATGTCTCCACTGTCAAGCCTAAGAACAGGTGCTTTATTCTGTCTTCATGGAGAGCGCAGACCCCTGATGCCCAAATCTGCACCCTGGACAATGTTTGGCTGAGCGAAGTGCTGACCTCTTCCTTTAGAGAAGTATCATAGATGAATCAGAAAAGCTCACCACATGGAAGCCAGGAGTGAAGCAAAAGAATTGTGAATTTCAAACGGAATACTTTGGCATTTACAGTCTGCTCAGGATAAGAAATCAGAATCGTCTTGCAAAAAGAAGTGAGGATAAATGGAAAAGGGGTGCTCTTATTGTGTAGCCATATCCTGCTGGGTTGTTCCATCTGTTTCCAGAGTAGTGAAGAGCTTGAGGACAAGGAGATCCAGTTCCAGTGTTTAGTCTTTGTTTTGACCCTTATGTGGCCTTTGAGGAAGTACTACAACTTCTCTGGTGCAATTACATATGGAAGAGGAAAGAGAGAGGGAGGGAGGGAGTTTTCTTCTCTTTTAATATGAGATATGTAGCAACATGTTTATACGATGATGGAAGCGATTTTATAAAGGTACAAGTTATTGTTCATGTTAATACATGCCACGAAGTAATTAGCTTAAGAGGCAAGTTTAGAACATTTAACTAGATTCTTTTTTGAACTAAACATTTTTATTATCAAATAAATTTACCTTGATTTCTCCCTTTTCCATTCTACCATCATCCCTCTTGCACATTTCTTTCTGTAACATCATATTAAATGCATAGACAGGACCTTTGTATAGAACGAATATATAGCGTGACTAGACAGGACCTTTAGTAAGGACTATCGCATAAAAGAATGACTGTTCCATTTCTTTAAGGTGTTTGAGTTTCTGTAAGAATAAGAACCAAGCAAACAAACAATTGAAATGAGTAATTTATGGTCTGAAAGCCAGAGAATGAAAAACAAGTCCATTCAGAGTACAAGGACTATAGAATTTCTTCCTAGAGGACATTACTTTTTAAACAATAATATTTAACACTAGATGGGAATTGCTATTGATCATCTATCAAACCAGATTTCTTTCTGCAGTGTTTCTGGATAAATGGAACACAGCTAATATAGGTTTTGCTTCAAAGCATCTGCTGATCTCACATTGTAATTTGTATCCAAGTTTAATGAGATAAGCTGATTTGAATGACCTCAGTTTGTGAAAGACTAATTTATCATCTTCCTATGCAGCCTTGACTATAATGCTGTGCTCTCGGGATATGAAAGAGGCAAATTCCACAGAGTAGCATTTTAAGTAAAAGCATCAAATCATAACCAAACAACTTCCCGAGAAGTCAGGCAAGAGACTACAAAGAGTCAATTAAAGAAGGCCTTGAAGCCCCTAGGTATTTTCAAAAAACTTCCCAAACAGCCCCTTTGTGGAAAGGGATGATCTAAGTGAATATTGTTTCACACTCAATTTGTTGTGCATAGTTTACCCTGCCTTCCATACCAATGAGTCCAAACTGCTTCCTGTACAGCCTGGGAGAGGAATAAAGGAACGTAGTGCAGGCTTATTGTACTGTAAGGTAATTGGAGCTTTGCATCTCACATAGTCCTCACCATGGATGTGCATATTTCCTAAAACTGTGCATTTTGAAAAGACCTCACATTCTTTTTAGAGTTCACATAGACATGCAGTCTTTTATTCTCAATATGAAATGCGTGGCTTCTCAAAGTAGTCAGTTTAGAAAAAGACAGGCTTTAAAAAAGAGAAACAACAAAACTTCAGTTTCATGGGGAGGACACGCTGATGATCTAGAAGGCTTGTGATCATAGCAGAGATCCTAACTATGGAATATTTTTTGGTTCTCACTTGCAGTGATGTAGCCAGGAAATTATGTTGTATTGTTTTGTGGCTTGTATTTACATCAAATGTTAATAGGTGATCTATCTAGATGGTGCTTTAAGTAAAATAACTAGGTAAGTTCCAGTACTTTTATTAAAAGTTATATTTTATTACTTATTACATCGAAGGACATAAACTTTTTTTGATTGTTGCTTTAAAAAAGTTTTTTTTTATTTTTGATTTTTTTGATGTTTACTCATTTTGCTTAGGGCTTCTTACTGCTGTTTTCCCAATACCTAGAACAATTCTGAACAGTGAAGAGAGTTGAGATGCTTGCTTTGTTTTTAATTTTTGAGTAAATGCTTTCAATTATTTGCTTTTAAGTATTAAAATTAGCTTTAGGTTTTTCATAGATGTCCTGCATCATATCAAGGAAATCTCAATGGCATTTCCTTCTATTACTATTATAGTTTATTGAGAATTATTTTCATGCATAGATGTTGAATGTTTTCACATGCTTTTACTGTATCTATTGAAGACTTTTCTTCCTTATTTTATTCATATAAAAATGACATTGGTTTACAATTGATAAACCTTGTATTGCTGCAGTAAGCTCTACATGGTTATGATGTATTACAAATTTCTGGATTCACTTACTATAGTTAAAGATTTTATGTGTGTGTTTATGAGGGATTGTTGTTATTTAGTCTCTAAGTCATGTCCAACTCTTTTGTGACCCCATCAGGCTTCTTTGTCCATGGAATTTCCCAGGCAAGAATACCGGAATGGTTTGCCATTTCCTTCTCCAGGGGATCTTCTCAGCCCAGGGATCAAACCCCTGTCTCCTGCACTGGCAGGCAGATTCGTTACCACTGAGCCACCAGGAAAACCCCTTGTGAAGGATATTGGTATGTCATTTTCCTTTCTAATAACATATTTACATATGTGTCAAGTTTTGATGCCAAAGATATCAAAGGAGAAAATTAGCCTCTGTTTTCTGCGACTTTTTGTATAATGGATACTCTATCTTCCTTAAATATTCAAAAGAATTCACTGCTAAAGATATTTAAGAATTATTTTGGTGTGTGAGAAATTTTAATTCAAATTCTTTTAAAAATATAGGTGTTCTCTATTTCTTCTTGTGTCAGTTTTGGCAACTTGGGTTTTCTGAGAATTTGTACATTTCCATGTATGTTGGTAAATTAATTGGTATGAAGTTCACAGTATTCTCCTTTATTTTTTAATGTCTTTTGGATCAGTAGACAATAAATATTTGTTCAAATTTGAATAAAAGAATAAACCATAGAACATTTACTCAACTCTTTTCTAACTCAACCAATGACATTTAAACTCTATTAAAGTTAAAAACAAAAACAACAAAAACAAACAAAAAAACTTTTGTTTGGACAGAAACCTTCCTAAGAAACTTTAAAATAAGTTAAAAAGTGCACTAAAGATAGTGATAAAAGGAAGATAATTTAAAAAATCCTGAGCTCCTTGAACTTCCTCCCACCCTAGTCTTCCTCCTATGATAACTGAGGGGATTTTCCCCCATTTATGAAAACTTAAAAATTCAGTTAAATATATAGTCATCAGTCACTGAACTATAAGTGCAGAATGAAATTTTACTCATCTTCACATTCTTTTAACTCTAAGGATAGTGCTTTTTATGTAGTTTTCAGCACATGTTTCATTAATGAGTAAATTGAAATGTGTCTTTGACCTATGTCAATGAAGTAAAAATAATCAAGTTATCCAATAAAACCATACTTTGTGGCATACATAATATCTCAGTTTCTTTGTATAGTTTCCAGCATTTAAAGAGAGCCCAGCATGGTGGACCTACTTTGATGTTTGTATCTATATGAAGAATATTTAATGGAGTATATTTCTCCCTTGAAGTATGACCTATATCCATGCTAATTTCCAGACTCTAAAACCAAGCAGTGATTAGACAGGCAGGGGGTGACTAGAAAGTAGTGCATTTCTCTTTCTTTTGACAAATATCTGATCAGTGAAAAATTTTGACAAAATTCGTGATCAGTTGGCTTACTGAATGAGAAACCAGGCTTTGCTGCATTATTAATACCCTGTCTCATGATTTGTATCTCAGCATGAACCTTCTTTCCTTTAGACATATGACAATGACTGGTGAAAACACTCCCAGGTGTAATAGACACATGCTACTTTATGCTTACCTTTCAGCATGGTTACAGATTTGGCTGTGTTCCTTAAAAGAGTTCATAAAGGTATTTCATGGCGCTGGAGCAGCGGCTGCACAGCATGGGGCGACTGTGAGGAGATGCCCCACTTCCAAGGGCAGAGAAGCCCCAGAAAGATGGTAGGAGGGGCAAAATCACATTTAGAATCAAACACCATACCAACCAGAGATGCTCAGAGAGCTGAAATAAACCTTGGGCGCACCAGGACCCAGAGATCCCTCAGAAACTGAGACAGAACTGTGTTTCAGTGGCTCGTGGGGAGGTACGGGTCAGCAGTGGACTGCCACAGGGAGGGGCTCTGGGTGCACCAGACCTGGGTGTGGCATAAGCCCTTTTGGAGGAGGTCTTCATTAACCCCACCATAGAGCTGCCAGAACAGACACAGGACTGGGGAAATAGATTCTTGGAGGGTACACACAGAAACTTGTACACACCAGGACCCAGGAGAAAGGAAAAGTGACCCCACAAGAGACTGACCCAGACTTGCCTGTGAGTGTCCAGGGATCTCTGGCAGAGGCATGGGTCAGTGGTGGCTGGCCATGGCCTGCTGCAGGGTTGGGGGCACTGAGTGTAAGAGTGCGTAAATCGGACCTTTTGGAGGAGATTGCTATTATCTTCATTACCTCCACCACAGTTTCAGTTCAGTTCAGTCAATCAGTCGTGTCTAACTTTTTGTGACCCCATGGACTGCAGCATGCCTGGCCTCCCTATACATCACCAACTCCCAGAGTTTACTCAAACTTGGGTCCATTAATTCAGTGATGCCATCCAACCATCTCATCCTCTGTTGTCCCCTTCTCCTCCCACCTTCAATCTTTCCCAGCATCAGGGTTTTTTCAAATGAGTCAGCTCTTCTCATCAGGTGGCCAAAGTATTGGAGTTTCAGCTTCAGCATCAGTCCTTCCAATGAACACCCAGGAGTGATCTGTTTTAGGATGGACTGGTTGGATTTCCTTGCAGTATAAGAGATTCTCAAGAGTCTTCTCCAACACCACAGTTCAAAAGCATCGATTCTTTGGTGCTCACCTTTCTTTATACTCCAACTCTCACATCCATACATGATTACTGGAAAAAACATAGACTTGACTAGACGGACCTTTGTTGACAAAGTAATATCTCTGCTTTTTAATATGCTGTTTAGGTTGGTCATAACTTTCCTTCCAAGGAGTAAGAGTCTGTTAATTTCATGGCTCCAATCACCATCTGCAGTGATTTTGGATCAAAATAAATAAATAAATAAATAAAGTCACTGTTTCCACTGTTTCCCTGTCTATTTGCCACAAAGTGGTGGGATCGGATGCCATGATCTTAGTTTTCTGAATGCTGAGCTTTAAGCCAAACTTTTCACTCTCCTTTTACTTTCATCAAGAGCCTCTTTAGTTCTTCTTCACTTTCTGCCATAAGGGTGGTGTCATCTGCGTATCTGGGGTTATTGATATTTCTCCCGGCAATCTTGATTCCAGCTTGTGCTTCCTTCAGCCCAGCATTTCTCATGATGTACTCTGCATAGAAGGTAGATAAGCAGGGTGACAATATACAGGCTTGACATATTCCTTTTCTGTTTTGGAACCAGTCTATTGTTCCATGTCCAGTTCTCACTGTTGCTTCCTGACCTGCATATAGGTTTCTCAAGAGGCAGGTCAGGTGGTCTGGTATTCCTATCTCCTTCAGAATTCTCCACAGTTTATTGTGATCCACACAGTCAAAGGCTTTGGCATAGTCAATAAAGCAGAAATATATATTTTTCTGGAACTCTCTTGCTTTTTCGATGATCCAACAGATGTTGGCAATTTGATCTCTTGTTCCTCTGTGTTTTCTGAAACCAATGTGAACATCTGGAATTTCACGGTTCACATATTGCTGAAGCCTGGCTTGGAGAATTTTGAGCATGACTTTACTAGCGTGTGAGATGAGTGCAATTGTGCGGTAGTGTGAGCATTCTTTGGCATTGCCTTTCTTTGAGATTGGAATGAAAACTGACCTTTTCCAGTCCTGTGGCCACTGCTGTTTTCCAATTTTGTTGACGTATTGAATGCAGCACCTTCACAGCATCTTCTTTTAGGATTTGAAATAACTCAACTGGAATTCTCACCTCCACTAGCTTTGTTTATCGTAATGCTTCCTAAGGCCCACTTCACTTCACATTCCATGGTGTCTGGCTCTAGGTGAGGGTGAGTGATCACACCATCATGATTATCTGGGTTGTAAAGATCTTTTTTGTACAGTTCTTCTGTGTATGCTGTATGAATCACATGTAGTTAATGTGTGTGAGAGAGGTCCCCTTCACCTCTTCTCTACCTTCTCTCATGTTAGCCCTGTTGTCATTCAAGTAAGGTTGAAAGATCTCCTGGTTGATTCAAGTTTTAAAAATTAAGCTTCAGAAAAAAATGTTGCCCAGTTTCCTCATTTTTTTACAGCATTTCCTCCCAGAATGCTAAAATGTGAGGGAAGAATTTGAAAATTCAGACAGGCAACTTGTAGTGCTGTTAACAAACAGCTTTTCCTAGACTAGTAGAAACAAAATTTCAAATCAAGTTCCATAAACAATGATAGTATATTCATTTCAGAGCTTAATCAATGTTATTAATTCATGACTGACCTTATAATTAAGGTAAATGTAATTGCAGTAGTAGAAATATTATTTGCTACATATCCCATCTATTCATAAAAATCTTCCCTGCTCTTCCTGTTCCATTTGTTCCTTTTCTTGCTTCCTGTCCCTTCAGTTTTTCCTTATTTCTACTCCCATCTCCCTTTTGGGAAACAGTTACTAATTATTGGAAAGGAATACAAGTTCTTCAGAAATGCCAAGGATTTTGTCTTTGAAAATCAGAATCTTCATATAATTGGTCAATACCATGTTTCTAGAAGCCTCAAACTGTGTTAAATTGGCTTTACTTAGGTTATTTATCATGATTCTTCCAAAGAAACTCCCAAATCATTTGAGTCGTTTCCAAAGAAAATCTAGGGGACCAAAGGAATGCTAGTTTACTTAGCCTGTATCAATAAGAGTCACCTCCACTACTGGGTAGATTCAAACTCTGATTTATCTTCCCTTAAGACATGAAAGTGATTCCCTGGTGGCTCAGAGGGTAAAGAGTCTGCCTGCATTGTGGGAGACCTGAGTTCGATCTCTGGGTTGGGAAGATCCCTGGAGAAGAAAATAGCAACCCACTCCAGTATTCTTGCCTGGAAAAATCACCTGGACTATAGCCCAGGCGGTGGGCTATAGTCCATAGAGTTGCAAAGAGTCAGACACAGTATGTGAATTCATTTTCACTTTCAAGAAAAGAATCACCTTACAGGACGTTTCTCACTTCAGAGTCTGTTTCTTAACATAGTAGTGCATTCAAAAGAAGAGATGAAGCTCTCTTTTCAACAGAGTGAAACTGGTGAATTAATCACATTGTGTGTTTCTTAAGGGTTTACCGCTTAACTTCATATGTAAGGAAAAAAGAACAGTCATGACTTTTTCTGTGTTAGCTGTATGGCAGGTGGCTTGTAAAACCATAGTCATAAGGAGACAGTTGTACATTAGCATTATCATTTGATAAAACTGCAGTCCTGTTCCTCTCCATCTGTTTAAGAATTGGGAGTCAGGTCATACCAGGTAGGCAGCAGTCTGACCCTGAGAGCTCCTAATGAAGAGGCTTGTATATTTCTTCACTGATTTGAACCAATGTGATCTAGTCCCACAATCAGTTTTTCTTCTCTTTAAGAAAAGCATTCAAACTTAAGACTACCAAGGGGAAGGGACAGAGCTAGTTGCTCAGTTGTGGCCAATTCTTTGCGACTCCATGGGCTGTAGCTTGCTAGGCTCTTTTATCTGTGGGATTTTCCAGGCAAGAATACTGGAGTGGGTTGCCATTACCTTCTCCAGAGGCTCTTCCTGACCCAGGGATCAAACCCAGGTCTACCACATTGTAGGCAGACACTTTACAATTTAAACCACCATGGAAATCCTATGGGGAAGGGATAAAGGGATAAGTTGGGAAATTGGGACTGACATGTACACACTGCTGCTGCTGCTGCTACATCGCTTCAGTCGTATCCGACTCTGTGCGACCCCATAGATGGCAGCCCACCAGGCTCCCCCACCCCTGAGATTCTCTAGGCAAGAATACTGGAGTGGGTTCCCGTTTCCTTCTCCAATATACACACTACTATATATGAAACAGATAACTAATAAGAACCACCACTGTATAGCATAGGGAATGCTGTTCAATACTCTGTAATAACATCTATGGGAATAGAATCTCAAAAAGAGTGGATATATCCATAACTGACTCATTTTGCCATATACCTGAAACTAACATAACATTGTAAATCAACTGTGCTCCAATTAAAAAAAAAAAAAAAAAAGCACTCCTGACCTTGACAGTAAATAGCCCCTAAGTGTTGTATGGGAGGTATTTAGATGGGAAAGGAGACACAGGTATGTGTGGATGGAAGATAAAGGAAAGGGTGTGACCTCCACATAAGATACCCTTTGGAGAGGTCCACGTGGCAAAGAACTGAGGGTAGCCTCTGGCTGTTGGTCCACAAAGACATTAATTCCTCAATCCAATAATCCTGACTGACCTGAATTCTGACAGCGCAATCACATGGTCTTGAAGTAAATTCTACACCAGTTGCCCTTTCAGATATGACCCCAGTCCTAGCTTATGCCTTGATTACAGACTTACCTAGACTGAATTGGAGGACTCAGGGAGTCATTCCTGAACTCCTGACCCCCACAAAAACTGAGACAATAAATGTAGATTGCTCTAAGCCACAAAATTTGTGGCATTTTTTAATGTTGAATTGTACTTATTTGTTGCTGATATGTAGGAAAGCAATTGGCTCTTGTATAAACATCTTTCGTGCAACCTTTCTGTAATTACTAGTTTGAGAGAAGTTTTTGTTTATTCCTTTGAATTTTCTACATACTCTTGTCACTTGTGAACAGAGAATTATATATTTCTTCCCAACGAATTTGTATGTATTTTATTTCCTTTTCTTGTCATGTTGCAATAATTAAGACTTAGAGTATGCTGTTGAAAAGATGTGTGAGGGTGAACATTCTTGCTTTATTCCTGATTTTAGTGGAAAAGCTTTGAGTTTCTTATCACCAAATGCTGTTAGTTGCAAGTGTGTTTGTAATCTTTATCAAGTTGAAGTTCTGTTTATAGTTTCCTGCATTTTTATCCTGAGTGTTGAATTTTGTCAAATGCTTTCTCTCTATTAATATGATTAACTAGATTTTTCTTCTTTAGCCTGCTCATGAGATGGATTACATTAATTGATTTTTGAATATGGAATCAGGCTTGTATATTGCATACTTGGGAGAAATCCCACTTTGGTCAAGGTATAATTTTTTATACACTGAATTGACTTGCTTATATTTTGTTGAAACTTTTTATGTGTATATTCATGAGAGATACTGGTCTATAATTTTCTTGTAATGTTTTCATCTGGTTTTGGTATTAGAGTAATGCTGACCTTGCAGAATGAGTTAAAATATATGCCCTCTGATATATCCAACTATAATAGTGGATTCATCTGTTTCTCCCTGCAGTTTTATCATTTTGTCTATGTATTTTGGAGCTCTTTTTTACATGCAAATTAGGGATTTCCTTGGAGAATTTACACTGTCATTATTATAGAATGTTCCTCTTTATCCCTGAATTTATTTTTGTTTCTTTGCTTTTAATTTCTGCTCTACCAGAAATTAATATAGCTACTCCTACTTTCTTTTGATTAGTGTTAGCATGGTATGTATTTTTCCATCTTCTGACTTTTGACCTTATATGTATCTTTATGAGTGAGTTTCTTATAATATATAGTTGGACCTTTTCACCAACCAAATCTATGTTTGTTTTTTTTTTAGTTTGTGTATTTAGACCATTGTAGTTTTAAATGATTATTGATACAATGGGATTAATACCTACCAAATTTGTTATTTCTTTTTATTCATTGCCTTCATTCCTATTTTTATATTACCCTGCTTTTTAGTTTTTGTGGTTTCAATAGGGGAATAGGAAGAGACTTTTAGTAAGCTTGTGCCTTTTGACTGTGAATTTCATCAATGCTTCTCTGTCTCCCTCTCCTTTCCCCCTGTTAAGACAGGATGGCAAAGTGGCACAGAGTTGGGTATTTCCCTTTTCCCTTGTGGAAGTCTAGAGTGGGCTAGAGTGGGGTATACGTTCTTCCTCTAGTTAGGTGAGGCTCTGGAAAAGCCCAGATAGTATAGTCAGGGATAAAGTAGTTTTTCTCAGGGGAAGACCTTGGTAAGAAGAGGGGATGCTTTGGTATATTTCATTTGGTGTTTTTCCCTCTCCTTCTGGAAGCATGAGATGACTTTTCTCCAGGCATGAGAATCTGGTCAAGCTCCAGGAGGTAAAACTTGCAAAGGTGTGAGGATTCCCCCTATGACTAGGTCCCCTGTAGTTTCCCCCACCACTAATGGATTTATCTCTTTTTATTTTAATTTTTTAATTGAAGGATAACTGTTTTACAGAGTTATGTTGTTTTCTGTCAAACATCAACATGAATCAGCCATAGGTATACATATATCCCCTCCCTTTTGAAACTCCCTCCCATCTCCCTCCCCATCCCACCCCTCTAGGTTGATACAGAGCGCCTGTTTGAGTTTCCTGAGCCATACAGCAAATTCCCTTTGGCTCTCTATTTTACATATGGTAATATAAGTTTCCATGTTACTCTCTCCGTGCCCATCACCCTCTCTTCCCCTCTCCCCATGTCTATAAATCTGTTCTCTATGTTTGTGTCTCCATTCCTGCTTTGCAAATAATTTCATCAGTACCATATTTCTAGATTCCATAAGTGTGTGTTAGTATATTATATTTATCTTTTTCTTTCTGATTTACTTCACGCTGTATAATAGGCTGTAGGTTCATCCACCTCATTAGAACTGACTCAAATGCTTTCCTTTTAATGGCTGAGTAATATTCCGTTGTGTATATGTACTACAACTTCTTTATGCATTCATCTGTCAGTGGACATCTAGGTTGCTTCCATGTTCTAGCTATTGTAAATAGTGCTGCAGTGAACCCTGGGGTATATGTGTCTTTTTCAATTTTGATTTCCTCAGGGTATATGCCTAGGAGTGGGACTGCTGGGTCATATGGTGGTTTTACTCTTAGTCTTAATGAATCTCCATACCGTCTTCCATAGTGGCTATGCTGCTGCTGCTGCTGCTGAGTCGCTTCAGTCGTGTCCAACTCTGTACGACCCCACAGACCGCAGCCCACCAGGCTCCCTCATCCCTGGGATTCTCCAGGCAAGAATACTGGAGTGGGTTGCCATTTCCTTCTCCAATGCAGGAAAGTGAAAAGTGAAAGGGAAGTCGCTCAGTCGTGTCCAACTCTTGTGTGTCGTGTCTGGCTCAGTCCTGTGAGTTGTGTCCGGCTCAGTCGTGTCCCCATGGACTGCAGCCCACCAGGCTCCTCCACCCATGGGACTCTCCAGGCAAGAGTACTGGAGTGGGGTGCCATTGCCTTCTCCAATTTATATTCCCAACAGTGCAAGAGCATTCCTTTTCTCCATACCCTCTTCAGCATTTATTTTTTGTAGACTTTTTGATGACAGCCATTCTGACCAGTGTGAGGTGATATCTCATTATAGTTTTTATTTACATGTCTCTCATAATGAGCGATGTTAAGCATCTTTTCATGTGTTTGTTAGCCATCTGGAGAAATGTATGTTTAGACCTTTTTTCCCACTTTTTGATTGGGTTGTTTGCTTTTCTGGTATTGAGTTATAAGAGCTGCTTGTATATTTGGACCCCCTGTAGTTTTTAACTCTCAGACTTGCATACTAAGCTTCCAGGACTTTGCCAATTACAGTTCAGTTTTCCTACCCCACACTTGTCCTCAGGAGGTTTTTGCTTCTGGGGTTTGCTCAGGTGATTCTCTATTCACATTTCTCTCTCTCTTGCTCCAATTTGGAGGCACAGCTTTTTGCTCACCGACCTCATTTCTGGTGGATTTAAGAAGAATAGTTTTTATTATTTTTTCAGCTGTTTTGCTAATTTATTAGGACATAATAGCAACTTCCAAGAGTCCGTACATGTCAGAGTAGAAACTGAGGGAGGAACACTTTCCAAAAAATGTGGAGTGGGGACAGGAACCTAATAGGACAGATTCCACTCAGTGCGCTTAAATTAGCCCTCAACCTGCTCTCCCTTCCATTTCAAGAGTATCTTAGCTACTGACCCTCTTGAAGATTCTGTAATAAAACTGATTTGCTTGACAGCTTTTGCCACCAAAGATCTAGGTGTAGGATTTGGCTCTCAGCCTACAAAATCAGTTACCAGACATTCCTCTACCTTCTAGCTTCCATATTTTATGAATATTGTATTTTTTCTAGTCCTGTGTCTTTAAAAAGATTATCTTCAATGTAAATTTAATAAGAGTTCAGGAAGAAGCAAGTTAAATGGGTATATGAAATCTGTCATTTTAATCATGACCCTTTGGAAGAATTCCTCTAGCCTGTTGGCACTGAAAACAAAACAGTTGCTCACAGTTCTCCCTGCAGGCTTTTCCCCTGTGTTTGGGAGAGATTTACTAAACTGCCCACTCTCTTTTCTTGGTGAAATATAATAATAAAAATCTTCTTAAGAAAAAATTCAAGGATGGTTCCTTGAACTATCCATGTAAACCATCTATTAAAATTTTTTATAGTTCTCAGATGCCCATCAATGAACGGATAGATTAAAAAATATATATACATAATGGACTATTTATTCAGCCACGAGAAAGGAAATCCTGCCATTTGCAATAACATGGATGGACCTTGAGCACATTATGCTAAGTGAGATAAACTCAGAGAAAGACAAGTATTATATGATATTAATTGTATGTAGAATATTTTTTAAAAGATCAAATATGTAAAAAAAAAAAAGTAAAATGGTGGTTACCGGGGGTTGGGGGGTGGGTGCAGGGATAAGATTGCTAATGTTTAAGGGTACAAACTTATAACACGTGCTAAAACAGTCATAGAGACTTAATGTACAGTTTGTTTAATGTAGATAGTAGCCTTGTACTATAAGTATTGTGATAAATATCATTACAATGACAACTATATCATAATATATAAATGCATCAAACTAATATATACTTAAGTTTCCACAATATTACATGTCAAATTTATCCAATTAAAAGAAACTCAAACCTTTGTATGAAGGAGTTCTTCCTAGGAAAATGGAAAAATAAAGACATGTGAATAGAACTTTGAAATATTTAAAGTACCAGATGGGTAAACTTTATAGGCATGAACTTCAAGTCAAGATTTTACTGCCACTTTAATTCTTTAATATTTCTTTAGAGTTGTGGATTTGAAAGCTTGTGAAGACAATGAAGTCAAGGGACTCTCTTTTCTTTTAAAGAGAGTCCTTCCAGTGATCTAGAAATCTCAAGATTTTCTCCTCCGTTCTGTGGTTCCACCTCTTCTATCTGTCTGTTTTCTTTGTGTCTTGTAGTTTTAGGACTGAATGTACCTGCAGAGAGACAGAGAGAAAGTCTCAGTTTGGAACAGACTCAAAAGTCTGTACCTGAGATTCTTTGTCACTTGGTGACTATGAGGCTCAGACGTTTGCATTGATAGAACATAAGTTGAGAGGGGAGTCTCCTCTGAAAGCAGTGAAGGGGCCACAATGAGTGTGTTTCCCCATATGGGCCTTTGAACTTCCCTTTTTGGAGGATGAGTATAGAGCTTACTTATAGTATAGAGTTTAAGTGGTGAAGGACCTAAAAAGTTTCAGAGCAGGAAAAAAGAAATTCTGGTACCAAATGCTTTATAATAGCCACATCTGGGGATAAATGTGATGATGGGGGTAGGGAAGAGGAGAAGTTTAGGATTAGAGAAAGTAACCCAATTTTTAATTTTAAATATGTTTTAAAGAGTAAATGTATAGTTATTAGCTATATTATTGCTCAAATATAGAAGATTTTTTCCCCTAACACTATAAAAATTCCTTGAAGGAAAATGATTATATTTTGTCATGGTGATTACCTGCCACTAAAACAAGATACTCACTCATGAAACTTCTGAAAGTAATGTTAGGGAACATGTGAATGAACAAAAATGAGGTAGTAATAGCTGTAAATATTACATAAGTCAAAGAGTTGAGATATAAGGAATTTGTGATAATCACAGCCATCTCCAGGGAGATGTGAGATTTAAGAGATACTTTGAAGAGTCAGTGGCCTGGAAGGAAAATCCAGACCAGCAGATAATGAGAGTACAAGGATGGAAGTGAGTAAGAGGGAGTCATGACTTAAAAAAAAAAAATGGTCACAATTTTATGGTGCACTTTTAATAAATATATATTTGTGGGTATACTCTAAGTTTTCTGAAACAAACACATAAGCAAACAAAACAACAAACACAATGGCTAAATTATAAGTTTAGGCATGTCCAATTCCATCACTCATTGAAGACAGACTGTAGATTGCATACTTTCTAGGGACCAGCAAAATTTCTTTTCTACGGATGGTGGTCAAAAAAACAGTTTAATACAAAATAGGAGGAATTGATCCCTGCTTAGCACTTAGCATTGTAAATGCTCACAAACTATGTGTCAAGTAATTAGAGTAATCAAGCTGTAGTCACTAGCTTTAATTAAACTTTACAGCACTGAGTGAGGACTAATAAATTTATATGAAATAAAAGTGGAGAGGATTTAGGGCTAGTCTGAATTGTATATTGATTCAGATGAGAGTAAAATGTATGAGTATGGACACATCAGTAATTAACTAGTGTAAATCATTTCCCATAAGTCTAATCTCTCACAAACATATTCACACAAAAAAAATTAGGGAGAAGGTGCCCAAACGTTATATTAGTTTCAGTCATGACACTAGACTCTGGAAACTTGTGAATAGCTGTAGGTAAAGCACTGCCTGGCCTTGCTAACTTAATGAAGAATGAACATATTAATTTTCACTTTAAATTAGAGTCAGACGTCTAAATCATGAAAACAAAGGGTCAAGCATACTGAAGACATGTATTGTATATTCTTTTTTAAACAATCCCTTGAAAAAGAAACTAAAGAGCATTGTTCTGAGAGAATGGAATTGTCTACTCACTTATTCAACTTTGGGGAGTGTCTGTTATGTGCTGAGTCTGGGAAACCACTAAGGAAATATGAAATTCTTATGGCACAGAGTCTAAGAGAGGAACAGAGAGGGGAAAAATATGTAAATTGTGTTTAGCACTAAGATGGAGAAAAATAAAAATGCGTATATATGTCAGGGGGTGGGGTGGGCAGGGAGATGCTTACTTAGGATAATAAAGGAAGACCCTCTAGAAAAATAACCTTTAGAAAGATGATTAACCATTAAGAACTTGGCCAATTAAGGGAATGGGGGACTGGTAGAAGGAGGAAGTAGAGAGGAGAGTATTCCAGGTAAAGGGAGCAACATGTGAGACGGTTCTGATGTAGGAAAGAATGTGGCATATCCACCATGTAACAGGAGTCCATAGGTTTGTAGTGATGTAGGCAAGAAGAAGAAAAAACAGAGAGACAGGAAGGATGCATAGCCTTCATCAATGGATTTAATGAGTGTGTAGTAGTGAATAAAATATTTCAAAGAAATGATATTCATTCATTCAACAAGTATTTATTGAGAGCCTTGATCCACACTTGGTTGGGTTCTAGATCCCTGGCATATACTAGTGAGATAACACACACATATACATTGGGTAGAGACAGACAAGCAACAGCAGCCATAGTAAGCCATTAAATGTTATGACAAATCAGAAAGAATGAATTTACTGATAAAATAAATTTCAGAGCCATATTAGGAAGGTCAAAAAATGCAGGAGTCAGGGAGATAGGGAAAGAAACTATAATTTAAATAGAACAGTCAGGGTAGGCTTTGTTGATGAGGTTATGATTTTAAAAGATTGCTTCAACTGGTTAGGCTTTCCTTTTTAGGCTGTGAAACTGAACTAATGGAAATACATTTCACTGTCTTTGACATGCTGCAAACTCTGCCTTTGTGTCAAGATTTGGTAATATGATTGTATTCGTGCACTGCTGTGTTTCATTGACTGAGCCAATGTTATGGTTCTATATTTGTGTCTGGTTCTTGTCATGCTATCTGAATGCGAGAAGATTCTGAGGTACATTCTTTGGATGTCCTTGGAGGAAAAATGTCTTTGTTTTTGTTTTTATAGACTAGATGTCTTTGTTTTTATAGACTAGAACTCAAAAAATTCTCTTTGTTTTTATAGACTAGAACTCAAGAAATTGGCTAATTCAGGGAAACAGCAGCAGGAGAGGGAGTCAGTTGTTTGGACATTTCAGTATCACTTGTTACCCTAGATTGGCTGTGTAGTCATGAATTCGAGCCTGATTAAGAAACAGCAAGACTGTTCTGAAGAAACTTGAAGCTAGAAATAGTTCCCTAAATTTGGATCAATTCCTATCTAGAGGTCACTGTCTGGTTAAAAGCTTAATTTTCCATATCATTTGGTTCCTCTTTCCCAATCGCATGTGCTTATTACGATTTTTATGATATAGAATGACTCTTTGGAGCTATGTTAAATATTTGTGTCATCATGGTATTAGAGATATTTAAACTATTAGTGAGAGAAATTTTCACTAATAGGATTTAAAATTTAAGTCTAGCTTGAATTTTAGGTGATTAAATGGCAAAATTATTTGTTATTAATTTATTTATTCACTCATTCAACAGTCATTTATTGAGTTTCCATTACAAGATAAGTTCTGAGCTAGGTGCTGAGGAATCAGAGATAAAAAGACAAAATCCTTTCTTTTAGGAGATTTACTCCAAAGAAGAAATAGAAATTCTTTTTAGAGATCATTTTCCATTGATCAAGTGAAACCTTCAGTTCAGTTCAGTTCAGTTGCTCAGTCGTGTCCAACTCTTTGCGACCCTGTGAATCACAGCACGCCAGGCCTCCCTGTCCATCACCAACTCCTGGAGTTCACTCAGATTCATGTCCATCAAGTCAGTGATGCCATCTAGCCATCTCATATTCTGCCATCCCCTTCTCCTCCTGCCCCCAATCCCTCCCAGCATCAAAGTCTTTTCCAATGAGTCAACTCTTTGCATGAGGTGGCCAAAGTACTGGAGCTTCAGCTTTAGCATCATTCCTTCCAAAGAAATCCCAGGGCCAATCTCCTTCAGAATGAACTGGTTGAATCTCTTTGCAGTCCAAGGGACTCTCAAGAGTCTTCTCCAACACCACAGTTCAAAAACATCAATTCTTCAGCGCTCAGCCTACTTCACAGTCCAACTCTCACATCCATACATGACCACAGGAAAAAACATAGCCTTGACTAGATGGACCTTAGTTGGCAAAATAATGTCTCTGCTTTTGAATATGCTATCTAGGTTGGTCATAACTTTTCTTCCAAGGAGTGTCTTTTAATTTCACAGCTGCAGTCACCATCTGCAGTGATTTTGGAGCCCATAAAAATAAAGTCTGACACTGTTTCCACTATTTCCCCATCTATTTCCCATGAAGTGAAGGGACTAGACACCATGATCTTCATTTTCTGAATGTTGAGCTTTAAGCCAACTTTTTCACTCTCCTCTTTCACTTTCATCAAGAGGCTTTTTAGTTCCTCTTCACTTTCTGCCATAAGGGTGGTATCATCTGCATATCTGAGGTTANGGAGTTCACTCAGATTCATGTCCATCAAGTCAGTGATGCCATCTAGCCATCTCATATTCTGCCATCCCCTTCTCCTCCTGCCCCCAATCCCTCCCAGCATCAAAGTCTTTTCCAATGAGTCAACTCTTTGCATGAGGTGGCCAAAGTACTGGAGCTTCAGCTTTAGCATCATTCCTTCCAAAGAAATCCCAGGGCCAATCTCCTTCAGAATGAACTGGTTGAATCTCTTTGCAGTCCAAGGGACTCTCAAGAGTCTTCTCCAACACCACAGTTCAAAAACATCAATTCTTCAGCGCTCAGCCTACTTCACAGTCCAACTCTCACATCCATACATGACCACAGGAAAAAACATAGCCTTGACTAGATGGACCTTAGTTGGCAAAATAATGTCTCTGCTTTTGAATATGCTATCTAGGTTGGTCATAACTTTTCTTCCAAGGAGTGTCTTTTAATTTCACAGCTGCAGTCACCATCTGCAGTGATTTTGGAGCCCCCCAAAATAAAGTCTGACATCCCATCCCCAAATTTTAAAAATGATGAATGAAGGTAAAAAGACACTATGTGTGACTGAAGTAATGAGGAAGGAGGCAAGATAACTTCTGGGCTCAGTACTCTTGGTTAGACAAGTTGTACTCTTGTCAACTAAGAGGGTGTCTGTGGGCTGAAATCCAGTTCATACTCCACACACAGAGTGCTACAACTTGACCCATTTTGCTTCTGTTGCAAGAAGAAGGGGATTTTTCTAATTTTCAAAAAGTTCTACAAGGTTAGTGGTGACCATGATCAGCTCTTTCATTTGATCTCAGTGGCTGATATTTATAGCCTTAATGTGTATCAGGCATCATGTTTCATGCATAATCTCTTGTTTTATTTGAACAACCCAGTGTGGTTGCTGTTGTTCAGTCACTAAGTTGTGTCTGACTCGTTTGAGAACCCATGCTGCTGCAGCCTGCTAGGCTCCTTTGTCCATGGGATTTTCCCGGCAAGAATACTGGAGTGGGTTGCCATTTCCTTCTCCAGGGGATCTCCCTGACTCAGGGGTCAAACTCACATCTCCTGCTGGCCTGTGGGTTTACCACTGAACCACCAGGGAAGCCCAAACAACCCAAGGAAAGACACGCCATATTGTTCTCATTTTATAGATGAGAAAACTATGGCTTATAGAGAATATAACTTGCCTGAGAATAACCAGCTAGTAAAGCTGGCATTTGAAAGAGGCTCTTTATCTCCAGAAGACACTACTTTAAAGACCATGTTGATGAATAATATGCATAGCTACACATGCACACATACACTTACACATTAAATTGAATCTGATTTTATTATTTGCAGTTAAAGAGTATGTACGCAATATCTGTAGACCAGCAAAGGATTCAAATGGCCAGGAATCTTGTGTTTAGAATTCAGTAATTCTGAGCAGGGATAAATCGCTGTTAAGAGATTCTTGGGTACACTGCTCTATTAATTTAATAGCAGACTCTGACTTTATTACAGTAAATAACATATTCATTAAAATGTTTAAACACTCATGAATGAAGAGAAGAGGCATTAGAGATGCACTCTGGTAGCATAACTAACAAAGCAGTGAAATCATTTCTCTGCACTGGGGAATTCTGGGGAGGTGATCTGTGAGCTCAGTCTCGGCTCTTTCAGTCTGTTCCGTGTTTGGCTTTCAAACTTGCCTTCCATACCACAGAAGCCAACTTCAGACAGCTATCTATTCGGGAGAGGAGAATCAGCAGACTCTTGGTGGAATCAAGTGATTCAAAAGTAATGTAGGCCTTCAAAGAGAAAAAGTTGTTTTGGATTAGTTTAGGCTAACCCACCACTGGGAAATGCTGAGCAGCCCTCCGTTCCTGTTGCATGAGCGAGACAACTGCCTCCTGCGTGGGGAAATGAAAACGCAAATGTTTTGTGACTGTCAGGTGAGGTCTTATGGGCTCTGGAGATAATTTTGTTTGGAATTCTAATTTTAAAGGCTTCAGATCCACTTCTCTAGTGAAGGGTAGCTCCAGAGTGTTCCTGACATCAGAAGTTGGGGCACCTACATACTAAGCTGGGCTGCCCTGGTGACTCAGATTGTAAAGAATCCCCCTGCATTGTGGGAGACCCAGGTTCAATCCCTGGGTGGAGAAAATCCCCTGGAAAAGGAAATGGGAACCTACTCAAGTATTCTTGCCTGTAGAACTCCTTGGACAGAGGAGCCTGGTGGGCTACAGTCCATGGGGTCACAAAGGAGTCAGACACGACTGAGCCACTAACACTTTCATGCTGATAAATTAAAATATACAATATGGGGGTGATTTTCAGAAATAGTATTTTTAGTTCATTTTTAACTGTTCTTGGAGGTCTTTGAATGGAGCCATGATGCTAGTATGGCTGTAGGTACACAATGCTTTATATGTGGCAGCAAATATTGAGGTCATGTAATGATACAGGCTATAAGAACCCAGGTGATAACATGGATAATAAGAGGGGGAAGTCAGGTGGGAGAGAAATAGTATCACACATTGATATGGGCTTGACTACTCATAATTGAGGCTTCCCAGGTGGCTCTGGGGACTATTGTCCACGGGGTTGTAAAGAGTTGGACACAACTGAGCATGCATGCACTCTTAATTGAATATAAGAAGTGGTGGGGAAAAAAAAGAGTTTGTCTTTTTCTGCTGCATCCATCACTTAAGTATTTAGCACCCATTAAGTCTCAGGCAAGGGGCAGTGCTATGGATACAATGATGAAAATATAAAACCCTTGCTCACATGATAGTAATCTAAATAGAGGTACACAGAGTACCCAGAACTAAGAATCTATGATGGAGATGTTTGGCTGAGTCATGCAAATAAAGGAAGGCTTGCTTCTCTGATAATATAAGAGCTGAGGTCTTAAACATGAGACAGGGGTAAACTTGATGAATAAAGGGAATAAGATTTAGTTGGGGAGAAGTCCCTGTATCAGGTGAGAGGATGATGTAGATGGGGAACTGAGAGGCCAGTGTGGAAAATGACAGATTATAGGCATGGGTGGGAAAAAATTAGGTTTAAGAAATACGCAGAGGGTGGTGGCAGTCATTAATATGGAAAGACATCCAAGTTCTCCAGCTTAACGTGTGGTTTTGTAGTTTCCTGCTTTCTTGAAATGAGATATGGTAACTGCTTCATAAATCAAAATATTACGATAAAATATTGAAAAATGCTTTGGAACATAGTGGCAAGGATCAAATCAAGCCATTACACTCAGGGTGAAAATTTCTAAATGGATTACAATTCCTTTGAGTAGAGTTTCCTCTGAGAGTGTGAACATCCTTCCAATTGGATAAAAATGGCTCAAAGAAGAGGAACCGAGTGTGCTGGTCTTCCAACTAAATTATAGTCTCATAATTGCAAAATAATTTTAACTAGAAATAAAAGAGTATGTGTGAGAGACAGAGGGAGCAAGAGGCAGTGAAAACAAGAGGAACGTGAGGCAAGGGAAGGGGAAGAAGAGGTAGAGGAGGAAGAGGAAAAGAAGGGAGAGGGGAGAGAGATGGGCAAGAAATTTTTAAGATCAGAGGCTTGCTAATAAAAGAACTATGGAATTTACTGGAGTCAGAGATATAACTTTGAGTTGGACTGCCAAAGAGTCTGGACAACACCAGCAATAACAACTATATTAAACAAAAGCAACTACAATAAACCACCAATTACTGTTGGTCCTGTTTTTATGGAAAAGAAGCAGCCTAGAAAATAATTCAGTGGCCAGGGTAAGCTTATATTCTAATTTATTCAGATGTGAAGCTCAATGGAATAACAGAGAGCTCCCAGAGGCAGAGTCAAGGACAATGAGTAATTATACACTGGAAAGTTTTTCTCAATTAACAACACTAGTGTTTAATCATTTCTATCACCAGGTAAACGTCCTTGCACTATCTGCCCAGCAGATTTCTGAACTGCTACGAACCAGTGATCTGTGTATCACATTCTTCTGCCTTCTGAATGGGACTGTTTACTGTGATTATCCTGTTCTAGTGTTGCCGTTGCATTTTGGGTATGTGTGTGTCAAGGAACTTATATTTCAGTTCATAGGTTTTGGACCAAAAGGACCAATGTCCAAACACAACTGCAGACTACTGGGCAATAGTCAAAGATTGGAAGTTAAGCTGGATGCAGTGATTCTATGGGACTTGGTCTGTCTTTTCTGGTGAACAAGGATGATACAGATGTAGGAAAGAGAATGAACTGAAAATCTGATTCAAATAGTGGACTGCAGTAACAGTCTTGTCCGTCAAATATTTCCCGTTTTCCTCATCAGTGTGTGGTATTTCTTCACTTCATGAAGTCAAGTCTGACCCTGCATGTGACGTAAACCGGCTAATGAAATGAAAGGGATTCACCATACCCTCCCTTTGAAGCAAACAGCACAACTTCAGATGATTGTTGATTCCTCAGTCTTGGTTCTTCAAAAAAAAAAAAAAAAAGGATTATGTGAAGCTTCAGTCAGCCCACAATAAACATTAACATGATGGAGAAAGAAACCATTTTGCAAAAATAACTTAAGCCTGAGAGGAGACTGGGATATTTATTACTACAGGATTACCTCAATTCTCCTAATTGACACATGGCTACATTACGTAGAAATTTTAAATCAATATTACTTTTGTTTTTATCCTAAGAGAAATGGAAAACTACTAAAGAATTTTAGATAGGGTAGTTAATATTACCATGGCTATACTGTTATTCATCTCATCCTTGACGAGGTCAAGTTTATACATTATTTCTATACCGGATACTCAGGACAATTGGTATACAAACTCGGTGAACAAGCCCCAGGTGATTGAAAAGATATCCACAAAATTGATATGATATATTTCCCCCCCCAGTTACTGAACTCTCTCTGTATGTGCCCTCAGAAGAATACTAGTATCGGATATGAATACCCTCACCTGGTGATCATTATAGAGGGTTGATCTACGTATCTATTTCCTAGACCTCCAATTCTGTAATCTTGTCCTTTCGAAATGCCTAACCTGGAAGTCATATCGTAAACCATTACCCATGGAATATTAGCATTCCATTTACACTGGCAGTGAATTGACCACAGTATTTAAGCACAGTCAAGTCTGTTATTGAACCCCAGATTTCCACCTTTGAGAGACACCTCAGTCCAAGCCCTGTACTGGTCATGGTTCTGTCAGGAAAGGGTAAATCACTCTATATAGTTCACCGAATGGGAATAAATGCAGGCAATGATTAGAAAGGTGCAGGAGGAGTTGCAGTAACAAATGGGAGGATATTTTTGACTGAAGACCAAGGAGCTGTGACTGTTTTAAAATGAAACCATGAGGGGGAACTTTTAGAAAACTTACCACCAGTGATGCTACTTCAGTTCAGTTCAGTCACTCAGTCGGGTCTGACTCTTTCCGACCCCATGGACTGCAGCACTCCAGGCCTCCCTGTCCATCACCAACTCCCAGAGTTTACCCAAACTCATGTCCATTGAGTCGGGGATGCCATCCAATCATCTCATCCTCTGTTGTCTGCTTCTAATTCTGCCTTTAATCTTTCCCAGCATCAGGGTTTTTCAAATGAGTCAGATCTTCACATCAGGTGGCCAAAGTATTGGAGTTTCAACTTCAACATCAGACCATCCAATGAACATTCATGACTGATCTCCTTTAGGATGGACTGGTTGGATCTCCTTGCAGTCCAAGGGACTCTCAAGAGTCTTCTCCAACACCACAGTTCAAAGGCATCAATTCTTTGGCACTCAGCTTTCTTTATAGTCCAACTCTCACATACATGCATGACTACTGGAAAAACCATAGCCTTCACTACATAGACCTTTGTTGGCAAAGTAATGTCTCTGCTCTTTAATATTCTGTCTAGGTTGGTCATAACTTTCCTTCCAAGGAGTAGCATCTTTTAATTTCATGGCTGCCGTCACCATCTGCTGTGATTTTGGAGCCCCCCCAAATAAAGTCTGCCACTGTTTCCCCATCTATTTCCCATGAAATGATGGAACCAGATGCCATGATCTTCGTTTCCTGAATGCTGAGCTTTAAGCCAACTTTTTCACTTTCCTCTTTCACTTTCATCAAGGCTTTTTAGTTCTTCTTCACTTTCTGCCATATGGGTGGTATCATCTGCATCTGAAGTTATTGATATTTCTCCTGGCAATCTTGATTCCAGCTTGTGGCTTCTTCCAGCCCAGCGTTTCTCATGATGTACTCTTCATAGAAGTTAAATAAGCAGGTGACAATACACAGCCTTGACGTACTCTTTTTCCTATTTGGAACCAGTCTGTTGTTCCATGCCCAGTTCTAACTGTTGCTTCCTGATCTGCATATAGATTTCTCAAGAGGCAGGTCAAGTGGTCTGGTATTCCCATCTCTCTCAGAATTTTCCATGGTTTATTGTGATCCACACAGTCAAAGGCTTTGGCATAGTCAATAAAGCAGAAGTAGATGTTTTTCTGGAACTCTCTTACTTTCTCGATGATCCAGCGGATATTGGCAATTTGATCTCTGGTTCCTCCTTTTCTGAAACCAGCATGAACATCTGGAAGTTCGCAGTTCACATACTGTTGAAGCCTGGCTTGGAAAATTTTGAGCATTACTTTACTAGTGTGTGATATGAGTGCAATTGTGCGGTAGTGTGAGCATTCTTTGGCATTGCCTTTATTAGGGATTGGAATGAAAACTGACCTTTTCCAGTCCTGTGGCCACTGCTGAGTTCTCCAAATTTGTTGGCATATTGCGTGCAGAGCTTTCAAAGCATCATCTTTTAACATTTGAAATAGCTCAACTGGAATTCCATCACCTCCACCAGCTTTGTTCATAGTGATGCTTCCTAAGGGCCACTTGACTTCACATTCCAGGATGTCTGGCTCTAGGTCAGTGATCACACCTTCATGATTATCTGGGTCATGAGGATCTTTTTTGTACAGTTCTTCTGTGTATTCTTGCCACCTCTTCTTAATATCTTCTGCTTCTTTTAGGTACATACCATTTCTGTCCTTTATTGAGCTCATCTTTGCATGAAATGTTCCCTTGATATCTTTAATTTTCTTGAAGAGATCTCTAGTCTTTCCCATTCTCTTCTTTTCCTCTATTTCTTTGCACTGATTGCTGAAGAAGGCTTTCTTTTCTTTGGAAACAAACTATTATTGCTGAGTAAGAATATAGAAATTTGTCTTACTACTGAATTTCCTGAAACTTCCACTGACTCATCTGTTATGTGCCACTGTACCCAGTTTCCCTGCTAATACTACAGCTGCTGTCTTAACTGCCCCCATAATTAGAACAAAATACCCCCCTTCCTATTACCTTCTATTCTCCTTTCAGTGCATTAGAAGAATCCAGAAAACTCCCCAATGGTCGGGAGAGCATGATATGTAGTTTGTAGGTATTGAGCCCTACAAAAGCATATATAGAGAGGATGGGAAGCTTAACGCCAGTGGGTAGTTTGGCCAGAAAGGCACTGCAGTCCCATTTCAACCCAGCAGAGATCACTGCACTCTTAGTTTCCCTCCCGTTTCATTAGTGGCTTGTTCTCAGTTCCCTATGCTAGTTCCTTTTCATCATCCTGATCTCCAAACACTGTAGTGCCCAAGACCCAAACCTCAGGACTATATTCTTTTTTCATACATTTCTTGTCAAGGGTGTCCTCTGCAATCTCAGGATATAATCTGTAGATTGACCATGTATTATCTTCAGTTCCAAACCCCAGACTTCCAATCAGCCACTTGAACAGTTCTCAAGACAGACTCATGGGTACTTAAAACAGCATATCCCCAAACAGATCTCTTGGTTTTTTTTTCCCCTTCTCCTCTACCACCACCTCTAAAAACAAATAGCAAGAACAACTGAATGACTGATACTGTCCTCTTCTCAGTTGTTGTGTCCAAATACTTGGTAGTTATTTCTGATCCCTATATTTCCCTAATACACACACACACACACACACACACACATACACACACACACACACTGTCCTCTTCTCAGTTGTTGAGTCGAAATACTTGGTAGTTATTTCTGATCCCTGTATTTCCCTAAGATACACACACACACACACATAAACACATCCTGTCTGCTTCATCTTCAAGATATATTAAATGTCTATTTCCCTTGGCTTCTCAAGTCATGACCTTTCTAATTTTGCAATCATCATCATTTTTTTTAATCTGGACTACTTGCTGCTGCTGCTGCTGCTAAGTCACTTCAGTAGAATAACCTTAAAAAACTTAAAGAGGTTAAGTAACTTTTCTGATCAAATTTCTCTAAAGAATTGCTATCTCACTCAAAATAAATTCCTATAATTTCTTTAGGTAGCTGGTCAAAATTACCTTATTAGAGAAACTTTTCATGATTATTGTATCAAAAAAGCTTTTCTCTACATGTTCTGTATCTCTCCTCTGATTTTTTTCATATCACTTACCTTTCATATTCCTTTCCTTTGTCTGTATAACTATTTCTTTATGTAATCCTGTATCTTTGTTTATTGCTTATCTCCTGCTGCTAAAATATTTCTCTTCATGAAAGCAGATATTTTATTTTATTCACTGATATTTCCCAGTCTCTAGAACGATGTCTGACCCTGAGTAGATAATTTACCATATACTTATCGAATGAACTAGTAGATGAATGGCTGAATATACAAATGCAGTAAAAAAAAAACAGATTGCACTGAAGAGATTCCAGAGTAGTTACAACTTGGAAGTTACTGATGTATGGTGGTAGCTTAAGCTAGGATGGTGGTTGTTATGATAGTGGAGGGAGGGGAGTACCCACTTTCAAGGGATATTTATAGAATAGGACAGCTTCTGATGGTCAATTACATGTAGATGGTGAGGAAGAATTCAATGTTAAAGATGCCACCTAGATTTCTGACTTGGGCAACTGGATTAATGATGGTGCTGTTCTCTGAAAAGAAGTAATAGAAGGGAAACTGATTTAAAGGGAAAAAAAGTCAGGAATACATTTTGAATGTTTAATTTTAACCATATGCATCCAGCTGCCTCTGCTGCTAAGTCACTTCAGTCATGCCTGACTCTGTGCAACCCCATAGACGGCAGCCCACCAGGCTCCCCCATCCTTGGGATTCTCCAGGCAACAACACTGGAGTGGGTTGCCATTTCCTTCTCCAATGCATGAAACTGAAAAGTGAAAGTGAAGTCGCTCAATCGTGTCCAACTCTTAGCGATCCTATGGACTGCAGCCTACCAGGCTCCTCCATCCAGGGGATTTTCCAGGCAAGAGTATTGAAGTGGGGTGCCATTGCCTTCTCCGACCAGATAAGGCATCCAGACCCAACCTCTATATCTGTGGTACAGTTACCTGAATAATTCAAATCCCTAGATTAATCTCAAAACACGAATAATGAAGAAGCTATTTATGTTGCTGATCTCTAGGGTTCTTGATGAAAGTATGAATAATTACTAGAGATTTCTTCATTACTCCCATTCACAGGAACTATATTTCTTCTTGTTACCCAAGGCACCTTCCTCTCCCCAAATCTGCTGCAAGAAAATATCTAAAGCAAATCACTTACACCATAGTGTGAATGAAACATAGTGTCCATGAAACATTATTAGGAAGACTGCCTCATCTCCAACAGTGTAATAAAAGTCTCCAATCTTGTCTTCACTTAGAGATTTCAGGCAAGAGTAAGCAGGCAGGCAGGTGAGATCACTGCAGGAATAATAACTATAACACATGATATTATATAGGTCAAATGATAATCTAGGCCTTTTTTTTTAAATACAGGATAAATTCTGGGTTCATCTTGATAATATCAGAGTTGAGTAGCTAAAGCATTTTAGCTTTATTTCCATTTGCCAAATAAATGGATCCTCAGCCCTAAGAATTTCAAGCCAGAATAGGCAGATAGACCTTTTTTCCTATGATTTTACCTATCTACTATTCATGAGATTATATTGATCTACAGGGTAATTTAAACCCATTTTTTAAAATATGGCTAAATCCTAGGTTCATTTTAATAATTTCACTATGTAAATGGCTGGTTGCCTGGGTGACATATTATAGCTTCTTCTGTGGGCACGTCAAGAAAATAACTTGCTTAGCAATAAAAACTTGAAAAGGATGAGGACTGATATAGTAAACCTTTTATGATAAATCTACCTTTCAATGTCTTTCTGAAATGAGGTGTCTCATCCCCAAAGAGGTATTTTTGCTGGATATGAAAACCACCACTCTGATTAAAATAGCAGAGTAAACTGAATTAATTAAATGTTCATTATGCCCCAAATAAAAACGTGTTCACATGACACACAAGCAAAGAGTTCTTTTCTTCCCTCTTGAAGCCAAAGTCTTTATTTATTTATTTAGCATCTATCCATTGGACAAGTTTGAGGCTGATTCTATGGAAAATGTTCAACATGAATATAACTAGGTTTGCTACAATTGACAGCCTCTTAGTTTATTACATGATAGAAAATGTTTTAGTAATTCAAGTGTCTTGGTTGGAGGTTCTCAGCTATGTTCCTCCTGGGCATGTTTGGTGGGCTAAATTATATAACACTTCAAAATACGTGTTAGAGTTCTAACTCCCACTACCTCTAACGTGAGCTTATTTGGAAACAGGGTTGTTGTTAATGTCATTTCGTACACTTAATGGTGGGCTTTTCACCCAATATGACTGGTGCTCTTAGAAGAGAAGAGACAGAAAGACAGAGACCACAGGGAGAGGATGCTCAGGTGATAATGGAAACAGACTAGAGTGATGCGTCTAGAAGCCAAGGAGTGTCAAAGATTGCTGGCAACATCAGAACCTAAGAGAAAACATGGGCCAGCTTCCACTCTAGACCCTTCAGAGAAAACACAGCCCCAGTGATACTTTGTTCTCAACTTCTATCTCCAGAACTGTAAGATATTAACTTTTGTTTTTAGCATTCCCAGTTAGTGGTTCTTTGTTACAGCTGCCTTAGGCAACTGGTTCAGAATGGCTGGCCGTGCATGGGCAAACAAGATATAAAGCAGTTCAGAGATAAGAAGTTAGACAAGAAATGCCATGGAGACAACTTATAGGATGACTGGTCGCCAACTATTGTCAAGTTAGATGAATTCTACACCCCTAGACCAATCACTGCAGGATGCAGTGCATTTCACTCAGTGGGCTGCTGAACACAAACCAGCTTGTTAAGTCATCAGTCACTCTCAAGTGTTCAGTAATGGAAGCGAAAGACAACATGTTATTTACTCAGAAAATGCTCTTGAAATTGAACAACGGAAGAGTTAAATAACAGCTTCTGTGTTCCTGCTTCCCACTCTTCCGCTTGATTTCTCATTCTTATGTGACTATAACATTAAGAGACTCATGGAAACCATTGATGGCTGTAATATGGCTCAAGGGGAAATGCCCAGCTATGAAATAGGAAGGGGAAAAAGGGTTGTAAAAGCATCGATACATAACAGTCTCCATTGGAATTTATCTGTTTCAGTGATCACCAAACCTATATTCAACACTCTGGTTATACAGTCTAAAACCAATTGGAAGAAAAATGAAATATGCCTTAAATCATAGGAACATTTTCTCTCTGTAGCATCAAGTATTTAAGTATTTGATGGTATACTTATTGTATTTTTTAATATTATTCATTAAATTAAGTTGGCTTCATTCAATCAAGTCCTGAAAAGTAAATTCCAATCTGGAATTCTAAATGTATAACAAGATTGCTTAGAGAACTCTACCTATATGTGCACACCCATATATAAAGCAGCTAGCATAGGGCAATATTATATATAGATACTGAACAATAATATTGAACATAGATATTGAATGTATAACTATATATATTGATACAGATGTATCTTAATGCCAGTTATACTAGAATACAACTAACTTCTGCCTGTGCTTTTCAGTCTTGCCTTGTAGAGTATTTCCCTGTAAATGCACAGTAAATATTCAGATAAAGATTCAGTATGACTCTTCTGAGTTTTGTAGTTCTTTCTTTATGTTATCTCCATTTCCTCTGCTACCCTGATCTTCAAATTCTAGCCTTCTATCCATCCTGAACTTTGGGCTTTGTCTCAACTCAGTAAGCCCACCATCCTTTGCTTGGTACAGCCTGCCTATGCCTTCATTGAGAAATTATCTTCTAGAAGGTGGCTCAGACGGTAAAGCGTCTGCCTGCAATGCGGGAGACCTGGGTTCGATCCCCAGGTCGGGAAGATCCCCTGGAGAAGGAAATGGCAACCCACTCCAGTACTCTTGCCTAGAAAATTCCATGGATGGAGGAGCCTGGTGGGCTACAGTCCATAGGGTCACAAAGAATCTGACACGACTGAATGACTTTGCTCAGGCAGTCTGAATTCTCCCCTGCTTATGTTCTCGCAGGTTCTGTTTCACCTGATGTCCAAAGACTGAACTTCATCATTTTGTATATTTCATTTAGTATTTTTGTTACTCATGGTAAGAGGGCACACCCTCACCATTTATTTCTTTGTTTCTACATGTAGAATTCTATGAGCTACTTATGTACATAAAATGTATTCAACCTCTTAAATTTTCTTAAAATACAAACTTTATGTTCCTTTATAGTCTCCAAGTGATCAGATCTTTTATGCTTAATGGCTCTTTTTTCCCACCTTTTTCCTTTTTTATTTCATTTTTATTTTCAAATAAAATCAGGTTCCTATTAAAAACAATAGTATACTTAATGTGTTTGCTGGGACTTACTGCTGGTTCATACCTGTTTGTCCAATGGGTCTCTTGAGTGTGATGGCTGCAATTCCCTGAGGGTATCTAAGTAAGAATTTGGAAATAAGACTACTTCTAAATGACACTCACACTATAATTAAGGAGAGCAGAATTCTGTGACAAGATCCACAACAACAGTTTAGTTCTTCCAAGGCAGCTCTTCTCCATTTCTTTAGGGAGTATTTCTCATGTTTTGGCCTGAGGATAAACATTCTGCTGCCAACTCAAAATTCTAGAAGAGGTAGGAGTGTTATTTAAGTAGCTATCTTGCAAAAAAAAAAAAAAAAGAAACAAAAAACCAACGCATTATTATTATTATTCAATTACTCCTTTTGATTTCTACCTAATTACTATTTCTTCTCTGCAAACTTGATAGCTTTGCATTTAGAGACTCATTTTTCTATCACCAGAATGAATGGCTCCCAAGTCCATTTAAAAAAGTTCCCCTTTGTGTTTTACGCTATATAATTCCTCCAGTATATATTTTATTTCTTCTAGAAATAATTTGAAATCTTTTGACTGCTGAAGGTCCCCTCTCTCTCATTCTTAATACTACTATGGACTCACTTATCTGTTGTCTTTCTTACTTTTCATTTTATAAGGATTTAACAAGGATACACACAAACAGATATTCTCAATCTGCTCTTTTGCATATGGCCAAGCTTTTTTTTTTGAGATCTTTTCACATTTTCAAAATTCATTGTCTCTTCTTCCATACAGTGTATAAGATATGGTTATCTTTCTAGCCAGCATTATTTGAGAATAAATCTAAAGCTACAATATGTATGAAAGTGTTTGTAATTATGAACAACTGAGTAAATATTTTGGGCACAATGCTCCTATTAAGCACATTTTTTAAAAGGAAGGAAAAATAAAGTGTGATCATCTCAAGAGCTTTGTAGAGTTTAATAAGAAATGGTCGTTTGTATTATTTTTTATTGGTAGGTATTGGATTTGTGAGGTTTGGGCTCGGTGAGTTTAGGCAGTGCTTTGTGCAAGTATACAGAGCTCACAAACCATGCAGCCTGGTCTTTGATCCATGCCATTAAACACAATCACTTTGGCCACTCATTTGTGAGTGACTGACCTACCATAATGAAAATTCTGGAAAGGCTCCACTTCCTTTGGCTTACTGATGGGCTCTTGAACATGACTATGTCATTTCTGGCAACATTATCATGTGGACCTGGCCTAGGAGATAACTCCCTATAAATATAAGAAGTGGGGAGCCCAGTTTGTTTAACAGTGAACATAGCTCAGGCTCTAAGGAAAAGAATTAACTATTTAAATAAACATTTAATGAGCACTTCCCTCGTGATCCATGGCTTAGCTCCCAATGCAAGGGGCCTGGGTTAGATCCCTTGTCAGGGTACTAGATCCCACATGCTACAACTAAGAACCCAATGCAACCAAATATATATTTTTTTAATTAAAAAAATAAATTAGCATAATGAGTAAAAGAGAAGCTTTTACTCAGTTCTCTTTCACTTAAGCATCAGGTAAAGAATAGTTTCTAGCTTCATCTATGTTTCCTTCCAGTTACCGTCATGATTTCCAGATATCAAAAGACACTAAATGGATTTTACATGTTCTGTAATTTTATAAGCCATCATGTAACTCCAAAAATCATCACTACCAGGGATATAAGTTGCCTCTGATTCTCCTCCCCCTGCCCCACCCAAAACTCAACTCCAGAATTCAATTTCATGTAGCATGTTTCAAAACTCAGTGAACCTTTAGCCCAGAATTCATGTTGGAAGTGATAGTTTTTGATAACTTGTGAACTCATTATTTTCAAGCTTGTATGCTTTTGCTGATTTGAAAATAACTGCCAGAAACATTGCTATAAGCTATATCTACTTCATTGTTAAATCTTGCCCATTTTTACATGTTAAAATTGTCTACTCTATTTCATATGGCTTTTGAAGATTTTCAAGCTTAGACAGTTACAGAAAGGATAACTATTAATAAGCAAACATCCTCCATGTTTCACGTTCTTTTCCCCAGTAGTATTTTATATTTCACTTCTAACATTTTACCAGAATATTTCTGAAAGGAAGAATTTCAAATTAAAATGATATGTATTTCTTATAAAATTTATTGCCGGGAAGACAAATTGTTTTTAGTGTCTACATCTCAAGAAAGTTAATTAAAAAGTACTAACCAAAGGGATTGGGGGCAGGAGGAGAAGGGGACAACAGAGGATGAGATAGCTGGATGGCATCACTGATTCGATGGACGTGAGTCTGAGTGAACTCCGGGAATTGGTGATGAACAGGGAGGCCTGGCGTGCTGGGATTCATGGGGTCTCAAAGAGTCGGACACGACTGAGTGACTGAACTGAACTGAACCGAAAGGAAGGCTTTCCAGGTGGCACTAGTAGTAAAGAACCAAAAAGGAAGGTCAGCCTAGTGGGTAGTTCAATAGGTAGTTCTCTCCTCATCCAATATGAGCAGTGTTTATCAAAAACTTTCCCCATGCTATGTTGAAAAATATATATTCTTTTGTTACTCAGCAGATGCGTCTGCTGCTGCTGTTCCAAAGTCACTTCAGTCGTGTCCGACTCTGTGTGACCCCATGGACTGTAGCCTACCAGATTCCTCCGCCCATGGGATTTTCCAGGCAAGAATACTGGACTGGGGTGCCATTGCCTTCTCCCGCAGATACATCTATATATACACAAATATATGCAAAAAATTAAATGTTTTGTTACTAGAAAAATTTTACTAACAAAAAATTCTATTAACATTTTAGTGTTAATAGAAAAATTAGTTTTAAAGCAAATACGTTTATCTTTCCCTTCAATAACTTTTGTGTCCTTTTCAAGACAATGTACTTCTTATCACAACCCTCTATCTTTATAGAGGTAACCACTGGCTGCTGCACTAATTATATCCCTGTTTTTGAAAAGTATATATTTAAAAATCTCTTTATGTACCCCTACATAATTAAAACTTTTGTCATACATTATGGAAAGTGTCATACTTGATATATTTTTATGTATTGCTTCTTTTGATCAATATCTTATATATACTTGTTCATATATTTCTATCAGTGAATATTCTATTATAGGTACATAATCTTTAAGATTTATAATTAAATAGGTCTGTTTCTGGGATCTCTAATTTACTTCAATTGTCTCTTTTTGCATCAATATCTCACTACTTTAATTTTTAGATTTATAATAATATGTATTGTTACCTGGTTATGCATGTTCTCCAAATTTGTTCTTTACTTCAGTATTACTGTGACTATTTATGGGCCTTTGCATTTTCATGTAAATTTTAGAGTCAGCTTAACAATTTCCACATAAAGCATGGCCATAATTAAAATTGCTTTGATTCTATTAATCAATTCAGGGAAACTGGCATCCTTAACATATTTAGTCTTTCAATTAATATTTTCCTAGGAATTTGATACTACCGGTGATATTTCAGTTGTCTCATAATTTAGACTGATCTAATTACTTATAGCTAGTATATGGTAACAAAATACATATTTGCATATTGACCTTATATTCAGTAAGCTTGCTAAATTAATTTGCTGGTTCCAATAGGTTTTCTCTAGATATTTTGCTTTTATTTTATTTTTCTATATATGCATTCATGTCATCTGTATTGGTAGAAGTTTCAGGTCTTCCTTCCCAATCCTTATAACTTTTATTTTGTTGTTTTGTTCTGTCTTATATTGCTGCTATAGCTGAAACTAATGTTGGAATGTGGATTGCAAATACACTTGTCTGTTACTAATGTCTGGAGGAAGGTAGTATTTTACCATTAAATGTGATGTCTGCTATAGTTGTTTGGAAATATCTTTATGAGATTCACATTGGGAACTTCACTTGTATTCCTAGATATAACTAATATTGACAGAAAGTAGTTTCCATATTTAAAAAAATTCAGTCTTATATACTTTATTTTTTAGCTCTAGCATTGTCCATTTTCATTTCATGTAATTTCTGATTTCTTATTTATCCTTCTTGTGCTTTTTTTATTTCTAGCTTTACTTTGGGTTCATATTTCTAGTGGCTGCTATAGGAATCCCAGCATACCACTCTAAGCCATCTGTAGGTTTGGAAAGTGGGTGCACCAGCATCTGTGACTCTAAGGTGAGTGAGAGTCCTCTTACTGCCCCTGGTTTCAAACGCTGAGCTTACCTTTGCTGACAGTCTCACATGGATTCTGTAGTTTCTGTTGTCCCATGGACTGAACTCCTCCTCAAGTTTCCTCCACTTGATTCTGAATGCAGAGGCCAGTACGTACATGTCTTAAGCTTCGCTCACACTTGGTGTTTCTTTTGCCTTTTGATGCATACAAAGTTTTTGGATAATTTTTGTCCCCATCTATATTTCTTACTGCCTTCCCTCATAGCTCAATTGGTAAAGAATCTACCTGCCATGCAGGAGACCCCAGTTTAATTCCTGGATCAGGAAGACCCNGTTCAATAGGTAGTTCTCTCCTCATCCAATATGAGCAGTGTTTATCAAAAACTTTCCCCATGCTATGTTGAAAAATATATATTCTTTTGTTACTCAGCAGATGCGTCTGCTGCTGCTGTTCCAAAGTCACTTCAGTCGTGTCCGACTCTGTGTGACCCCATGGACTGTAGCCTACCAGATTCCTCCGCCCATGGGATTTTCCAGGCAAGAATACTGGACTGGGGTGCCATTGCCTTCTCCCGCAGATACATCTATATATACACAAATATATGCAAAAAATTAAATGTTTTGTTACTAGAAAAATTTTACTAACAAAAAATTCTATTAACATTTTAGTGTTAATAGAAAAATTAGTTTTAAAGCAAATACGTTTATCTTTCCCTTCAATAACTTTTGTGTCCTTTTCAAGACAATGTACTTCTTATCACAACCCTCTATCTTTATAGAGGTAACCACTGGCTGCTGCACTAATTATATCCCTGTTTTTGAAAAGTATATATTTAAAAATCTCTTTATGTACCCCTACATAATTAAAACTTTTGTCATACATTATGGAAAGTGTCATACTTGATATATTTTTATGTATTGCTTCTTTTGATCAATATCTTATATATACTTGTTCATATATTTCTATCAGTGAATATTCTATTATAGGTACATAATCTTTAAGATTTATAATTAAATAGGTCTGTTTCTGGGATCTCTAATTTACTTCAATTGTCTCTTTTTGCATCAATATCTCACTACTTTAATTTTTAGATTTATAATAATATGTATTGTTACCTGGTTATGCATGTTCTCCAAATTTGTTCTTTACTTCAGTATTACTGTGACTATTTATGGGCCTTTGCATTTTCATGTAAATTTTAGAGTCAGCTTAACAATTTCCACATAAAGCATGGCCATAATTAAAATTGCTTTGATTCTATTAATCAATTCAGGGAAACTGGCATCCTTAACATATTTAGTCTTTCAATTAATATTTTCCTAGGAATTTGATACTACCGGTGATATTTCAGTTGTCTCATAATTTAGACTGATCTAATTACTTATAGCTAGTATATGGTAACAAAATACATATTTGCATATTGACCTTATATTCAGTAAGCTTGCTAAATTAATTTGCTGGTTCCAATAGGTTTTCTCTAGATATTTTGCTTTTATTTTATTTTTCTATATATGCATTCATGTCATCTGTATTGGTAGAAGTTTCAGGTCTTCCTTCCCAATCCTTATAACTTTTATTTTGTTGTTTTGTTCTGTCTTATATTGCTGCTATAGCTGAAACTAATGTTGGAATGTGGATTGCAAATACACTTGTCTGTTACTAATGTCTGGAGGAAGGTAGTATTTTACCATTAAATGTGATGTCTGCTATAGTTGTTTGGAAATATCTTTATGAGATTCACATTGGGAACTTCACTTGTATTCCTAGATATAACTAATATTGACAGAAAGTAGTTTCCATATTTAAAAAAATTCAGTCTTATATACTTTATTTTTTAGCTCTAGCATTGTCCATTTTCATTTCATGTAATTTCTGATTTCTTATTTATCCTTCTTGTGCTTTTTTTATTTCTAGCTTTACTTTGGGTTCATATTTCTAGTGGCTGCTATAGGAATCCCAGCATACCACTCTAAGCCATCTGTAGGTTTGGAAAGTGGGTGCACCAGCATCTGTGACTCTAAGGTGAGTGAGAGTCCTCTTACTGCCCCTGGTTTCAAACGCTGAGCTTACCTTTGCTGACAGTCTCACATGGATTCTGTAGTTTCTGTTGTCCCATGGACTGAACTCCTCCTCAAGTTTCCTCCACTTGATTCTGAATGCAGAGGCCAGTACGTACATGTCTTAAGCTTCGCTCACACTTGGTGTTTCTTTTGCCTTTTGATGCATACAAAGTTTTTGGATAATTTTTGTCCCCATCTATATTTCTTACTGCCTTCCCTCATAGCTCAATTGGTAAAGAATCTACCTGCCATGCAGGAGACCCCAGTTTAATTCCTGGATCAGGAAGACCCTCTGAAGAAGGGATAGGCTACCCACTCCAGTATTCTTGGGCTTCCCTTGTGGCTCAGCTGGTAAAGAATCTGCCCACCAAAGCAGGAGATGCAGGTTTGATCCCTGGGTTGGAGAAGATCCCTTGGGCAGGAAATGGCAACCCACTCCAGTATTCTTGCCTGGGAAATCCTATGGACAGAGGGGCCTGGTGGGCTTCAGTCCATGGGATTGCAAGAGTTGGTCATGACTTAGTGACTAAACAACAGTATCTTTTACATTATTTTTGTATTTTATTAATCATTTATCTATTTTTGTATTTGGAGAAGAGGGTGGCTTTCAACAAACAGCTGCAATTCTTATTTCACCTAGTTTCTACTATCTGGATTTGGAGCAGTAGTCTGGACTAGAAATGACGGTGTCTTAGGCTAAAGTGGTGGCAGTGGACAGAACTGTCTCAATTTGAGATATATTTTCTATCAAATTTTAGAAAAGTTTCATATGAATGTCAGCAGTAAGACACCTAGGAGCTGTAAAAATATCTCAATCTTCTTTTTGGAGGAACTGAATAGATTTAGTATCATTATTGAAGTGGGAGAAATTAGAAGAAAAATGTTGCTTTTAGGGGGCTGCAGTTCATACTTTACTTCTGGACATGTTGAGATAAAATGTTTGTGGGACACAGAAATAGACACATTGAGCAGGTTGTGGGATATACAAGAGCCTTAGTAGAGAAACCTGGTCTAGAGACAAAACATTGGCAGTTGTCAGCGTACAGATGTATCTAAATACATTCTCTCCAGTTGATATTTTTGCTCTAGAGTCAGTCACACGTATGTGCTAATTCTGACCTAAGCTTCCCAACATCTGCAGGCAGGTCTTACAACCACCCTCTCCATTTCACATGATTCCAGAGCTTTCTTCTACTCAGCTTCTTCTTAAGGTTTAAATGGAAAGGATATAAAAATGGCTCTTGACTAAATCCAGTGAATACGGATTGACTTATGAAGAAATGGGTAATGGAACAGAACATTGGGTTATCCAGGTAAACTCTAGACTGGAACTTTTGTCTGATTTGTTATGTCTTCTAACATCATTTGAGTTATTTCACATGCATATTTTTCTTTTAAACAGACAAAGTTTATGTAAACTCTTCTTTCATAATTTAAAGGCTTTTCAGAAACAAGATCCATCATAAATATAAAGGCATATTCTAAAGAATGCAATCAATGACTTAGTTTGTGAAAATGAATAAATGAAAGCTTCATTTATTGATTCTGAAGAAGCTTAAAATAATAGTAGATATACTTTTCTATATCTTCTTGTATTCAGATCCAGATTAGTGAAAAAAGCCAAAATTCATCTAATCAAATGGTAAGTCAGTTTTCATAGTAATATTTAAAAAATAGAGTATGTTCCAAGCTCTAGAAAAAATTTCAGAGATTTTGAATTCCATGATTGTAGTGCAATCATATTACCAGTGTATGATGGGCAAAATGATGTAGAACCCTATAATTACCTGTAAGTATATTTGAAACTTTGAGTAGTCCTTCTCCCAAAGAAAAAACAGAGAATGAAGGATCAGAAAATGAATAGAAAACATGTATTTGAGGAAAAACAATGCAACTGATTCCATATACTTGAATAAACTTTAATTCTAACTATTAAAATATTTGATAACAGTGCAGTGCTTCAAACATAAGACCCTCTGTTATCCATGTTATAGATTACAATAATTATTCCCAAACAAATCTGAATTAGTAAAGTGAAAAATAAGAAGACTTTCTGCTTTAAAACAACATAATAAAAAACCTGAAGTATCTTAATAGAAGTTTATAGGCAAAGTCTTATCAGGTTCATTTCCTGACCTGATTTTCCATCTGATGTGAAGAGCTCTCCCTGGCTCACTGGGGCTGCGCCTGATTTAGTCTTCTGCTGAGTCTTTGCTACCAAAAGTGAAGTAGTTAAGAGAGTTTAATAAGTGCCATTATAATGAACAATCAGTCTCTGGATGCTGTGCTTTAAAAATCCAATAAGCTGACTTTGACTGCACGACTTTAACTCTGTTAATTAAAGCAAGTGCTGTTTGAGGGAAATGAGAGGTGGATGATGGAGGTAACTGGCTTTCTGTTCTTTTTCCCTCTCCCATCCCTACCCTCACCTATGTGGAAGGGAGATGGGCTAGAGATGTAATAGGGATGCAGGCCACTTAATAACTGCTGAGTTACATTCAGGTCTGTTCATTAGCCTAGGACTTATTGTCAGCCAGTTAATGGAACATTAATTAGAGAGCATATTCAATGAGGTGAGGACCATTTTCATGTGGAAGGTTTCTACCTGTCTTTGAAACCCAGCTAATTATCACCAAACCTTGGTGGCATTTAATAAAATCTATCTTGTGATAGCAGCATGTCTAAAGGACCAATAGTGCAGGCGGCTACCAAACTGGCAATGAGACTGGAAGTGAAGAAAGGATTCGAGAGCTTTAAAACTCCAGCAGAGGAAAAGTGCAAGTTAAAACTATGCTTTTTTTGTTACTTTAAATGTATTTTACAGAGAAGGTGCCTATAAACACTAGGAAGGTTTTTCATTTGATGGTAGAATTTCTCTTCCTTTATTTTTATTTCCCAGGTCATTCTATTTTACATTTGTGCTCAGAAATTCAACCAAAATGCTGTTCTCTAGATAAAGTTTATGATATTGAAAGAAATACATTTGAATTAAGTTTTAAATATATTTTATATTCCTACTAAGGTAAGGTCACTGTTCTAAAGACTAAATTTTAATTTTGTTCACAAAATTGTGTCACCATACACAAACAGAACAAAATTCTTGATCTTGTGGTGACTTATACTCTTGAAAGTTTAGAAAATATACACTTCATACAGGTGTACTAAATTAATGGCAATGTTTGACAACTTTTAGTTTTTAAGGCGGAGAAGGCAATGGCACCCAACTCCAGTACTCTTGCCTGAAGAGTCCCATGGATGGAGGAGCCTGGTGGGCTGCAGTCCAAGACTGAGCGACTTCACTTTCACTTTTCACTTTCATGCACTGGAGAAGGAATGAAACACTCCAGTGTTTTTGCCTGGAGAATCCCAGGGACAGGGGAGCCTTGGTGGGCTGCTGTCTATGGGGTCGCACAGAGTCAGACACAAATGACTTAGCAGCAGTAGCAGTTTTCAAAGAAATTTTGATTTTAGTAGTTCATCACTGTTCAAAATACTATACAATTAATAATCATGGTAAAAAAGAACACTAAAATTTAGCTGTACTTATATAAGTACATATATATATAGTGTGTGTATATATATATACACACACTATATATATATTCTAGGCCATGAAATTAAAAGACGCTTGGCTTCTTGGAAGAAGAGCTATGACCAACCTAGACAGCATATTAAAAAGCAGAGACATTACTTTGCCGACAAAGGTCCATGTAGTCAAAGCTATGATTTTTCTAGTAGTCATGTATGGATGTAAGAGCTAGACTATAAAGAAAGCTGAGTGCCAAAGAATTGAACTATGGTGTTGGAGAAGACTCTTGAGAGTCCCTTGGACTGCAAGGAGATCCAACCAGTCCATTCTAAAGGAGATCAGTCCTGAATATGCATTGGAAGGACTAATGCTTAAATTCCTGATGAGAAGAACTGACCCTTTGGAAAAATCCCTGATGCTGGGAAAGATTGAAGGCAGGATAAGGGGATGACAGAGGATGACGTGGTTGGATGGCATCCCCTACATGATGGACATGAGTTTGAGTAAGCGCCAGGAATTGGTGATGGACAGGGAAGCCTGGCGTGGTGCAGTCCATGGAGTCACAAAGGGTCGGATACGACTGAGCGACTGAACTAAATTGATTTACTGTAAGATAGTTATTATGCTTAATATGTACCAAGCACAGAGTCTCTGTGCTTTATAATCATTGCCTCATTCAGCATTCCCATTGTCCCCATTTACAGATTAGAGAACTGAAGGAAAATCATCCAAGGTCACAGAGATGGTGTATGGTGTATGTCCCAGCCTGGATTCAAATCAGGCCTGTCTTTACTCCAAGCATACACTTTAAGCCACTATACTCCACTGATTTAAAAAAAAAAAATTTTTTTTTTTACAAAGAAAAATTTTTTTTGTAGCTACTAGCCAGTTGTGTTTTTTATTCTAAAATGTGTTCATGGTGTAAAATGATGAAATATATTTTTATAAGTGGAAACATGAGTATAAGAGGAAAAAAGATTCTAGAGTCAGAGATAAAAGTCTTAGTGTCAGACTGTCAAGTTGAAATATGTTTTTTGAAAGATGAAACAAGAAAAGAAAAACACTAAAACTCAATTAACTGTTGCTCTACAGATAACCCAGATATATAAATTAATTACATACATGTACTAGTATGTAAAGTTCATGTCTTATGGTTTTAAGAGCTCCAGAAATCCTGTGTATTTGTGGATGGGCTCACCTTTTTGTCCTCTGGGACTTATAGCCTCACCACTATCATCTGCCTTGATGGACAAATCCCATCCTACCCTTCATCCCTGTCTGTATCAATCTATACCAATGTTATCCCTCATCCCCAGAATTTCATATTGTTCCACACATTTCCTATTATTCCTCACAACAAAAATCCTTTGTATCATTAAACTCTTATCTGTTTCCTCCTTTCTCTCTTGGGATTCTCTCTCCCAAGGATACTGTTTCCCTTGCAGCTCTCTTTTAAGATGTGACCATCAGTCTGCAAAACTCCTTAATCCTGGAATTAAGAGTACTTGTCCTTTGGGTCTTCATTGCTGTTTTCACTAGCTTTTAATCTCATAATTTTATGTTCTCAGATTTCTAGCAACTACTTTAACTCACTGCAGTCACCTTTGGATCTCTGCATTATTCAGCTTGAATCTTTAGAGATTTTTCGTTTCAGGCTTACAGTCATTCCAATACTATTACAGTGTTAATTCAGGAGATTTCAACACCCATGGAGATGATCCTTCCAATACCATGGCTTACTAGATCTTTAATTTTCTTTTTTCTGATTGTCTGGTGCTTCCCCCACCTTAACTCTTCATTTCTGTGGCTGTCAAATGGGCTTATCATTGACCACTTCAGTTCCTCTACAATCTTAATCTCAATTTTAAACAATACATCTCAGATCACACTTCCCTGTCTTTTCCATTTCACGCCTTCAAGAACCCGAATTCCAACATTCCTTTAGCTAAACCCAGATTTACAATTTATTACTGCTATCTACTTTGCACTTTTCCTTCCATAACATTCTTATCTTTAAACCACTTTACAACCATGCTCCACCATCATCATCATATTATTTGTTTCACCTTTCAACATATTTAAAATTCAAACTGTAATGAAAATCCCTGCTTATATGTAACTGATCATTGCATCAATAAAGCAACTAATTGTTACAGAGGAAAAACTCAGAAAATGTGTTGACAGGTTTCATTATAAATTTATGACACCGACCAGAAATTGTCCCCTAGGGTGTAGCCACATAATTCTGTTACATTTCTCTGCTTCACTCAAACCCCTATTATACTAGATAATTATACTTTCTCCTGTCCTCAAAGCTCCAAATTTTTCTGTATCCACCTCCTTCTAAACTTATGATTTGCATTTGTACTTTACCAAAATAAATAAATAAAAGGCCACTTTTCTGCTCCTAGTATCACACCTGTGTGTCTCCTTGCATCTATAACACAAATTCTTACCTTTCCCTCATTCCCACAAGTGGACTCTCTGTATTCATAGAGACAATCTCTTGAATACATTTATCCTTTTTCAGCTATTCAAGGCCATAGATCCAATAATAAAGTTGTTCCTTGTATGATCAATTTTCTCTTTCAACTGGAAAACAGTATTGTTTCTACATAAGCTATGGTTTCTGCTAGTGAAATATTTTTTATAAGTCCTGAAACAAAAATTTAAAAACAACCTTACCTATACATTGCATTCTAGCTACCACTCCACTTCTCTGTGCTCATTAAGAACAATACGCCTCAGAGTTGAACATCGTTATTGTCTCTCCACTCCTATCCTCTTTCTTGAGCTTACTTAAATCTGGCTTTTGCCACTGCTCTTCCATTGCAACAGCTCTTACCAATATCACCAGTGAATTCCCAGTTGCTGACTCTGATGACCAGTTCCCAGGTCTATCAGCAGTATTTGACACAGTTGATCACTCTCACTTTCTCCTTGACAAACCTTGTTCACAACCTTCTTCACCTTCACAAGCCTCCTTCAGGGATGCTTTAATCCCCTTCTTTCCTTCCACCTCATTGACCCTGCTCTCAGCCTCTACTTCCAGATCCTCCTCATGATTTTGTGTGCTTGGCACTCCATCTTATACAGTCTATCGCTTTAAGGAACATCTGTTTGCTTTCATTTCTGAAATCAATGTTTTCCATTTGAGCACCTAAATTAAACTCTAGACTGGGAAAATTACATTCTGAATTGATGGCTCCATTTCCTTCCCTCTCATACTTAACATGCTCAAAACTACACTTTTGATCCCCCACTTATCTCAGTAGATGCTAATGCCATCTAGTTAACTCAGGCCAGCATCTTTGAAGTAATATTTGAAATATCTAAATACACTAAATTTACTCTAAAAGCAAGCCCCATGGATCTACTACCAGTATCCACAATTAGAACATCTCCTTTGTTTTCTCCACCATGAAGATTTTTTTTTTTTTTAAATCTCAGCCACACTAAAGCAATAGCCCAACTAACTGCCCTGATTCTGCTGTTTCTCTTCTCTGGTCAACCCAGCAGCCAGAATGCTATTTGTAGAATGTGCTTGTTTCATCTCTACACTTAAAATCCTCTCTGGTTTCTTATATCATTTACTGAATAAACTCTTATATATCATTAACTGAATACACTAAAGTCCTCACATAGTTTCTGAGCCCAACATGACCTGACCCTGTGTTACCTCTTGACTTCTTGTTCCACATTCCTTGATCGGTCCATGGTGGTCACATGGAAATACCCAGTACTCCTCAAATGGGCAAGTAGGTTCATACCTCAGGGCCGCTGAACCTTCTGTTCTCTTGACTTGAAATGTTTTTAAACCCCATATAATCTCAGGGTTTTAACTCTCAACTCCTTCAGGACTTTTCTCAAATATCTTTATATCAGTGAAGCAGTTTCTCAGCATATTTAAAACTGCAGTTCTCTTGCCATATCACTGTATCCCCTTTCCATACTTTTGTTTATTTTACTTCATTAGTAAATTATCTAAAAAACCTTATATTTTAATTTAAAAAAATCAGCCCCCCTTCTATTATATTTTATTGTTTGTGTATCAGGTAGTTTTTTTTTTTTTTAACTGTTATTCCTAGCACCTAAAATAGATGTCTAATATACAGAAGAAGTTTAGTAAATCGTTTAGTAGATGTAATACACAAAATATGGTACTAATAGGTCAAAGTTTCTTTCCAGGACTACCAAGAGTACAGATGAGAGGTGGGAGAAGAAAAAGATATAGAGAAGAGAAATTTTCTCTCTCTCTTGCTAATGTTACCTAGAGAATGAATTAAGTACCTAGACAAAAATGGTTTTGTGGAGTTATGCTCTAAGAGCACAGAATTGAAATTTTGAATTTTCAATGAAAAGAAAAAAATATTTTTACAAACTAGTTTTGGGCCATTATTCCATTTGAAAATATTATAGGCGCTTTTATCAGGTGTTATCTATGAGGGAGATTCGATGATACATAATCTTGAGAAAAACTGATAGATAAATTCTATAACTATGTGGTAGTTACAATGATTATATACATATAGACACACACACACACATAATCTTTCTTGACAATGGCATGAAATTAGACATCAACCACAGGGGTAAAAAAAGAGAGAGAAAAAAAAAACCTATTACATGGAGACTAAATAAAGTGAAAGTGAAAGTGAAGTTGCTCAGTCGTGTCCGACTCTTTGCAACCCGGTGGATTGTAGCCTACCAGGCTCCTCCCTCCATGGGATTCTCCAGGCAAGAGTACTGGAGTGGGTTGCCATTTCCTTCTCCAGGGGATCTTCCCAACCCAGGGATTGAACCCGGGTCTCCTGCATTCCAGGTAGACGCTTTAACCTCTGAGCCACCAGGGAAGCCCCAGACTAAATAACACGCTACTAAAAATACAATAGATTAATGATGAAATCAAAGACGAAATTTAATATTACCTTCAGACAAATGACAAAACACAACCATACAAAAATATATGGGAGTCAGCAAAAGCACTTCTTAGAGGAAAGTTCTTAACAATAACTGTCATCCTCAAAAAAAGAAGGGAAATTTCAAACAACCTAACCTACAACTTAAAATAATTAGAAAAAGAAGAACAAACAAAACCTAAAATCAGCAGAAGGAATGAAATAATACGTATCAGAGAGAAAATAGATTAAAAAACAATAGAAAAAAAATCAGTAAGAGCAATAAAAGCATGAGCTGATTCTTTGAAAGGGTAAACGAGGTTGATAAACCTCTGGCCTTACCAAAAAAAAGGAGAGGAACCCTAATAAACAAAATAAGAAGTGATAAATGAGACCTATTGTATAACCAAGTTCACAAGAACAGTTCAACATACACAAATGTGATATACCACATAACAGAAAACAAGACAAAAACTAAACGATCATCTCTATAAATGCAGAAAAGTCATTTGACAAAATTCTACATTCCCTCACGATATAGACTCTTACCAAAATGACTATGGAGGAAACATAAGGAACCCACAGGCAATATAATACTCAGTGGTGAAAGGCTGAAAGTCTTCCCACTAAAATCTGGAAAAAGACAAGGATGCCCACTCTTCTATTCAAAACAGTATTGAAAGACCTAGGAATCAAGCAAGAAATAAAAGGTATCCAAAATGGAAGGGAAGAGATAAAACTGTCATTATATGCAGATGACATGATTCTACATGCAGAAAATTCTAAAGATTCTACACAAAAACTACCAGAGCTGATAAATTCAACTAGGTAGAAGGATAAAGATGATCATGATGAAATCAGTTGTATGTCTTTACACTAACAATGAAATATCAGAAAAAGGGTGTGTAAAAAATACCTTTCAAAATCACAACCCTCAAAAATAAAATAGTTGGAAATATATTTTATTCCAAGAAGATGAAAGACTTATATGCCCAGAACTATAAATCATTAACAAAGGAAACTGAAGATGATTCAAAGAAATGGAAAGACAGCCCATGTTCTTGGATTGGAAGAATATTAACTTTTGACCAGAGAAGTATTCATATGTCTTTTGTTACCCAAACATTAACTAGAGATATTTCAATATTCACTTACATAACAAATCACCCACCACAGACATTATTTTCTGCAAAAAATCCCCTTGGTCAATAACGTGTCAAAATGGCCCTGCTACTAAAGCAATCTACAAATTTAATGTAATCCTTATCAAATTACCCATGACATTCTTTTCACAGAACTAGAATCATCCTAAAATTTATATGGATTCATAAAAGACCCAGAATTTTCAAAGCAATTCTGAAGAAAGAGAACAAAGCAGGAGGCATAACTCTCCCAGACTTCAGATAATCCTTCCAGGCTACAGTAATCAAAACAGCATGGTACTGGCACAAACACAGAGATATGGATCAATGGAATAGAAAAAAAGCTCAGAAATAAACCCACACGCCTACAGTCAATTATCTTTGACAAGGGAAATAGTATATAATGGAAAAGACAGTCTCTTCAGCAAGTGGTGCTAGGAGAGTTGGACAGCTGCATGTAATCAATGAAGTTAGAGCACATGTTCTCACCGTAACCAAAAATAAACTCAAAATGGCTTCAAGACTTAAACCGAAGACATGACACCATAAAACTCCTAGAGGAGATCATAGGCAAAGCATTCTGACATAAATTGTACCAATATCTTTTTAGGTCAGTCTCCCAAGGCAATAGAAGTAAAAAACAAACAACAAAAAAAGATGAGACCTAATCAAACTTAACAATCTTTTCCATAGCAAAGAAAACGATAAACAAAAGAGACAAACTACAGAATGGGAGAAAGTATTTGTAAATGATGCAGCCAACAAGACCTTAATTTCTAAAATAAACAAGCAGCTCATACAACTTAACAAGAAAGAAACAAAAACCCAATCTGAAAAAGGTAGCAGACCTAAATAGATATTTCTCTAAAGAAGAAAATAAATGGCTAACAGGGACATAGAGAGATGCTCCACATTGCTAATTATTAGAGAAATGCAATGCAAAAATACAATGAGCCTCACATCAGTCGCAATGGCCATGGTTAAAAAGTCTGCAAATGACAAATGCTGGAAAGGATGTGGAGAAAAGGGAACCCTCCTACACTGCTAGTGGGAATGTAAGTTGGTGCTGCCACTGCGGAAAACACTGTTTAGGCTCTTTAGAAAACTAAAAACAGAATTATCGTATGATCTATCAATCCTACTCCTGGATATATATCCCAACAAAACTCTTAATTCAAAAAGATACATGTACTCCTGTGTTCAAAGCAGTACTATTCACAGTAGCCAAGACATAGAAACAGGTAACCTAAATGTCCACTGGCAGATGGATGGATAAAGAGGAGATAGTATACAATGAAACACTAACTCAGCCGTAGAAAAGAACAAATAATGCCATTTTCAGCCATGCATATACAGAGATTCTCATGCTAAGGGAAGCAAGTCGGACGAGGAAGACATGCCATATGATATCACTTTTGCGTGGTGTCTGCAATATGACACAAATGAGACTCACAGAGAGCAGACTTGGTTGCCAAGGGGGAGGAGGCTGGAGAAGGGATAGAGTGGCAGATTGGCTAGCAAATGTAAGCTATTACATATGGAATGGGTAAACAATAAGGTCCTACTGTATAGCACAGGGAACTATATTTAGTATCCTATGATACATCAGGGCTTCCCTTGTCACTAAGATGGTAAAGAATCTGTCTGCAATGTGGGAGACCCAGGTTCAATCCCTGGGTTGGGAAGATCCCTTGAGAAGGAAATGGCAATCCACTCCAGTATTCTTGCCTGGAGAATTCCATGGACAGAGGAGCCTGGCAGGCTGCAGTCAATGGGGTTGCAGAGAGTCGGACAAGACTGAGTGACTACACATTCACTTTAATAACAAATCATAATGGCAAAGAAGAGAATGTGTGTGTATGTATATATATATATATATATACACACATACATATATATGTTATATGTGTATGTATATATATATATATATACACACATACATATATATGTTATATGTGTATGTATATATATACATANGCAATGTGGGAGACCCAGGTTCAATCCCTGGGTTGGGAAGATCCCTTGAGAAGGAAATGGCAATCCACTCCAGTATTCTTGCCTGGAGAATTCCATGGACAGAGGAGCCTGGCAGGCTGCAGTCAATGGGGTTGCAGAGAGTCGGACAAGACTGAGTGACTACACATTCACTTTAATAACAAATCATAATGGCAAAGAAGAGAATGTGTGTGTATGTATATATATATATATATATACACACATACATATATATGTTATATGTGTATGTATATATATATATATATACACACATACATATATATGTTATATGTGTATGTATATATATACATACGTACATATATACATATATATATATGTTATATGTACGTATGTATATATATATACACATATATATGTTTTATATATATATATATAACTGAATACTTCACTGTACAGCAGAAATTAACATTGTAGATCAATGATACTTCAATATAAAATATTATATACACATATTCATGTGTATGTATTAAGTTTTGTTATAAGCCTCAGGGACTTGGACGTCATTTGTTACTCATGGAATATATAGCCTAAGCTGACTGATACAAGAAAATTTAGAAACAGATTTACATTTTAGATGAGATTTCATGTGGAAGGTGTTTACCACGTAGGCCTAGAGTAGTTGAGAGCAGCACTGGAATTCCATATTTAGAGAGCAGATTTGCAAATGTCTGGAGGCAGAAAAACACTGTGAGTTTGAAGGGCTGTAAATACTTTAACATGTTTGAAGTTCACAAACACACAAGCTTTGGAAAATGGGTCAGGATTATATCATGGTCAATTTTATATATTATGTTGGCTTCAGATTTCTACAATATAGACCTTAAGACTTTTAAAGAGTGAGAGTTTCAAAACTGATTTTGTCATTTTAAAAAGTTTGTTCTAGCTCCAGGTTAGGGGAGATGAATTGGGTTATAGTGAGAGACTATTTGGGAAATACACATCAATTCAACACTAGGAAGACTTGTATCACGTCAGTGGTGATGAGGATGAAAGGATAAATTCTAGAGGCCTTTAGGTAGTAGAAGCAATAATACTCAATGAGCTAGAACTGAGAGGAACAAGTAGAAAAAGAAATAGAGGAATAGGAGGATGATGATGTATGCTGAAGAACTCTAAAAGTTTGTATACCTCTTAACAAGTGCAAGAAAATATTTCTACTGTACTATTAATGAGGAAGCATGGGGGTAGGGAAGAGTAGAGTGAAACATGATTTTTTTCCTTTAGATGAGGCTGTTTGATGGCAGACAAAGGGATGTATTGGCTGAGTGGCAGTGTTAAGAGAGTCACATTCAGAGGTCTACAATCACTTGTTCATACTGTTAGTAATTACCTGAAAAGTCACTTTTCATTGTAGGTTGTATCTAAAAATATAATCCAGGAGCATGAACACTCTCACTGGCTTCTTGCTTCAATATACTTTTATTTATAGTAAATAAGTTTCTCTACATGGCTGGAATCCTGATGACCTCCATTAATGGTGCTGCTGTTGGACAACTGCATTGTTTCAGGAATGTACGTACACAAAAGCAGAACCTTCGAACTAAATACTTTTGTACATTACTCTATTCTTTTTTATGAAAGAATTTATAGCAGAAGACAATCCGGAAAATCTTAAATAAAGTAATGCTATAAATGCCTTCTCCAAATGTTTGTTACCAAAGACATTGCATTAAGCCTTCTGGAGTATCCAAAGGCATTTTGCTATTTATTATTAAATTTTGGGAAGGTCACTAACTTCTTGGACTACCAAGGTCGGTGGCAGAAGAATTTCAGTTCCTTTAAGTCAGGGACTTTGTTTCGGATACTGCAACATCACCAACAGCAGAATGGTATCTGACACTTAGTAGATGCTCAATGAATATTGTTGGATGAAGTAATAAAACTATCACAGTGATATGAAATATTTGGATATGTAATAATTACACTGGAATTTTTTGACATTCAAATGTAAGATGAGGAGAGACAAGATTAAGATGGCACAGTATTAGGACATGAGCTCATCTTCTCCCGCCAGAGCACCAAAATCTCAATTAACTTTTGAACAGCCACTGAAGGAAGACACTGGAACCCACCAACAAAAGATACCCCATGTCCAGAGATAAAGGAGAGGCCTCAACGAAACTGTAGGAGGGGAACAATTATCATAAAATCAAATCCTATACCTGCAGAGTGGGCGACTCACAAACTGGAGAACAATGATACCAAAGAAGTTCTCACACTGTTGTGAAGGTTCTAGGCCCCAGATAAAGCTCCTCAGCCTGAGGATCCAGACAAGGGACTGGGGATCCCTGGGGAATCTGACTTTAAAGGCCAGTGGGGTTTGATTAAAGAACATCTGTAGGATTGGGGGAAACAGAAACTCTTGGAGGGCACAAACAAAATTTGTGAACACCAGGATCCAGGGGAAAGAAGCAGTGACCCCACAGGAGACCGAGTCAGACCTGTGAGTGTGTGAGGGTCTTGTGCAGAAGTGTGGGTCAGCAGTGGCCTGCCACAGCAACGGGGGTACTGACAGCAGCAGTCCTAGGGAGTGCTAAGCAGCTTAAGCCCTCGTGGAGGTCACCATTAGCCCTACTATAGAAGCCTGTAGCTGTACTATAGAAACCAAAGTAATGCTCAAAGTTCTCCAAGCTAGGCTTCAATAGTATGTGAACTGAACTATTCCAGATGTTCAAGCTGGCTTTAGAAAAGGCAGAAGAACCAGAAATCAAATTGTCAACATCCATTGAATCACAGGAAAAGCAAGAGAATTCCAGAAGAAACATCTACTTCTATTTCATTGACTTTCTAAAGCTTTTGACTGTGTGGATCACATCAAACTGTGGAAACTTCTTAAAGAGATGGGAATACCAGACCACTTTACCTGCCTCCTGCGAAATCTATATGCAGGTCAAGAAGCAACAGTTAGAACTGGACATGGAACAACGGACTGATTTGAAATTGGGAAAGGAGTACATTGAGGCTGTGCTACCCTGCTTATTTAACTTCTATTCAGAGTATATAATGCAAAATGCCAGGCTGGATGAAGCACAAGCTGGAATCAAGATTGCCTGGAGACATGTCAACACTTCAGTTATGCAGATGACACCACCCTTATGGTAGAAAGCAAAGAGGAACTAAAGAGCCTGTTGAAAGTGAAAGAGGAGAGTGAAAAGCTGGCTTAAAAGTCAACAGTCAAAAAACAAAGATCAAGGCAGCTGGTTCCATCACTTCATGGTAAATAGATGGGTTAAGAATGGAAATAGTGACAGACTTTATTTTTTTGGGCTACAAAATCATTGCAAATGGATGGTAACTGCAGCCATGAAATTAAAAGACCCTTGCTCCTTGGAAGAAAAGCTATGACAAACCTAGACAGCATATTAAGAAGCAGAGATATTGCTTTGCCAACAAAGACCTGTATAGTCAAAGCTATGGTTTTTCCAGTAGTCATGTATGGATACGAAAGTTGGACCATAAAGCAGGCCGAGTGCTGAAGAATTGATGCTTTCAAACTGTAGAGTTGGAGAAGGCTCTTGAGAGTCTGCTGGACTACAAGAAGATCAAACCAGTCAATCCTAAAGGAAATCAATCCTGAATATTCATTGGAAGGACTGATGCTAAAGCTTCAATACTTTGGCCACCTGATGTGAAGAGCCGAATCATTAGAAAAGACCATGATGCTGTGAATGATTGAAGGAGAAGAAGGGCATGACAGAGGATGAAATGGTTGGATAGCATCACTGACTCAATGGATATGAGTTTGAGCAGGCTCTAGGAGATGGTGATGGGTAGGGAGGCCAAGCATGCTCAGTCCATGGGGTCACAAAGAGTTGGACAGGACTGAGTGACTGAACAACAATAATAACACAGAGACCTATAGGCTACAGGACTTGGTCACCTCAGGCCAAATAACTAACAGGGAACACAGCACCACCCCCCTGCCCCAGCAGACAACTGGATTAAAGTTTTACTGAGCATATCCCTTCCCAACAGAGCTTCCCTTGTGGCTCAGCTGGCAAAGAATCTGCTTGCAATGCAAGAGACCTGGGTTCAATCCCTGGGTTTGGAAAGAACCCCTGGAGAAGGGAAAGGTAACCCACTCCAGTATTCTGGCATTAAGACTTCTATGGAATGTATAGTCCATGGGATTGCAAAAAGTGGGACATGACTGAGCAGCTTTCACTTCACTGCCCACCAGAGCAAGACCTAGTTTCCCCCACAGCCAGCCCTTCCCATCAGGAAGCTTGCTAAAGCCTCTTATCCTCATCTACCAGATGACAGACCAAAGAAATAAGAACTACAATCCCATCAGAACTAATATCACAATCACAGAAAACTACCAAAATGAAAAGACACAGGATTATGTCCCAGATGAAGGAATAATATAAATTCTCAGAAAAAAAAACAAAAACTAAATGAAGTGGGGATAGGCAATCTCCCAGAAAAATAATGCAGAATGATAATGAATATGTTTCAGGATCTTGGTAAAAGAATGGAAACAAAGATTCAGAAGATGGAAGAAATAGTTACTAAGGAGATCTAGAAGAACTAAAGAACAGAGTTGAACAAGACACTAGAAGGAATCAATAGCAGAATAATTGAGAGCAGAGTAAACAGATAAGTGACCTGGACGACAGAATGGTGGAAGTCAATGCTGCAAAACAGAATATAGAAAAGAGAATGGAAAGAAATGAAGAGAGCCTAACAGACCTCTGGGGCAACATTAAACACACCAATATGTGTATTGTATAGGTCTCTGAAGGAGAAGAGAGAGAGAAAGGATCTTGAAAATATCTGAAGAGATAACAGCCAAAAACTTCCCCAACATGGGAAAGGAAATAGCCAACCATGTCCAGGAAGCACAGAGAGTCCCAGGCAGGATAAACCCAAAGAGGAACATTCCAGGACACATGGTAATCAGTGACAAAAATTGAAGACAAAGATAAATTACTAAAAGCAACATGGGAAAAATGACAAATAACATATAAGGGAAAACTCATAAGGTTATCAGCTGATTTCTCAATGAAAACTCTACAAGCCAGAAGGGAATGGCGTGATATACTCCAAGTGATGAAAGGGAAGAAACTACAACCAAACTACTCTACCCAGCAAGACTCTCATTCAGACCTGATGACAGAATCAAAAAGTTTCCAGACAAGCAAAGGAGAAATCAGCATCACTAAACCAATTTTGCAACAAATGTTAAAGGAACTTCTCCTCTCAGGAAACACAAGGAAAAGATCTACAAAATATAAACCCAAAACAATTAACAAAATAATAACAGGATCATATGTATGAATAATTATCTAAAATGTAAATGGTTAATGCACCAACCAAATTACAGACTGGCTAAGTGGATAGAAAAACAAGACCCATAGATGTGTTGTCTACAAGAGACCCACTTCATACCTAGCGACACTTACAGTCTGAAAGTAAGGGCATGGGAGAAGGTATTTCACAAATGGAAAATGTAAGATGGGGTGATTTGGAAGACTTTGTTTTATGATATGCCATAAGGAGTAAGTATTTCTGAGGAAACCTGATGCAGCATATTATTACATCTTTTAGTCATAAGTTCGGAGAAGTCAATGGCACCCCACTCCAGTACTTATGCCTGGAAAATCCCATGGATGGAGGAGCCTGGTAGGCTGCAGTCCATGGGGTCGCTAAGAGTCGGACATGACTGAGTGACTTGACTTTCACTTTTCACTTTCATGCGTTGGAGAAGGCAATGGCACCTCACTCCAGTACTCTTGCCTGGGAAATCCCAGGGATGGGGGAGCCTGGTAGGCTGCAATCCATGGGGTCGCTAGGAGTCGGATATAACTGAGTGACTTCACTTTCACTTTTCACTTTTCACTTTCATGCATTGGAGAAGGAAACGGCAACCCACTCCAGTGTTCTTGCCTGAAGAATCCCAGGGACGGGGGAGCCTGGTGGGCTGCTGTCTCTGGGGTTGCACAGAGTAGGACACAACTAAAACGACTTAGTAGTAGTAGTAGTAGTTATAAGTTAGAATAATAGCAGAAATTTCTAAGAATGGAGGAGAAATCAGAACTTCTGGTTGTGTTTTTATTGTCCTTTTAAACTAAAGAAATTGGGGCAAGTTTATATCAAATTTATACTCTGCTTCGTTGATAAATAAGGAGTAAGATACAGATTTATCTGTAATATAATGTAGGCTGGAGAGGGGAGATAGCCAAATGGTGGTTGTGGGTTGTCAGATTGAACCTTTTATTACTAGTTAGAACCAAGAAATGTTAAGAGAACACAAAAGCTATTTGACTTGATGTTTAATTTTGAAAAGAGAATTTACCCAATTTCTATCATCTCATTTCGCTGACACGGATGCACCCAGACAGTGTCATACAAAATGAAGTTAGAGAAACAAATATTGTATATTAACACATACATGTAGAATCTAAAAAAAAAAATGGTATAGATGATCTTATTTGCAAAGCAGAAACACACACACAGAACAAATATGGATACCAAGGGGCTAGGGAATGGGTGATAGGAGTTGGGAGATTGGGACTGACACATATAAACCCTTGATACCATGTGTAAAATAGATACCTAATGATAGCATGATTATCCCTGTTTCCTGGTTTCTCTGGTGGCTCAGATGGTAAAGAACCTGCCTGCAATGCAGGAGACCTGGGTTTGATCCCTGAGTTGGGAAGATCCCCTGGAGAGGGAAATGGCAACCCACTCCAGTGTTCTTGCCTGAAAAATTCCATGGACAGTAGAGCTTGGCGGGCTCCAGTCCATGGGGTCGTTAAGAGTCGGAGACGACTGAGCTACCAGCACAGAATGATAACCTACTGTCCACCACAGGGAACCCTGCTCAGTGCTCTGTGGTGACCTGAGTGGGAAGGGAAGTCCAAAAGGGAGGGGATATGTGTATATGTATAGCTGAATCACTTTGCTGTACAGTAGAAACAGTTATTGTAAATAACTATACTCCAATAAAAATTAATTTAAAAAAAAAGAAAAGGGAATTTTCCAACACAGAAATCACAGAACAGATAAAGAGAGAAGTCAAGGGTCTGCGGGGAGAAATAGGGGAAAAAGGAAAAGTTTTTTTTTTTTTTTAAAGAAATGAATAGTGTGATAAAATTCAGGAGAAACTGGAGCAAGAATTTGGCAGCAAATAACACTGGGGGCAATGAGTGTTAAGAAGTGGGATTTTCTCCTTCTAAGAGCCTAGAGAAAAATTCCTAAGTTGGCAGGCATATAGTCAGTTGGATCTATTCATGTCTTTTCTCCTTCCTTAATCCTCTTTTTCAAGTTCTACCCTATTTCACAGTTAAGGCTGTTTCACTTTTCATTCCAACTACTACTTCTGTTCTCAGGAGATACTTTATTATTGCTCCCTGGGAATTAATCAACTTTTTTATCTTCTCTGACCCAGATTTGGTGACTACAACTTCTGAGGTGGTTTTAATAGAACTCTTCTATCCCCATGAAGTGTATATATTAGTTGCTCAGTCATGTCTGACTCTTTACGACCCCTATGGACTGTAGGCCACCAGCCTCCTCTTTCCATGGGATTCTCTAGGCAAGAATACTGGACTGGGTTGCATTTCCTTCTCCAGTGTATCTTCCCAACACAGGGGTTAAACCTATGTCTCCTGCATTGCAGGCAGATTCTTTACCATCTGAGCTACCAAAGAAGAACCATATCTATTCCCATAGTTTATTCTAATAAAACATATAAACTCAGGAATTAATTCAGAAAAGGACATTCTTTTGAGAACAGCTGGACTTGCTTCTACTCTCATTCTTCAGCTAACACTTGGAAAAGTTGATCAGATTGGGTAATCTTCCCTGGGCGGGCTGCTGCAGTGGATTCCAGTACTTTTATATTTTTCTGTTCCTCTGAGTATAATCAGGTTCTCTACCTAATTATCTGAATGTGGTTTCTGTGGTTTAAATTGTCTGATGTGTTAGCTTAAGCTGTGGGGGTAATCAATAGTTTAATTAGTCACTCCATTTCTAATTCTGTTCACGTTACTCACATTATTCATCTCGCAGGCAAATAAAGCCTTTTTTACCCCTCTTGCCAAAGTCAAAATGTTGGTCGACTTATATGGTATGAACAGGCATGAAAAAAATAAAAATATATGCCTGCCTTCTTATTTTGGATTTAGAGGTTCTAGTGTGGAGTTGTAGAATAGGAAATGGCACTCCAATCCAGTATTTTTGCCTGGAAAATTCCAAGGACAGTAGAGCCTAGTGAGCTGTAGTCGNACCCTATTTCACAGTTAAGGCTGTTTCACTTTTCATTCCAACTACTACTTCTGTTCTCAGGAGATACTTTATTATTGCTCCCTGGGAATTAATCAACTTTTTTATCTTCTCTGACCCAGATTTGGTGACTACAACTTCTGAGGTGGTTTTAATAGAACTCTTCTATCCCCATGAAGTGTATATATTAGTTGCTCAGTCATGTCTGACTCTTTACGACCCCTATGGACTGTAGGCCACCAGCCTCCTCTTTCCATGGGATTCTCTAGGCAAGAATACTGGACTGGGTTGCATTTCCTTCTCCAGTGTATCTTCCCAACACAGGGGTTAAACCTATGTCTCCTGCATTGCAGGCAGATTCTTTACCATCTGAGCTACCAAAGAAGAACCATATCTATTCCCATAGTTTATTCTAATAAAACATATAAACTCAGGAATTAATTCAGAAAAGGACATTCTTTTGAGAACAGCTGGACTTGCTTCTACTCTCATTCTTCAGCTAACACTTGGAAAAGTTGATCAGATTGGGTAATCTTCCCTGGGCGGGCTGCTGCAGTGGATTCCAGTACTTTTATATTTTTCTGTTCCTCTGAGTATAATCAGGTTCTCTACCTAATTATCTGAATGTGGTTTCTGTGGTTTAAATTGTCTGATGTGTTAGCTTAAGCTGTGGGGGTAATCAATAGTTTAATTAGTCACTCCATTTCTAATTCTGTTCACGTTACTCACATTATTCATCTCGCAGGCAAATAAAGCCTTTTTTACCCCTCTTGCCAAAGTCAAAATGTTGGTCGACTTATATGGTATGAACAGGCATGAAAAAAATAAAAATATATGCCTGCCTTCTTATTTTGGATTTAGAGGTTCTAGTGTGGAGTTGTAGAATAGGAAATGGCACTCCAATCCAGTATTTTTGCCTGGAAAATTCCAAGGACAGTAGAGCCTAGTGAGCTGTAGTCGCCCATAGATGGCCGCCCACCAGGCTCCCCCATCCCTGGGATTCTCCAGGCAAGAACACTGGAGTGGGTTGCCATTTCCTTCTCCAATGCATGAAAATGAAAAGGGAAAGTGAAGTCGCTCAGTCATATCCAACTCTTCGCGACCCCATGGACTGCAGCCCACCAGGCTCCTCTGTCCATGGGATTCTCCAGGCAAGAGTACTGGAGTGGGGTACCATCGCCTTCTCCAATATATGTACATATATATATATATATGTATACATGTATATATATACAATATATATGCATATATATATGTGTATATATATGTGTATATGCAATGCAGAAACAGTAGGAGGGGGGAAGTAAATACCTTGTTCTCCTTACTGGGATCCAGGAATTATTGCTCAGCACCTGCAAAGAAGAACAATCAGAAATTAAACAAATCAGTCTCATAAAGGACTTTGTGAGAACTGAAAGCACCTGGGAAGCACCAGGAGTCGCCACCCCAGGCAGAGCATTGCTTTTCTAGGCAGTTAGTTAGGGTAGCTGACTCAACAGAGCCCTGGCAGAAAACAACAGCTATAAAAGGGCACTAAAATGCCTGGTGGGTACAGCAAACCTCCAGTGGAGCCTGGCAGGACAATGTAATGCCCAGATGGCATAGGTTTATCCTGATCACATGTGCAGTATCCCTTGGGGACTGTAGCGAATATTTGTGGGCATAGATTCTTCAGAGTCTGACACTTTGGGTGAGAAGATGAGGTCCATAGCAATCTTTAATGCCCTTCTAGCTACACAAACCCACGGGACAATTTCAGTGACAAGAATTCAATTTCTGTTACTTATTTTACCCAAAGGCCATCACCAAAATGCATTACCAACAGTGTCATGTTGGGCAGTCCTACGAGAACACTGCATTTGGGTTCATCACTCCAGGCACATCTGCATAAATATACAGGTTCATATGGAGTTAGCATTTCATATAGACTCCACAGCTTGGGAACCAGAAAGAACCTTTAGATAATTCAATCCAGGTGATTTTCACACATATTTGAGCTGGAGAACTTTTTATTAAAACTGCTTTTCTGTTCAGCATACATTGAGCATCTGTGGGTGTGTAAATATAAGCATGAATGAGATTGTGCTTATCTTAGAAATGTTTCAGTTTGCTAGAGGAATCTCTCTCCTCTTACACCACCCCCCCACAGTGCTACACATTTATAAATATGAAGGAGCCATATAATGGGCAGAATGGCAAGAGAGAAGAGAATAGGGGACACGTGGGAAAACAGAAAAAGAAGGTTTCATGGGAACAAATATTTCTTGGGAATTTGAAGGTTGGGGAAAATTTTCAAAGGCAGAAATTGTCACCTAAGTCATTCATGGCATAAGGACAGATGAGCAAAGGCACTGGCTTAAAATATGAGAAATTCTGGGACACAAATTGGGTTGCAGCATTACAGACCTAAAGTCTGACTTCATTTTCAGGACAGTGTAGGTCCATTTTGAGAAGAATATTGATAATGAAAGCTGCCCTTGGGGAAGGTTGTTCCAGAATCTGAAAAGGCCCTTTCACTGTCAAGGGCAGCAGAGCAGGGGAAGAGACAAGCTGTGACTGGAGCCTCACCCATCTGCTCTCTCCCCACATCTCTGCAGTGATCATTGAGGTGACTTTACAAAAATAAAACGGCTCCACAGACAGGGCTGAAAGTCATTTGTTAAGTCTGTCTCCCACTTTTCACAATTCAAGAAACTGAAGATTGGAGTTCATGAATGATTTGCATAAGATATAATAATCCGTTGCTTGACTTTTTGCTCCCCAGTCCAACAGGAAAATTATGACAAATCTAGACAGAGTATTAAAAAGCAGAGACATCACTTTGCCAACAAAGGTCCATATAGTCAAAGCTATGGTTTTTCTAGTAGTCATGTATGTATAGATTTGAAAATTAGACCAAAAAGAAGGCTGGGTACCGAAGAATTGATGCTTTAGAATTGTGGTGCTGGAGGAGTCTTGAGAGCTCCTTGGGCTGCAAGGAGATCAAACCAGTCAATCCTAAAGGAATTCAACCTGGAATATTCATTGAAAGGACTGATGAAGCTGAAGCTCCAACACTTTCGCCACCTGATGTGAAGAGCCGATTCATTGGAAAAGATCCTGATGCTGGGAAAGACTGAGGGCAGGAGGAAAAGGGGTGGCAGACAATGAGATGGTTAGATAGCATCATTGACTCAATGGACATGAGTCTGAGCAAATTCCAAGAGACAGTGAAGGACAGAGGGGCCTGACGTGCTGCAATATGTGGGGTCACAGAGAGTTGGGACAGGACTTAGTGACACAACAACTGAGAGATAATCCATGAGCTAGCAACTTCTGTACTCCCTGGAAATGAAATTGTAGATCCCATCCTGGTTTTGGTCAGAAATGTATGGGAGAAACTGATACAGTTGGGAAGATCTCTGAATTTGGTGGCTTTTGCTTCAGCCTTGGAGGGAAGAAAAAGGCTCTTCCTTGATCCTGTTAGAGTCCATGGCTGGGTGTGAATATTTAGAAAAGACAAAGACAAAGACAAACTACAGGGAGAAAAGCATCCATGCTTACTTAAATAAGTTTTATGTGATGTGGGAGGCTTCATAAGGAAATGAAGACCCAAAGAAACAGATCATATTTTTGTGCCTGGTTAGCTGATAGTTATGGAAGAGTATGATAGTTAAAGTGTATGAGGTAACTGTAATAAATGGGGGAAACTCAGCAAGACCTATTAGTTAGGATTTTTCTTTTATGTCCCTGATCCTTTTCTCTGGGTATAGGGAGGGGCCCTCTAACATGAGGACTTTATGATCTGTTTCAGGGAATAAGGGAAAGGGGGCAGAGAAGATCAAAGAGACCTTTCTGCTTCTACCATTTCCCCAAATTCCTTCAGTTTAAGACATTCAGTATGTCAAGGTGCCCTAGTTGGGACTGTGTGTCCTGAGCCTCAACTACCTCCTTGTTCTATTTCTCCTCCTTCTAATCATGTTGCTCAGATGGTACTGTTACTAGAACTTCTGGAGTGTGCTGGTGCTTAATTCAAAGCGTAGTGGAACTATTCTTCATGCCATCAACATCTTCAAGTGCTTATCAGGCACACTGAGTAGTGGTTACTATTGGGTTGGAAAAAAGTCACAGTAGGCTCACAACGGCTTCCCTCATGGCCCAGCTGGTAAAGAATCCGCCTGCAATGCAAGAGACCGGGTTTGATCCCTGGGTTGGGAAGATTCCCTGGAGAAGGGAAGGGCTATCCACTTCAGTATTCTGGCCTAGAGAGTTCCATGGACTGTAGAGTCCATGGGGTTGCAAGGAGTCAGACACGACTGAACAACTTTCACACACACAGGTTCACTATAATTGCTGTTGGAAAATCTGTAAGCTAGGTATTCACCTGCTGCATGGATAAGGAACACAAGTGGTCATCAGATCACTTTTCATCCATTATGTATTAATTTTGAGTATCTTTGGCTGCCCTGGCTCTTTGTGGTTGCATGCAGGCTTTCTCCAGTTGTGATGATTGGGGGCTACTCTCTGTCTGCGGCTTGCAGGCTCAGTAGTGGTGGTGCAGGGGCTTAATTGCTCCATGGCATGTGGGATCTTCTCGGACCAGGGATAGAACAGGTGTACCCTGCATTGCAAAGTGGATTCCTAACCATTTGACCACCAGGGAAACCCTATTAGAGCATCTTTAATTTCTATCCCTCACTGAAATCCAGAGCATCTACCTTGGGTTTTGGTGACTACGAAATTTTCAACTCTCTTGTCCTTTTTCTTGCTGCTCCCGCTTCCTCAACCCAGAAACCTATTTAAGCCTACTTTTCAACCCAGTTCCCCTCCTGGCTAGCAGATGTGTTTAGACAGTTAAATGCAACTAACCCCTGAAGAAATATCATCTAAGGGCAATAGTGACAATTGAAAAGTAGAGTTTTAGCAAATAAGACAGCTTTAAGACCTGAAGGAATATTTCCTAAAGAGCACTTTGGTTACTGTGGCAGAGGGAGGAAGAGACTGCGAGAGGCCTTAATGTCACACCTCATCCTGCACGTAGCCAGCTTCCCATCTAGAAGGTTAATTATACAGTGGAGAATGAGGCTGAGCCATGATTTCTTTTTGGTGCCCCATTACATATTTTTCTTTTAGGCTGAGTCTTCAGTTTTATGCAGAGCCAGGTGTTGTTGAGTGGGGCTGAAGTAACAAATCAACCCATTTGAGCTTTGGAAGATACTAATTTGCCTTTGGATATCTTTAATCCGGCTGTATATATCACCCGTTCACAGCATTTTTCTGAACTTAAACACTATCCAGAACAACGTGTGGCAGGTTCTCTAATTACTTATGATTAAGGAAAAAAAAAAAAAAAGCCAAGTCAGGCCCTCAAGGCATCAACACTTTGCCATTTTCCTGGAGAAATGAATGCTGCAGAGTAAAGCAGCTTGAAAATTAATGCACGGCACGACCCCAGACAGCGGTGCAGGATGGCTTTTCGTTCCCGCACTGTTTTTCAGAAATGTTGCACACGACAGGAAAGGGGCGGGGGGAAGAGCAGATGGACTCAGTTATGAAAGCTATCGAAAACAGTGGCGCAGAGACACTTTCTGGGCGGTAAGAACCTCATCACCACTGTCAGTCACTGCATCTGCTGCAGAGTGAAGGGAGGGTAGATGAAGAGCAGAAACAGAAACGGAGCTGATTTGATATGGGCCCTAGAAAGTAACAGAAATGTGGTTGAAAGAACTGAGAAGGGTGTGTCAGACTGCTAGAAGCACCAGATGGGGTTTCTCCATGAGTTAACCAAAAATGACAGTGGAGAGACTCATTTTGTAAAGATATAACTTTCCCATATCTTCAGAAGGGATTTGTAACTTAGTATTTTTTCCTTTAATCAATAATTTATTCTTACTGAATTTGGGGAAAATATTTCTCCGACTTAGAGACATGTTATCTCATTTGTCTATCAAAAGCCAAACATATAGGAGCTAATGCCAAAAATCAGCCTGATAGATGACCCAGGGCAAAATGTAACAAGAGGCTTGAAGTGGATAATTAGCAGTTTTATAATTCCTGAAATAAGAACTCTTGACTGTTTTTTCTTTATAATTTCTCCAAGTTCAACAAGGTTGCTTTTACAATTCTAGAAATGATCTATATTGACCGGCAAGTTGTTCCCCCTTAGCTTTGAATGGAACTGGTTTCTTTAACATTCTCCACACTCCCCAATCACATAGTAACAGAATTTCATTATAGAATTTACAGAATTCTGGCCTTGAATCTACAAAGGATCATGCTCCAACTTCAGGGTGCACAGCAGTCTGTGGGGTACCCAGGGGAAGAAATACCCCCGAAACTCTATTCTCTAAGATATTGTTTGCCTTGTGAATACTTTCACAGTCATCATAAGTGATGAGCTGTCACAAGCCATGGACAAGAATCTCTCTCCATGTGTAGCCATATTTCATATGAGAAAAGGAAACAAAGCTTAGGGAAAGAGAATTCTCATAAGAAACGATAAGGATGAAAAGACATGCCATCAGCAGCGACTGTAGAGGATGCTGAGATATATGACTCAGGGATTGTAATGGCGTCCTTGCTTTGCGCAATAGTCATATCCTTTATTTGAATAGGGGGTTGAGCCCCCCAAAGTGAAATGAACGTGACACAAGAAACGGTGTGGATTAAAATCTGACACATATGAAAGACTGTTGATTGAGGCGGAGAAGAGGAGCCTGAGGCAAAGAAGAAAGTAAGCATCGTCATTCTTAAAGCACAAAGTGGAGGAGACAGAATACCTCAGATCTGAAAGAAACTGATTGAAGTAGCACTTCAAGTTAACTTTGAGTCGGGACAAGAGTAAAGATTCATTTTTTTTTTTTTCCTGCAAATAGAATACAGTCTGAAATAAGGAAGCAACAAACCCAAGCACGTGTATCTTGAGAGAAGTATCGAATTAGGACCATTGTCCATTCTGGTGTGGGATATGGCGGAGGATTGTATCTGGAAGAAGAGGATCTCAAGCGAGACCAGAAGTTGTCCTTTCACCATCCTGAATGCAAGACTATTACCTGAGTCCTACTGCATAGTGTTTGTGGTATGTTCATATACAGATCAAAACTGTAGATTTGATTTCTTTTATTGAGTCCATTGAGCAGTTTAAAAAGATCCCTTGCAGGTTTCAAAAAGCCCTAAGAATGCATTATGGCACTGGCATGTATAATAAGAATAATGTTACCTAACATTTTGCACTTATTCAGCATTACTTCTTACATCCTTCTGTCTTCACATTTCACTCCTCACAAAATCCTTTTTGGTATATGATGAACTTTGTTTTAAAATGGGAAAACTGAGAAACCAAAGATGTGAGGAATTTTGCTCAAATCACGTAGTTAACAAGTAGCAGAGACAATCTGAACCCTGGCAGTGCCTGCTAGATTTTGCTGTCTGAACCTCTATACCGTAGTACCTCAACATGTGTAGAGGTCTGCTGAGTTTTCTCTTTTATTCTCTTGCCTTTTAATTCTTTCTCTCTCTCTTTTTTATTGCTCCCTCTGTATGCTTAATTCCTTTTCAGAAATCTACTGGTTCTGAAAAGCATTATGACTAAAAATAGCCAGGCAGGTACAGATGTCATTCTCTTCAAGCCAGGATCCTCTCTCATGATTGGTTAAGGATGCTTTTCTCTAAAATGTATTAAATGTAACAGGTGGGATAAATGACATAATTTTAGTGGCAATGGAGTGATTTTAGTTTCATATTTATCTTACTGTGTGTTAGAAAATTATGACTAGTGCATACATACCTTTTGAATTCACTCACATTACACCGAAGATGAGACGTCATAGTATTAAATATAAACAAAAATCCTTGTTATTTGTACCCATGGTGCAGAGACATTGCAAAATAAGTGTAGGTGTTAGAAGCAATGATTAAAAAGTAGAGAAGCCCTCACTTAACCTCTGGTCCCATCCTTATTCCAGTGGTGCTCCTCCTCTGTGTCTGTGTTCCTCCTTCATCACCAGGACGACTTACCTTTAGGCATCTCTTGCCCTGACTCTCAGCTGGCTGTCAAACAACTCCTACAAGAGTGCTAGGGCTAAGCACTACTGTCTAAAGGCATCAGTTTTTATACCTCACATTCTTGCAAAAAGATTTAGAGTAGTTTAAGATAAAAACCAAAAGCACAAGACAGAAATAGCTAGAGCCCGCTGCCCCCCTACATACACATGTTAAATTATTGTTGGTTAATTTTCCAGATTCTGCTCATGATCTGTTCTCCTTATACTTCAAGCCAGTGCTCTCAGAACTCCGTAGTTTCGCTGTTCTTTTTGCCAGAATTTCCTTGTCTACCTGTTAAGACTTAGTTTTCAGATTTCTGCTTCAACCTTGATTCCTCTGGTTCCCTCAGCCGAGATTAAATTCTTCCTCCATGCTCACATATCTGTCTGCCTCTTGTCATCCTATGAATCAGCACACTGGATTGCAATAATCTATATGTTTCCCTTCCTCCCCTGTGAGTATCCTGAAAGCAGAGACAATGCTCTATTGATCTGAGGAGCTTCTGTAGTCTGTCACATTTGGGAATTAGTGATAATAACTTTCTGTACAAAATTTTAATGTATTAATTTATTTAATATTTCTAATGACCTCAAAAGGTATGTTCCAGGATAATCCTCACATTATATGCAAAAAGCTGAGACAATATGATTATTAAATTTCCTTACATTGAGAAGCAAGAAAATGGCACAGTTTTGATTTTTAAATCTAAGCAAAGACTAGGGTCACTTTGCTTAATTCTGTTTTGACCCTCAATGACTATCATGTCAGAATTGTTAGCTAAAGAGCCCTGTAATAACATTTAAAGAAGTTCCTCACAGTTAAAAACTTAATACACAATAAAAATTGGTCATGATATGTGAAGAGCCATGAGCCAAGTTAGGGAATATTAATAAAATGAAGATGTTTATTTCTCATTGAAGACTACTCCAGAAACTGGTCACTGCCATTTACCTTTCAGTAGATGGGCGGCAGAATACAGTTTCTTCCAAACTTTAAACTCCCTTCTACCTCATCCCTCCTTTAGGGTGATGATTTCCATCAAACATCAAAGACTTCAAAGAATTGCAAAAGAGGTGTTCAGAAGAGCTGAGAAAATTATGCCACAAAATTAAAGAGGCGAGCAGGAATTGAAACAAATTATATAAATAGAGCAGTAAAGAACTGTATTTACAGAGGGAGGAATGAAGACTAGAGCTTGTAATGACAGTGAGGAAAGGACTCTAGATTCTTAATTTAAAAAATGAGGATAAATCTGTGAGGATTTTATAGATTATGTGCCAGTAACAAACAACTCCCATATCTTGGTGTTCTAATAAAAGTTTTTTTCTCTCTCCTGTCCAAGGTGGATAGACAGAGTGCTCTGCCACTTGTAGTCACTCAGGATTCAGGTCAATAGACAAGCCTAATATCAAAGGGGGAGGGAACATGGGGGCATGGAATCATATCAATTGCCCAGGAGGTGGATCGCAAGAAACGTTTGTGAATAGCATTAATTGTTACTCCAGAGGATAGTGATAGTATCTAGTCCCTGGGGTTTTTGTGTGTATTTAATGAGATCATGCTCAGAAAGTACTGGTCATATAGCAAGTGTTAGCTATTAATGATAGTAATAAGCAGACCTATTTTCTCACAAGCTTCTTTTTTTTTTTTTTCTTTAAAGAGAAAAAATATAATAGAATACATTACACACAGCAAGTCAAATTGGAGCCCAGGCTGATCAAATTTAATTTGTGGTTGGAAGTGTTATCCTCAGGCCTTGTAACACAATTATAAATTGATTCTTGGCCACTGAGGGCAAAGTTTTTTTAAAGGCCTAAAGAATCTCATAATAAATGTACTACATTTGCTTGCTTCAAGGTACTTTTTAAAATTTTAATATTTCTTAGTCTGTGTTGTATTTTATAATCAGTTGAATGGAGGACTTCACTGTTAGACCAGTGTTTGAGAATCTGCAGGACACGGGTTCAATTTTCCTGGGAAGATTCTACATGCCGTGTACCACGACTACTGAGCCCATGAACCTAGAGCCAGTGTTCTGCAACAAGACACTGCAATGAGAATCCCACACAATGCAACTAGACAAAGCTGGCACACAGCAACAAAGACCCAGCACCACCAAAAATAAAATATAAAACACTGAATGTAAATATACATTTTTTCCATTAAAAATTTTTGTTCCTGAAAAGCTACTAAAAAATGATTGGTATATCTTATGTTTTCTGGTGTTCTTGAACTAAGGAAAAAAAAAAAAAGAGTTGAAAATAAAGTGAGTTATTGTCAAAAGAAATGAAGTAGCCTTCACCACAGTGCTTCTTATGAAAAGACCATGCAGGATTTGGACTTCAGATGTATAACTATTTACATTTGATCATTCTTCCACTTCTTGTTATTATACCAAGTTTCTTTGCCTACTTCACAAGAAATGGGATGCAAAAAATGGTTATTTTTTTTGCCATACTGAGAAAAGTATCCCAGTGGAATTTTTTGAAAGGGTAGCTCTTGCGTTCTGAATCGTTAGCTGACAGCGATACAACTTGGCGTGCAGCAAAGAGACGGCTTCCTCTCACTGGAGTGCTAAAGGCAGACAGCAGGGATTTCCATATGCAGTGTCGGTCTAGGTAAATGACATCTGTTATAAAATTGTATCTGTGACCAAGACAGCCGTTAGTGGATGCAGGCACACCTCAACTACAGAAGGCAGCTGCCTCGTGTAGCAGCAGGGTTCACCAGCAACAACAGAATCAATAACAGCAGCAATTTATAAATCACATCAAATTAAAACTGCCAACCTTGTGGCTGACTTAGAAGCTTCTTTAACATGAGTTTTCTGACTGTGAGTTGATGGAGGAAACACTGAGGGGGCTGACTTGCCCAAAGACAATCTAAACGTATAACAATCGATGGTGGCAGGGCAGCATACCTAACAGGGAAGATACCAGAGCACCAGAGCGACTGATTGCTCTGTGGGTGAGAGGAAGGCCAGGGAGCTCCACGTCATGGTGGGTAGTGGGAGACATCACTGCCACTTCTGTCTGTGATTTTCCTGTTGCTTCACAGGAAGAGAAACTTGGCTGATCATTCAAATCTTAACTCTAGGTTAATGAGTGTCAACTTTTGTTGTGCAAAACATTATTCTGGGAAATTTGCTCAATTTCCTGGCCCTACCCTAGGACATTCTGATTTGTAGGCACTAACCTTGAGTCTCATGTAGAAAGCGAGCCCTTCTGTGCTGAATAAGTTACCCCAAATGAATTTATTGGTTCTTGAGTAGGAAATCAACTGTAAAGCTAACCAAAATTACTCTTTTTTTTTTTTTTTGCTTCACCCTTAGAATGTCACAAGACTCAGTGGGTACAGGCATTTGTGTTTAAAAAAAAAAATGCAAAGATGATTCTGGTACACACTTTACTAGGGACAGCTGTAGATTAACAATCTATGTTATAGAACTAAGTTATATAATTACTTTTGAAAGATCATTGAAGGTTTGCATTGCATGATATGGTTCAACATAGAACAAGTCAGGAGACCCGCTGGTATTACTGCTCTGCTATTTACTGATTAAGGGCATAATTAAGAGCCCTAGTTTTAGCGAACCACTTTGACTGAGTTTGAATACTGGCCCTATTATTTTCTGGATATGTGAAACTGAGCAGACACTTCTGCTTTATTTTCCTCATGTATAAATTAGGTAACATCAGGTCACTGTATTAAGAGTGTCAGCCAAGAAAAACAATTAGAACACACCTATCACAGAGCAGATGTTCAATCATTCTTAGCTGTTGGTATTACTGTGAACCAGATACTTGATTGTGTCACTGAATTCTTAACAATTTAATGATGTAAAAACTGGAGATCATTAAAGATAGTGGAGTAGAAAGACCGTGAGCTCATCTTCTCTCACAAGCACACCAAAATCAGAACTATTTGCCGAACAACCATCAATGAAAAAGACCAGAATCTACCAGAAAAGATCTTCGACAACTAAAGACACAAAGAAGGGACTACAAAGAAATGAGTAGGAGGAGTGGACCACGATACAATCAAGTCCTGAGTTGGACACCCAGGAACTGGAGAATAATTATATTGCAGAGGTTCTCTCTCACAGGACTGAGAGTCCTGAGACCTACCTTGGGCTCCCCAGCCTGGGAGTCCTGCACCAAGAAGAGGAGCTCCCAGAGCATCTGGCTTTCAAAGCCAGTGGGGTTTAATTTCTCGGGAGAATAGAAGCCGAACTCTTAAACGGTATACAAAAATCTCACACTCTCTTGGACACAGGATGAAATCAGTAATTTGAACAGAACAGAGGATGCCTGCATGGGCAGCACACAGGTTCACTGTGATAGGCCTCATCCGCTTCAGTGCTCACTTCTTTGAGGATAGAGAACACACTTACGGACAATGGAGACTTACTGAACTGGATCTTCAGGGCTTCTATTTCAACAACTGAGGAGGAAACTCTGTCCCCAATAGGGCTGTGGCAGTCACAGAGCAAAGAAGAGACCCTACCCAACATTTGGTGGAGTCTCTAGTCACTACTTCCCTGGTGGCTCAGACAGTAAAGCATCTGCCTGCAATGCGGAAGACCCGGGTTCAATCCCTGGGTTGGGAAGACCCCCTGGAGAAGGAAATGGCAACCCACTCCAGTACTCTTGCCTGGAAAATTCCCTGGACAGAGAAGCCCTGTAGGTGACAGTCTATGGGATCGCAAAGAGTCAGACATGACTGAGTAACTTCACTTCACTTCTAGCCACTACAACATCAAGCACATCCCCTTATCAAGGGGATAATGTCCAGCACACTCTGAAGAAAGACACAGCAGGCTTCCATACCAAAAATAGCCCTCACAGCAAAAATATGGGCTCTCACAGAGTACACAGTGATACTCACACATCAAAATTGCCCTTAAAGACCACAGAAGATAATTGTTTCTCCTAAATTCATAGAGACATAGAAATTTAAAATGGAAAATCAGAGGAACAGCTCCTAATTAAAGGAAAAAAGAAATCCCTTGAAAGAGCAAACAAGGAAAATAGACCTCTCCAGCTTACTAGATGCTGAGTTCAAAAAGGAGGCAATAAAAATGCTACAGGGATTAAGAAAATTTATGGACAGAAATGCATACCCCTTTAATAAGGAGATAGAAACAGCCAATGGCAACCCACTCCAGTACTCTTGCCTAGAAAATTCCATGGACAGAGGAGGCTGGTAGGCTACAGTCCATGGGGTTGCTAAGTCGGACACAACTGAGTGACTTCACTTTCACTTTCGCTTTCATGCATTGGAGAAGGAAATGGCAACCCACTCCAGTGTTCTTGCCTGGAAGATCCCAGGGACAGGGGAGCCTGGTGGGCTGCGTCTATGGGGTCACACAGAGTCAGACACAACTGAAGTGACTTAGCAATAGCAGCGGAAGCTATAAAGAGGAACCAATCAAAATTAGCTAACTTAATTGCTGAGGTGAATACAGAGCTAAGAGCAATGAATAGCAAATAATGTAGAAGAATGAACAAATGATCTAGAAGAATAATGGAAGTCACCCAATTAAAACAGCAGACAGACAAAAGTAAAAACCAAAGCAATGTATGAGATCTATGGGATAAATAATATAAACTATGCCAGTCTCTGCATAATAGAGGTTTCAGAAGGAGAAGAAAAAAAAACGGGATGGAAAAAGTCTTCAAAGAATTATGGGAATAAAATTCCCAAACCTAAAGAAGGAAATAGAGATCCAGGTACAAGAAGCACACAGGGTCCAAACAAGATGAACCCACTCAGACCCATGCCAAGATATAGTTAAAATCACAAAAGGTAAAGACAAAGAGAGGATTCTAAAGGCAGGAAGAGAAAACCAAGAGTCAGTTTTAAGGGAACCCTCACAAGTCTATCAGCTGAGTTTTCTACAGAAACTTTGCAGGTCACAAGAAGTAGCATGATATATTTAAAAACGTGAAAAGGAAAACATTTCAACCTAGGATACTCTATACCCAGCAAGATTATTATTTAGAATAGGAGAAGCTAATAATTTCTCAGATAAACGAAAACTAAAAGAATACAGCAATGCTAAACCTAATCAAAAGAAATATTGAATGATCTTCTCTAAATAGAAACTCAGCATGAATCTACAGGAAAGGAGAAAACACAACAGGAGAGCCAAATATATAAAAGGATTGAAGATCATTTAAATAAGCTTGTATAAAGATTAAAAATAGTTAAAACATTTTTGTAAAAGCAATTATAACTATAATTATCAGTGAAAGGATAAACAAAGATATAAAATAGGACTTCAAAACCCTAAAATGCAGCAGAGGAGAATGTAAAATGTAGATCTTTTAGAGTGTATTTGAATTTACAAAACTATTAGAGCAAGTAGGTATAGTTATGGGTTAATATACTTGAAAATGAGGGTAACCAGAAATCAAAGACACAACAGACTCACAAAAACCAAAAAGAAAGGAACTCAAGCCTAATACAAAGAAAACTATCAAAGTCCAAAAGGAAAAAGAAGAAACAAAGAACTAGAAAATTGACTGGAAACAGCAATAAATACATACTTATCCATAATTATTTTACATGTCAAAGAACTAAATGTTCTCATCTAAAGACACAGAGCAGCAGATTAGATAAAAAAGAAAAACAAGATCCTATAATATGGTGCCTACAAGAGCCTTACATTGGGCAAAAGATACACACAGATTGAAAGTGAGAGAATGAAAAAATATTTCACACAAATGGAAAAGACAAGAAAACAGGGGTAGCAGTATTTTTATCAGACAAAATAGATATTTAAATCTATAAAGAAATATAAAGAAGGAAACTATATAATGAAGGGATGAATACAAGAAAAGGACATTATATTTATTAATATATATGCACCAAATATAAACGAACCTAAACATATAAACACATACTAAATGTGTTGCAGGAAGGGGGACCCCTTCCAGGGCCTGAAACTGGGCTCCTGTCTAACACTCAGAAATGAATTGTCCAAGGAGACACATGTGCTGACAAAGCAAGAGATTTTATTGGGAAAGGGCACCCGGGCGGAGAGCAGTAGGGTAAGGGAACCCAGGAGAACTGCTCTGCCATGTGGCTCACAGGCTCAGGTTTTATGGTGATGGGATTAGTTTCCAGGTGGTCTTTGGCCAATCACTCTAATTCAGTGATTTAGATGCATGGTGGTGCATGCATTGCTCAGCCAAGATGGACGCTAGCAAGAGGGATTCTGGGAAGTGGATGGTCACGCGGTGCCTCCTTTAGACCTTTCCCAAACTCTTCCAGTTGGTGGTGGCTTATTAGTTCTGTATTCCTTATCAGGATCTCCTGTCTAAAACAACTCATGCAAATGGTTACTATGGTGCCTGGCCAGGGTGGGCGGTTTCAATCAGTGTGCTTCCCCTAACAAATGGACATGGTTTGGGGTGAACTCTGGGAGTTGGTGATGGAGAGGAAGGCCTGGCGTGCTGTGGTTCATGGGGTCTCAGAGTCTGACATGACTGAGCGACTGAACTGAACAGACATAAAGAGAAAATTTGACAGTAATACATTAATAGTGCGTGTATGTGTGCTAAGNATGGACATGGTTTGGGGTGAACTCTGGGAGTTGGTGATGGAGAGGAAGGCCTGGCGTGCTGTGGTTCATGGGGTCTCAGAGTCTGACATGACTGAGCGACTGAACTGAACAGACATAAAGAGAAAATTTGACAGTAATACATTAATAGTGCGTGTATGTGTGCTAAGTCACTTCAGTTGTGTCCTACTCTGTGTGACCTTATGAACTGTAGCCTTCCAGGCTCCTCTGTCCATGGGATTCTCCAGGCAAGAGTACTGAAGTGGGTTGCTATTTCCTTCTCCTGGGGATCTTCCTGACACAGGGATCAAACCTGTGTGTCTCTTATGTCTCTGCACTGGAAGGCGGGTTCTTTACCCTAGTGCCACCTAGTTGCTCAGTCATGTCTGACTCTGCAACCCCATGAACTATAACCTGCCAGGCTCCTCTGTCAATGGGGATCTTCCCAACCCAGGGATTGAACCCAGGTCTCCTTCATTGCAGGTGGGTTCTTTATTGTCTGAGCCATCAGGGAAGTCTCTGGGAAGCCAGCCCCTTCCCCCCCCCAAACCGTAAGACCCAATGAAATAAAATATCTTGTTAGAATTCTTACTCAGAGACTATGTAAGCTCAGTTCAAGCACAACATCATAAGTAAGGGGATAAGTGGCTTTCATTTTGCTTCTAATTTAAAAAAGAGAACAACATGTTAATATCAGGGAAGGAAGAGGGCTATAAAGCAGGAGGGATGGAAGGAAGGAAATGGATTAAGAATTGAAAATTTATCAAATCTTCCTTGTATTATACCCAAATTGTTTACCAAATACTCCATGACAAGAAGGTAATGGTAGATGAGGTCACTATTTCTGAAGCTAGTTCTTAATCAACATATTCTTGTCTCCAGAAAATAAGACACATTTTTTTAGTTCATTACATCTGTAATGGTCACCTTAGTATGATTACTTATCTTAAAACTCACAAATCAACTATGAGACATAACGCATCTGTTGGATGCTCTAGGAGGAAGAAGAGATGGAAAAAATAAGGTTTTAGGAGGCTTTCTTAGGAGCTTACCCTTAGCATTTGTTAACATTTTCAGATAAAAAGTAGAGAACCTTTTTTTGGAAGTTCCAGATAATGATTCAGAGCTTTTACCTACTGATCCTATCACTTCATGGCAAAAGAAGGGGAAAAAGTGCAAGCAATGACAGATTTTGTTTTCTTGGGCTCCAAAATCATTGTAGACAGTGACTGCAACCATGAAACTGAAAGATGCTTTCTCCTTGGAAGGAAAGCTATGACAAACCTATACAGTGTATTAAAAAGCAGGGACATCTCTTTGCCAACAAAGGGTCTGTATAGTCAAAGCTATGTTTTTCCCAACAGCCATGTATGGATGTGAGAGTTGGACTATAAAGAAGGCTGATAGCTGAAGAATTGATGCTTTCGAATTGTGGTGTTGGAGAAGACTCTTGAGAGACTCTAGGAATGCAAGATCAAACCAGTCAACCATAAAGGAAATCAAACATGAATATTTATTGGAAGGACTGATGCTGAAGCTCCAATACTTTAGCTCCCTGATGTGCAGAGGCAACTCACTGGAAAAGATCCTGATGCCAGGAAAGACTGAAGGCAAAAGGAGAAGGGGCGGCAGAGGATGAGATGGTTGGATGGCATCAATGGACTTAATGGACATGAATTTGAGCAAACTCTTCAGGACAGTGAAGAACAGAGACTGGCAGGCTACAGTCCACGGGGTCGCAGAGTCAGATCTGACTTAGCCACTGAACAATAACAACAACATAGTTCAAGTTACCAGCGGTAAACCCAGCCAGTATCTGCTGCTTCCTTTTCCTCTTTCTCTCACTGTTTTAGATTTCTGTTGAAAAGAAACCATATGGTAATTCTTAGGAAAGCAGGCAGGCATCCACTCCTTTCAGTGCCTGCTGGCCTCTACTTGAAATAACAATGCAAAGAAGAACAACAGTGCTCTAGACATTTAGGGACATTAATAGTAGGAGATTTTAACACCCCACTGACATCAATAGACAGATCTTCCAGACAGAAAATCAATAAGGCCACAGAGATCCTAAATGATGCAATGGAATATTTGGACTTAACTGAAATCTACAGGGCACTACACCCCTCTCCCCAAAAAAAAAACACTAGAATACAAGTTGCTTTCAAGCACATAGGAGACATTCTTTAGTATAGATGACATACTATGACATGAAACAAATCTCAGCAAATTTAAAAGGACAGAATTAATTCAAACATCCTTTCGACTATACTAGTATCAAACTAGAAATCAATCGTAGGAAAAAGGAGGAGAAAAAACCGATTACATGGAGATTAAACAACATGCCGTGCAAGAGAGACACAGATGTGTAGAACAGCCTTTTGGACTCTGGGAGAGGGAGAGGGTGGGAGGATTTGGGAGTGTGGCATTGTAACATGTATGATATCATAAGTGAAACGGATTGCCGGTCTAGGTTCGATGCAGAAGACTTGGGACTGATGGGCGGGGATGATCCGGAGGGATGGTGTGGGGAGGGAGGGGGAAGGGGGAGGTCCGGATTGGGAACTCAGGTACACTTGTGGCTGATTTATGTCAATGTATGGCAAAATGAGTACAGTATTGTAAAGCAAAACAAACTAAAAAATAAAAATTTAAACTTAATTAAAAACAAAACAAAACAAAACAAATGAGTCAACAATGAAATAAAAGAAGAAAACGGAAATTACCTCAAGACAAATTACAATGAAAATGCAGCCTAAAAACAAAAACAAAACACCTATGGGGGTGCAGCAAAAGCAGCTCTAGAAGGGAAGTTCAGAGCAATACAGGCCTTCCTCAAGTAACAAGAAAAATCTCAAATAAACAACTAACCTATAACCTAAAAGAATTATGGAAAAAAGAACAAGCAATGCCTAAAGTCAGTAGAAGGAAGGAAATAATAAAGATAAGAAATGAAATAAAATAGAGATCTAAATAACAGCATAAAAGTTCAATAAGACCAAGAGTTAGTTTTTTGAAAGGATAAACAAAAGTGACACACTTCTAGACAGGTTAACCAAGAAAACAGAGAAGACCCAAGTAAAGTAAATAAGAAATAAAAGAAATAACAACCAGTAACACAGAAGTACAAAGAAATCATCAAAAAGTACGAACAGTTAAATGCCAACACATTGGGCAACCTAGAAGAAACAGTCATGTTTCTAGAAACACGCAATCTGCCAAAATTGAGTCAAGAGGCAGATAACTTGAACTCACCAATCACTAGAAGTGAAATATAATCTGTAATAGTAATAATAAAACACCCTGCAAACAAAAGTCCAAGACTTGATGGCTTCACTTGGGATTTGTACTAATAATATAAAGAACTTATACATGTCCTTCCTAAACTTTTTCAAAAGATGGATGAGATGGGACCATTCCCAAAGTTATGCCATGAAGCCACCATCACCTTAATACTGAAACCAGACAAAGATACTACAAAAAAATTACAGACCAATATCTTTAATGAAATACAGATGCAAAAATCCTCAACAAAAATTTAACCAATTGAATCCAACAATACAAAAAANTTTTTCAAAAGATGGATGAGATGGGACCATTCCCAAAGTTATGCCATGAAGCCACCATCACCTTAATACTGAAACCAGACAAAGATACTACAAAAAAATTACAGACCAATATCTTTAATGAAATACAGATGCAAAAATCCTCAACAAAAATTTAACCAATTGAATCCAACAATACAAAAAAGGATCATACACCATGCTCAAGTTGTATTCCTTCCAAGGTTACAAGGCTGGTTCAACATATGCAAAATCAATGTGATACACCTCAGTACTGAAAGAAAAGACAAAAAAACACATGATTATCTCAACAGATACAGAAAAACCATTTGATACAATTCAACATCCTTTCATGATAAAAACTCCCATTAAAGTGGCTATGGGGGAAAATATCTCAAGATTTAGGGTAATCCCATCGCCAAAATAATACTCAATGCTGAAACGGTGAAAGGCTGCCTACTAAATTCTGAAAAAAGGCAAGGATGTCCATTCTCATGGCTTCTATTCAACAATCAGACAACCAAAAAAGAAAAAAAAAAAATCCAAATTGGAAGAGAAGATGTAACACTGCCATTACATGTATAAGATGGGATTCTATACAGAAAATCTTAAATATGCCTTAAAAATCCTAAAAAAAAACTATTAGAATAAGTGAATTCAACAAGGTTCAGTTCAGTTTGGTCGCTCAGTAGTGTCTGACTCTTTGCAACCCCATGAATCACAGCATGCCAGGCCTCCCTGTCCATCACCAACTCCCAAAATTTGCCCAAACTCATGTCCATTGAGTCGGTGATGTCATTCAGCCATCTCATCCTCTGTCGTCCCCATCTCCTCCTGCCCCCAATCCCTCCCTGCATCAGGGTCTTTTCCAATGAGTCAACTCTTCACATGAGGTGGCCAAAGTATTGGAGTTTCAGCCTCAGCATCAGTCCTTCCAATGAACACCCAGAACTGATCTCCTTTAGGATGGACTGGTTGGATCTCCTTGAAGTCCAAGGGACTCTCAAGAGTCTTCTCCAACACCACAGTTCAAAAGCATCAATTCTTTGGCACTCAGCTTTCTTCACAGCCCAACTCTCACATCCATACATGACTACAGGAAAAACCATAGCCTTGACTAGATGGACTTTTGTTGGCAAAGTAATGTCTCTGCTTTTGAATATGCTATCTAGGTTGGTCATAACTTTTCTTCCAAGGAGTAAGCGTCTTAATTTCATGGCTGCAGTCACCATCTGCAGTGATTTTGGAGCCCAGAAAAATAAAGTCTGCCACTGTTTCCACTGTTTCCCCATCTATTTCCCATGAAGTGATGGGACCAGATGCATGATGTTCATTTTCTGAATGTTGAGCTTTAAGCCAACTTTTTCACTCTCCTCTTTCACTTTCATCAAGAGGCTTTTTAGTTCCTCTTCATGTTCTGCCATAAGGGTGGTGTCATCTGCATATCTGAGGTTATTGATATTTCTCCTGGCCATCTTGATTCCACCTTGTGCTTCTTCCAGCCCAGTGTTTCTCATGATGTACTCTGCATATAAGTTAAATAAGCAGGGTGACAATATACAGCCTTGATGTACTCCTTTTCCTACTTGGAACTAGTCTGTTTTTCCATGTCCAGTTCTAACTATTGCTTCCTGACATGCATATACAAAGTAGTAGAATACAAAATTGATATACAGAAGTCTTTGCATTTATTTACACAACAATGAAATAATCAGTAAGAAAGTAAAATCTTGCTTAAAATTGCTTAAAAAATAATACTGGAGATATATTTAACCAAGGAGGTGAAAAGATCTATGCATTGAAAAGTATAAAACACTGATAAGGTAAACTGAAGAAGATTCAAAGAAATAGATATCTCATGCTCTTTGACTAAAAGAATTACTGTTACTAAAATGGCCATAATACTGAAAGCAATCTACAGATTTAACGTGATCCCTATAAAATTACTGATCATTTTCATAGAAGTAGTATAAATAACCCTAATATTTATATGCAATCACAAAGACCCAGAACTGTGAAAGCAATCCTGAGGAAAAAGGACAAAGGTTGAGGCATAACCCTCCCAGACTTCAGATAATACTACACAGCTACAGTAATCAAAATTGTATTGGCACAGAAACAGATATATGGATCAGTGGAACAGAACAGAGAGCCCAGAAACAAATCCACACACTGATGGTCAATTAATCTTTGACAAAGGAGGTGAGAATATAGAAGGAAGAAAAGACAGTCTCTGACAAGTGGTGTTGGGAAAGCTGCAGAGTGACATACAAATCAATGACTTTAGTATACTTCCTCACACCATACACAAACATAACCTCAAAATGTTTCAAAGACCTAAATATAAGGCCTAAAACTCCTAGAAAGAATATAGGCAAAATTATCTTTGATATAAATGGTAGCAATATTTTCTTTAGATCAGCTTCTAAAGGCCAAAAAAAAAGGGATCTAATCAAACTTATGGAGAAGGTGATGGCACCCTACTCCAGTACTCTTGCCTGGAAAATCCCATGGGTGGAGGAGTCTGGTAGGGTCCATGGTGTTGTGAAAAGTCGGACACGACTGAGCGACCTCCCTTTCACTTTTCACTTTCATGCATTGGAGAAAGAAATGGCAACCCACTCCAGTGTTCTTGCCCCGAGAATCCCAGGGATGGGGGAGCCTGGTGGGCTGCTGTCTATGGGGTCGCACAGAGTTGGACACGACTGAAGTGACTTAGCAGCTTAGCAGCAATCAAACTTAAAACCTTTAACAAAGCAAGGGAAACCATCAATTAAATGAAAAGATAACCTACAGACTAGGGGAAAATATTTGGAACCCATGTGACCAACAAGGGATTAATTTTCAGAATATAAAATGGCTCATACAGAGACAGAAGAAGGTGGAGGAGGAGTAAGATGCAGAGATCACCTGCCTGTCCACAAACACATCAAACATTCATCAGAATATGGAACAATTCCTACAGAAAAACTTCTGAATCACAGCAGAAGACCCCAAACTTCCCCAAAAGGCGAGCCAATATCCTTGGAAGGAGGTAGAACAAAAGATAAAGATATAAAAAGAGACAAAGGATTTCAGGACAGGGATCTGGGTTCGGAGGGGATTGTGAAAGAGGAAGTTTCCGAACATTAGGAAACCCCCTCACAGGGGAGGCCGGGGTCTGTGAAACTTTCAGGTGGAGTGGAACAGTGGGTGCTCAGAAGACAAGAAAATTCACCACAAGTCACTGCCAGACAGCACTTTTAGCTAAGAAGGAGCTAGCAAGCCTCCATCAGCATGGAGTGGAGCTGAGGCAGCTCACTGGCCTCCACCTGCAAGAGAGGGCAGGGGCAGAGTGCTCAGTGTCTGGCACAGATCCCGGGGAGAGATTAGAGGTTGACAGCTGTGGATACCGCTGAGAGGGCTACTTTGACACAGGTGTGCAATTAGATGTGACTGCCACTGCCAAAGCTGGGGCGGGTGCCTGAGGCAGTGGACAGAACACTGCTGAAGCAGTCCCGACCCCAGAGGTGGCAGCTACCATGAGGCTGTGGGCGGCACAGGTTACTGTCTGCACCTTACTTGGAAGTTAAACAGCTTAGTACTTCTCAGGGACCCACAACCTGGGGTCATTTTCTTTGGAAGAACTCATGACCTGCTTCAAACTCTTGTAACATCTGGCAGGTCTCTAGATGTAATAACATCTCTGGCAGGTACTCCCCAGTACATCACAATTGTGGCTGCCATATTTTCCCATCTTTCCAGCCCAAGAGAGTGGGCTGGAATGAGCCCTGAATGAGCCTAGGCCTTTGACCCCTAGTATATGGGCAGGGAGTAGACTGTGGACTTCAAGGAAAACTGTGAACTTTATGAGCAAGTACAAGCTGGAATAAGGCAGATCTGAGAGTGATCTGATCCCACACTGCCCACAACAGGTATAGAGACCTTCCTAGGAATATTAGAGGACTTTGGTGTAAGTCTCACTGGGGGTTTTGGGCTATAGAATGTTGCCTTCACCAGGAGTCTTGGGGATTCTTCATCTGTGTTGTGTGGCTTGTGAGGTCTTGTTGTTACAGCAGGGGTTGGGCCTGAACCCCTGAAGTAGGAGAACTGTGCTCAAGACTGATCCACCAGAGAACTACAAACCCTAGAGAACATCAAAAGGTGAGAGCCCTAATTGCAATTACCAAAATTACAATATTGTAAAGTAATTAGCCTCCAGTTAAAATAAATACATTTAAATTTTAAAAAATAAGAAAGAAAGAAAATCTCTAGAATAAAGAAATTTAAAAACTTTTCTATTCAGGAAAAAAAAAAAACAACAAAGTAAATGAGGTGGACAGAAGGAAAAGACAGCTGGAAGATAGAATGGTGGAAATAACTGAAGCAGAGCAGAAAAAACAATAAATAAAAAGAAATGAGGACAGCCTCAGCGACCTCTGGGACAACATTAAGCACCCAAACATTTGAATCATGTGTCCCTGAAGAAAAAGATGAAAGGGCATCAGAAAATATTTGAGACGATTATAGTAAAAAAACTTGATTAAAATGAGGGTAAAATAGCCACCCAAGTCATGGAAGCCCAGAGAGTCCCATACAGGATAAACTGAAATAGAAACATGCCAAGACACACATTAATCAAATTAACAAAAATTAAACACAAAGAACAAGTATTAAAAGCAGCAAGGGAAAAGCAACTAATAAATACAAGGGGATCCTCATAATGCTAACAGCTGGTTTTTCAACAGAAACACTACAGACCAGAAGGGAATGACAGGATATATTTAAAGTGATGAAAGGGAAAAACCTACAATCAAGATTACCCTATCTAACAAGTATCTCATTCAGATTCAAAGGAGAAATAGAAAATGAGTTCTTCAAAAAATGCTAAAGAAACTTCTCTAGAGAAACACAGAAAAGCATATAAACAGGAAATAAAGAAAAGGTATATAAAAACAAACTCAAAACAATAAAGTAAATGGTAACATGATTGTACTTATCAATAATTTAGCTTAAATGTAAATGGGTTAAATGCTCCAATCAAGAGACAGAATGGCTGAATGGATACAAAAACAAGACCCTTGTACATGCTGTTTACAAGAGAACCACCTCAACTCAAGGGACACATACAGACTGAAAGTGAGGGATTGGAAATAGATATCCCATGCAAACAGGACTCAAAAGTAAGTGGGAGTAGCAATACTCATATCCAATAAAATAGACTTTAAAAGAAAGATGGTTGTAAGGGACAAAGAAGAACACATATGCACCTAACATAGGAGAACCTTAATACATAAGGCAAATGCTTAAAACTATTAAAGGGGAAATGACAGTAAGACAATAACAGTGGGGGGCTTTAATACCCCATTCACACCAATGGACATATTATCCAGACAGAAAATTAATAAGGAAGCACAAGCTTTAAATGATAAATTGGACCAATCGGACTTAATTGATATCTATAAGGCATGTCATCCCAAAACAACATATTTCATTTTTTCTCAAAAGCACATGGAATATTTTCCAGGATAGATCACATCCTGAGCAACAAATCAAGCCTTGATAAATTTAAAAAACTGAAATCATTTCAAGCATCTTTTGTGATCACCAGTCTGTAAATTAGATATCAACTACAGGGAAAAAGAAACTATAAAAAACGCAAACACATGGAAGCGAAACAACACTTTCTGAATAACCAACAGACCACTGAAAACATAAAAAAGGAAAGAAAAATAAACCTAGAAACAGGACAATGAAAACAGAACGACCAAAATGTATGTTAGTAACTTAGTAGTGTCTGATTCTTTGCAACACTATGGATTATAGCCTGCCAGGCTCCTCTGTCCATAGATATTTCTAGGCAAGAATACTGGAGTGGTTTTCCATTTTCTTCTCCAAGGGATCTTCCTGACCCAGGAATCAAACCTGGGTCTTCTGGACTGTAGACAGTTTCTTTATCATCTGAGCCACAAAATAAAAGCAGTGCTAAAAGTTTATTGCAATACAAGCCTACCTCAAGAAACAAGAGAGACATCAAAAAAACAACCTAACTTTACACCTGGAGAGGGCAATGGCACCCCACTCCAGTACTCTTGCCTGGAGAATCCCATGGATGGAGGAGACTGGTGGGCTGCAGTCCACGGGGTCGCGAAGAGTTGGATATGACTGAGCGACTTCACTTTCACTTTTCACTTTCATGCATTGGAGAAGGAAATGGCACCCCACTCCAGTGTTCTTCCCTGGAGAATCCTAGGGACGGGGGAGTCTGGTGGGCTGCTGTCTATGGAGTCACACAGATTTGGACACGACTGAAGTGACTTAGCAGTAATAGCAGCAACTTTACACCTAAGGCAACTAGAAAAATAATGAAAAAAGAAAAAAAAAAAACAATTAGTAGAAGAAAGACATCATGAAGACCAGAGAAGAAATAAATGAAAAAGCAATGAAGGAGGCTATAGCAAAGGTCAATAAAACTAAAAAGCTGGTTCTTTGAGAAGATAAGTAAAATTGACAAACTGTTGACCATACTTATCAAGAAAAAAAAAAGAGAGTCAAATCAATAAAATTAGAAACAAAAAGAGAGAAGTTACAACAGACAACACAGAAATAAAAAGGATCATAAGAGATTACTATGAGCAACTCTATGCCAATAAAATGGACAACGAAGAAATAGACAAATTCTTAAGTATAACCCTCCAAAACTAAACAAGGAAGAAATATAAAGCATGAACAGATAAATCACAAGAGCAGAAATCAACTGTTATAAAAAATCTTTCAACAAACAAAAGCTGACAGGCAGATGGCTTCACAGTTAAATTCTACCAAACTCTTCCAGAAAATTGCAGAGGAAGGTAAACTCCCAAACTCATTCTATGAGTCCACCATTATCCTGATACCAAAACCAGACAAAGATGCCACAAAAAAAAGAAAATTACAAACCAATATCACTGATGAACACAGATGTAAAATCCCTCAACAAAATTCTAGCAAACAGAATCCAATAACACTTTAAAGAAATCATACATCATGTTCAAGTGGGCTTTATCTCAGAGATGCAAGGATTCTTCAATAAACATAAATCAACCAATGTGATACACTAAATTAACAAATTGAGAGATAAAAATCATATGATCATTTCAAAAGATCCAAAAAATTTTAACAAAATTCAACAGCCATTTTCAATAAAAAACTCTCCAGAAAGTAGGCATACCTCAACATAATAAAATCCATATGTGACAAACCCACAGCAAACATTATCCTCAATGATGAAAAACTGAAAGCATTTTCTCTAAAACTAGGAATAAGACAAGGGTGCCCACTCTAAGCACTAGTATTCTACATAGTTTTGCAAGTCCTAGTCAGAGCAATCAGAAAAAGAGAAAGAAAGAAAAGGAATCTAGATTAGAAAAGAAATAAAACTGTTTGGAGCTGATATAATTCTCTATACAGAAAAGCTTAAAGATGCCACCAGAAAATTGCTAAAGCTAATCAATGAATATAGTAAATATATACAGGATATAAAATTAATGCGCAAAAATACTTTGCATTCCTATACACTGACAAAGAACAGTCAGAAAGTGAAATTAAGGGAACAATCCTATTTACCACTCCAACAAAAAGAATAAGATACTTAGAAATAAAGAGAAAAGACTTGTATGCACAAAATTATGACACTTGTGAAAGAAATCAAAGATGACACAAACAGATGGAGAGATGTACCTTTCTCTTGAATTAGAAGAAGCAATACAGTGAAAATGGCTATACTACCCAAAGCAATCTATAGATTCAATGCAATCCTTATCAAACTTCAAATGGTATTTTCCACAGAACTAGAACAAATAACTTCACAATTTGCATGGAAACACAGAAGACCCCAAACGGCCAAAGCAATCTTAAGGAAGAAGAATGGAACAGGAGGAATTAACCTTCCTGACTTCAGACTATACTAAAAAGCTACAGCATCAGGATAGTATGGTACTAACACAAAAAACAGAAATATAGACCAATGGAACAAAATGGAAAGCCCAGAGATAAATCCACACACCTATGGACATCTTATTTTTGACAAAGGAGGCAACAATATACAATGGAGAAAAGACAGTTTCTTCAACAAGTGGTGCTGGGAAAACTGTTCAACTACGTGTAAAAGAATGCTATTTGAACACTTCCTAACACCATACACAAAATAAATTCAAAATGGATTCAAGACCTAAACATAAGATCATAAACTATAAAACGCTTAGAGGAAAACATAGGCAGAACATTCTATGACATAAATCACAGCAAGATCGTCTATGACCCCAATCTTAGAGTAGTAGAAATAAAACCAAAAATAAACAAATGGGACCAAATTAAACTTAAAAGCTCCTGCACAATGAAGGAAATTATATAAGGAAGCAAGGTGAAAAGACAGCCTCAGAATGGGAGAAAATAATAGCAAACAAAACAACCGACAAAGAATTAATCTCTAAAATATATAAGCAGCTCATGCAGCTCAATACCAGGAAAACAAGCAACCCAATCAGAAAGTTAGGGCAAAAGACCTAAACAGACATTTTTCCAAAGAAGACAGCCAGATGGCTAAGGAACACAAGAAAAATGCTCAGAATCTCTCTTTATTTAAGAAATGCAAATCAAAACTACAATGAGGTATTGATCATCTCCTCCCAGAAAAGCACCAAAATCACAACTAGCTATTGAACAGCAATTGATAGCCCGACACTGGAACCTACCAAAAAGAGATACATCGTGTCCAAAGACATAGAAGCAGCCACAAGAGAGATGGTAAAACGGGCACACGCATGATAAAATCAAATCCCATGCCTGCCAGATGGGTGACCTATAAACTGGAAAACAATAATACCAAAGACATTCTCTCACTGTAGTGAAGGTTCTGAACTCCGCATCAGGCTTCCCAGACTGGGTAGCTGACAAAAGGACTGGGAATCTCCAGGGAATCTGACATTCAAGGCCAGTAGGATTTAATGACAAGATTTCCACAGAATGGGGGTAAACAGAGACTCTAGCCTAGGAGGGCACAAATAAAACCTTGCACACATGAAGACTCAAAGGAAAGGAGCAGTGGCTCCATAGGAAACTGAACCAAAACTACCAGCTAGTGTGACAGGGTCTCCTGTGGAGACGTGGGTAGGCAGGGCCTCACCACAGGGAGAGGGGCACTGGCAGCAGCAGTCTAGGAAGGTCCCCTTGGCACAAACCCTCTTGGAGGTCACCATTAACCCCACCATAGAGTCCATAGATCCAAGGGCTCTATCACCTCAGACCAAACAACTACCAGGGAGGGAGCAACCACCTACATCAGCAGATAATTGGATTACAGCTTTACTGAGCAAAGCCCTGCTCACCAGACCAAGATCCAGTTTTTCCCACCACCAGTCCCTCCCATCAGGAAGCTTACACAAGCATCTTAGCCTCCTCGATCAGAGAGCAGACAGATGAAGCAAGAAGAACCACAATCCCACAGTGATGAAAACAAAACACACATTACAGAAAAATTTAATCAGCATGAAAATGCAGAAAGTTATGTCCCAGAACAAGAGAAGATAAATCCCCAGAAAAACAACTAAATGAAGTGGAGATAGCAACCTTCCATAAAAAGAATTCAGAGTATTATTAGTGAAGATGATTGAGGATCTCAGAAAAAAAAAAAAAATGGAGGCAAAGATTGAGAAGATGCAATAAATGTTTTCCAAAGACCTAAAAGAACTAAAGAACAAACAAGCAGAGTTGAATAATACTCTAGGAGGAATCCACAACAGAAAAGCTGATGCAGAAGAATAGACAAATGACCTGGAGGACAGAATGGTGGAAATCACTGCTGCAGAGCAGAATATAGAAAAAAGAATGAAAAGAAATGAAGACAGCCTAACAGACCTCTGGGACATTAAGTGCACAAATATTTTCATTATAGGGGGTCCTAGGAGGAGAAGAGAAAGAAAGGACCTGAGAAAATATTTGAAGAAATAATAGCTGAAAACTTCCTTAACATGGGAAAGGAAACAACCAACTAAGTCCAGGAAGCACAGATAGGCCCAGGAAGGACAAATCCAAGGAAGAACACGCTGAAACACATAGTAATCAAGCTGAATAAAATTAAAGACAGAGATAAAATATCAAAAGCAACAAGGGAAAAACCACAAATACAATATAAGGGAACTCCCTGCAGGCTAACAGCTGATTTCTCAACAGAAACTCTACAAGCCAGAAGAGAATGGAATGATATATTTAAAGTAGTGAAAGGGAAGAACCTACAACCAAGAATACTTTACCCAGCCAGACTCTCCTTCAGATTTGTTGGTGAAATCAAAAGCTTTCCAGACAAGCAAAAGTTAAAATAATTCAGCAAAATGAAACCAGCTTTACAGTAAAGGCTGAAAGAACTTCTATAGGCAGAAAACAAGAGATGGAAAAGACTTACCTACAGAAAATAAAACCAAAACAATTAAGAAAACGGTAATAGGATTATGCTGCTGCTGCTGCTGCTAAGTCGCTTCAGTCATGTCTGACTCTGTGCAGCCCCATAGACGGCACCCACCAGGCTCTCTTGTCCCTAGGATTCTCCAGGCAAGAACACTGGAGTGGGTTGCCATTTCCTTCTCTAATGCATGAAAGTGAAAAGTGAAAGAGAAGTCGCTCACTCATGTCCGACTCAGCGACCCCCATAGACCCTCCCTTTTTTTTTTTTTTCATTTTTTTTCCTTGAGACTTTATCAGGTGTAGTAGAAAAGCTTTTGTATACACATATAAAAATAATATGCATAATATATATATTTTTGAAAATGAATTTTTGCTTTAAAAATTTGTAACTAAAAAATTTTGATTCCACCTATTTGACCTGGAATACTCAACAGAATACTAGATTTCTAATTTAAAAAATAGATATCCAACAAGCAACAAAGATTTACTGAGTAGCACAGGGAACTATAGCCAATATCTTATAATAAACTGTAATAGAAAATGATTTCTATATGTGTATAACTGAATCACTCACAAAAAAAGAATTCCACTTTTTGAAATTTAGTAATGTTTATCTTTTTGCTAGTTTCTCTAAATGTCATATTGACATCTAAAAACAAATATGAGATGACAAATGTCAAACATTTGTATAGGATATACGAATAATATAAATTCATTAAATATAAATCTATTATATTTATATTATTAATGATATCAAAGAAGCTCCTAGTCTTATTTTTTCTGCACTTAAAATACTCTTAGAGAAACGTTAACATGAATCTCTATGATTATATATTTTTTCTTTGCCCTTATATTTCTTCTGATTTTTGCTTTATATATCTTTGTTGTTACATGTCTAATGGCTTATGATGTCTATCTTCTTTGTGAATTTCACCTTTTATCATTAAAAATATTCATCTTTGTTTCATTTAAAGTAAAGGAATAAATTAAAAAATAAAAAAGATACAATGAGGTATCATCTCGCATTGGTCAGAATGACCATGATATGGTCAACTATGAAGATCAGTATAGAGATTCCTTAAAAAACTAGGAATAAAAATACCACAACCCATCAGTCCCACTACTGGGCATATACCCTGACTAAACCATAATTGTAAAAGTCACGGTACCTCAATGCTTACTGCAACACTAAATTTGCTATTTACAGTAGGTTGACATGGAAGCAACCTAGATGTCCATCGACAGATGACTGGATAAAGAAGTTGTAGTACACATACACAGTGGTATATTACTCAGCTATAGAAAGTAACTCATTTGGGTCAGTGGTAATGAGGTGGATGAACCTAGAGCCTATTACATACAGTGTAGTAAGTCATAAAGAGACAAATGTCTTACATTAACACACATAAATGAAATCTAGAAAGATAGTATTGATGATTCTATTTGCAGGGCAGCAAAGGAGAGACAGACATAAAGAATAGAGTTTTGGACACAGTAGGGGAAAGTTCAGGGGGATAACTTGAGAGAATAGTAGTAAAAATATACGTTATGATATGTAAAATATTGTATCCAACAATTTGTGACCCCATGACCTGCATACACCAAACTTCCCTGTCCTTCACTATCTCCTGCAATTTGTTCAGACTTATGTCAGTTTAGTTGATGAGGCCATCCAACCAGCTCATCTTCTGTTGCCCCCTTCTCCTGCCCTCAATCTTTCCCACCGTCAGGATCTTTTCCAATGTGTCAGATCTTTGCATCAGGTAGCCAAAATATTGGAGCTTCAGCATCAGTCCTTCCAGTGAATATTCAGAGTTGATTTCCTTTCAGGTTGACTGATTTGATCTTGCTGTCCAAGGAACTCTGAAGAGTCTTCTCCAGCAACACAGTTCAAAAACATTAATTCTTCAGTGCTCAGCCTTCTTTATGGTACAACTCACATTCATACATGACTACTGGAAAAATCAAAGTTTTGACTATACAGGACTGTGAGGCAAAATGATGTCTCTGCTTTTTAATATTGCTGTCAAGCTTTGAAATAACTTTTCTTTCAAGGAGCAAGCATCTTTTAATTTCATGGCTGCAATTACCATCCCCAGTGATTTTGGAGCCCAAGATAATAAAATCTGCCACTGTTTCCATTTTTTTCCCATCAATTTTCCACACATGCAGTGACGGGACCAGATGCCATGATCTTAGTTTTCTGAATGTTAAATTTTAAGCCAGCTTTTTCACTCCCCTCTTTCACCTTCATAAGCAAGTTCTTTATTTCCACTTAAATTTATGCTATTAGAATGGTATCATATGCATGTCTGAGGTTATTGCTCTTTTTCTGGCAATCATGGTCCCAGTTTGTGAATTGTCCAGCCTGGAATTTTGCATGATGTAGTCTGCACATAAGTTAAATAGCACAGTGACAATATATAGCCTTGATATACTCCTTTCCCAATTTTGAACCAGTCCATTCATGACTGGTTCTCACTGTTGCTACTTGACCTCCACACAGGTTTCTCAGTAGGCAGGCAAGGTGGTCTGGTATTCTCATCTCTTTAAGAATTTTCAGTGTTGTGATCCACACAGTCAAAGGCTTTAGTGCGGTCAATGAAGCAGTAGTACATGTATTTTGGGAATTCCCTTCCTTTTTCTATGATCGATAGGCTGTTGGGAATTTGATCTCTGGTTTTTCTACCTTTTCAAAATTCAGGTTGTACATCTGGAGCTTATTGGTTTATGTACTGCTGAAGTCTAGCCTGAAGGATTTTAAGCATTACTTTGCTAGCACAAAAAAATGAATGCAATTGTGTGGTACTTTAAACATTCATTGACAATGTCCTTCTTTGGGACTGGAATGAAAACTGACCTTTTCCAATTCTGTAGCCATTCCTGAGTTTTCCAAATTTGCTGGCATATTGAGGACAGCACTTTCACAGCATCATCTTTTAGGATTTTAAGTAGCTCAGATAGAATTCCATTACCTCCACTGGCTTTGTTTGCAGTAAGACACAAGACACACTTCCTAAGTGTGTCTAAGGCTTCCTAAGACACACTTGACTTCACATTCCAGCATGTTTGCCTCTAGATGAGTAACCACACCATCATGATTATCCAGGTCATTAAGACCTTTTTTTGGATAGTTCTGTGTATTCTTGCCACCTCTTAATCTTTTCTGTTTCTGTTAGGTCCATACCATTTCTGTCCTTTATTGTGCCCATCTTTCCACGAAATATTCCTTTGGTATCTAATTATCTTGAGGTGATCTCTAGTCTTTCCTATTCTATTGTTTTCCTCTATTACTTTGCACTATTCATTTAAGAAGGCTTTTTTATATTTCTTTGCTATTCTTTTAAAACTTTGCATTCTGTTGGTTATATCTTTCCTCTTCTCCTTTGCCTTTTGTTTCTCTTCTGTTCTCTGCTATTTGTAAGGCCTCCTCAGACAACGACTTTACCTTCTTGCATTTCTTTTTCTTTGGGATGATTTTGGTCACTACCTCCTGTATAATGCTATGAGTCTCCAGCCATAGTTCTTCAGGGATTCCATCAGATATAATCCCTTGAATTGACTTCTCACTTCCACTGTATAATCATAAGGGATTTGATTTAGGTCATACCTGAAAGGCTTAGTGGTTTTCCCTTCTTTTTAATATTTAAGTCTGAATTTTGCAATAATGAGCTCATGATCTGAGTCACAGTCAGCTTCAGGTCTGGCTTTTGCTGACTGTATAGAGCTTCTCCATTTTCAGCTGCAAAGAATATAATCAATAATTTCAGTATGGACCATTATTTGGTGATGTCCATGTTTAGAATCGGTGCTTTTAAGTTATGTTGTTGGAGAAGACTCTTGAGAGTCCCTTGGACTGCAAGGAGATCAAACCAGTCAGTCCTAAAAAAAATAAGTCCTGAATGTTCATTGGAAGGACTGATGTTGAAGCTGAAACTCCAATACTTTGGCCACCTGATGCGAAGAACTGACTCATTGGAAAAGACCTCAATGATGGGAAAGATTGAAGGCGGGAGGAGAAGGGGATGACAGAGGATGAGGTGGCTGGATGGCATCACTGACTCAATGGACATGAGCTTGAGTAAGCTCCAGGAGTTGGTGATGGACAGGGAAGCCTGGTGTGGTGCAGTCCATGGGGTCCAAAGAGTTGGACACGACTGAGTAAACTGAACTGATGTTTATAACCATATCTTGTGTTGTCGGAAGAGGGGAATTGCTATGGCCAGGGTGTTCTCTTGGTAAAACTCTTAATTTTTGCTGTGCTTTTTTTTGGTACAGTTCATATTTGCCTGTTACTCCAGGTATCTCTTGAATTTCTACTTTTGCATTCCAATTCTCATGATGAAAAGGATATCTTTTTTTTTTTTTTNATATACTCCTTTCCCAATTTTGAACCAGTCCATTCATGACTGGTTCTCACTGTTGCTACTTGACCTCCACACAGGTTTCTCAGTAGGCAGGCAAGGTGGTCTGGTATTCTCATCTCTTTAAGAATTTTCAGTGTTGTGATCCACACAGTCAAAGGCTTTAGTGCGGTCAATGAAGCAGTAGTACATGTATTTTGGGAATTCCCTTCCTTTTTCTATGATCGATAGGCTGTTGGGAATTTGATCTCTGGTTTTTCTACCTTTTCAAAATTCAGGTTGTACATCTGGAGCTTATTGGTTTATGTACTGCTGAAGTCTAGCCTGAAGGATTTTAAGCATTACTTTGCTAGCACAAAAAAATGAATGCAATTGTGTGGTACTTTAAACATTCATTGACAATGTCCTTCTTTGGGACTGGAATGAAAACTGACCTTTTCCAATTCTGTAGCCATTCCTGAGTTTTCCAAATTTGCTGGCATATTGAGGACAGCACTTTCACAGCATCATCTTTTAGGATTTTAAGTAGCTCAGATAGAATTCCATTACCTCCACTGGCTTTGTTTGCAGTAAGACACAAGACACACTTCCTAAGTGTGTCTAAGGCTTCCTAAGACACACTTGACTTCACATTCCAGCATGTTTGCCTCTAGATGAGTAACCACACCATCATGATTATCCAGGTCATTAAGACCTTTTTTTGGATAGTTCTGTGTATTCTTGCCACCTCTTAATCTTTTCTGTTTCTGTTAGGTCCATACCATTTCTGTCCTTTATTGTGCCCATCTTTCCACGAAATATTCCTTTGGTATCTAATTATCTTGAGGTGATCTCTAGTCTTTCCTATTCTATTGTTTTCCTCTATTACTTTGCACTATTCATTTAAGAAGGCTTTTTTATATTTCTTTGCTATTCTTTTAAAACTTTGCATTCTGTTGGTTATATCTTTCCTCTTCTCCTTTGCCTTTTGTTTCTCTTCTGTTCTCTGCTATTTGTAAGGCCTCCTCAGACAACGACTTTACCTTCTTGCATTTCTTTTTCTTTGGGATGATTTTGGTCACTACCTCCTGTATAATGCTATGAGTCTCCAGCCATAGTTCTTCAGGGATTCCATCAGATATAATCCCTTGAATTGACTTCTCACTTCCACTGTATAATCATAAGGGATTTGATTTAGGTCATACCTGAAAGGCTTAGTGGTTTTCCCTTCTTTTTAATATTTAAGTCTGAATTTTGCAATAATGAGCTCATGATCTGAGTCACAGTCAGCTTCAGGTCTGGCTTTTGCTGACTGTATAGAGCTTCTCCATTTTCAGCTGCAAAGAATATAATCAATAATTTCAGTATGGACCATTATTTGGTGATGTCCATGTTTAGAATCGGTGCTTTTAAGTTATGTTGTTGGAGAAGACTCTTGAGAGTCCCTTGGACTGCAAGGAGATCAAACCAGTCAGTCCTAAAAAAAATAAGTCCTGAATGTTCATTGGAAGGACTGATGTTGAAGCTGAAACTCCAATACTTTGGCCACCTGATGCGAAGAACTGACTCATTGGAAAAGACCTCAATGATGGGAAAGATTGAAGGCGGGAGGAGAAGGGGATGACAGAGGATGAGGTGGCTGGATGGCATCACTGACTCAATGGACATGAGCTTGAGTAAGCTCCAGGAGTTGGTGATGGACAGGGAAGCCTGGTGTGGTGCAGTCCATGGGGTCCAAAGAGTTGGACACGACTGAGTAAACTGAACTGATGTTTATAACCATATCTTGTGTTGTCGGAAGAGGGGAATTGCTATGGCCAGGGTGTTCTCTTGGTAAAACTCTTAATTTTTGCTGTGCTTTTTTTTGGTACAGTTCATATTTGCCTGTTACTCCAGGTATCTCTTGAATTTCTACTTTTGCATTCCAATTCTCATGATGAAAAGGATATCTTTTTTTTTTTTTTTCTTTTTGCGTTAGATCTAGAAGGTGTTGTAGGTCTTCATAGAACCATTCGACTTCAACTTCTTTGGCATTAGTAGTTGGGGAACAGACTTAGATTACTGTGCGAATGGTTTGCCTTGGAAATGAACCAAGATGATTCTGTTGTTTTTGAGATTGCACCCAAGTACTGCATTTTGGACTCTTTGGTTGACTATGAGGGCAACTCCATTTCTTCTAAGGGATTCTTGTCCACATTAGTAGATACAGTGGTCATCTGAATTAAATTCACCCATTCCCATCCATTTTAGATTAGGTCTAAAATGTTTCCTAAAATGCTAATTTTCACTCTTGCCATCTCCTGTTTGACCACATCCAATTTACCTTGATTCATGGACCTAACCTTCCAGGTTCCTATACAATAGTGTTCTTTATAGCACTGGACTTTATGTTCACCACCAGACACATCCATAACTGGGGTTCTTTTCCACTTTGGTCAGTTACTTTATTCTTTCTGGAGCTATCTCTCCATAGCATACTGAACACCTACCAACCTGCAGGGCTCATCTTTCAGTGTCATATCTTTCTGCCTTTTCATGCTGTTCATGGAGTTCTCAAGACAAGCTAATGAAGTGGTCTGCCATTCCTTTCTCCAGTACACCACATTTTGTCAGACCTCTCCACCATGACCTGTCCATCTTGTGCAGATTTACATGGCATGGCTCATAGTTTTGTTGAATTACACAAGGCTGAGGTCTATGTGATCGTTTTTGTTAATTTTGTGTCATAGTGTTTTTCTAATTGGAGGCCATGGGATTGTAGTTCTTGTTTCTTCTCTCTGCCCACTGATGGATGAGGAAAAAAGGCTAGAGCAAGCTTCCTGATAGGAGGGACTAGCTGCGGGGGAAACTGGGTGTTGCTGTGGTGCTTAGGGCCTTGTGATCCCATGTACTGAAGCCTACTAGGCCCCTCTGTCTATGGAATTCTCCAGACAAGAATACTGGAGTGAGTAGCCAGTCCCTTCTCCAGAAGATCTTCCCGACCTGGGGATCAAAACTGGGTTTTCTGCACTGCAGGCTGATTCTTTACCTTCTAAGCTACCATGGAAGCCTGCAGGGCCATACTCAGTAAATCGTTAATCCAATTTTCTGCCCATGAGTGGGTCTGTGCTCCCTGCTTGATTAGTTGCTTGGCTTAAGGTGGCTCAGTCTGGGAGTCTGCAGTCTCTATGGCAGGACTAATGGCAACCTCCTCCAAGAGGACTTATGCCAACAGGCTGCATCATCCAGGACTGCTGCTCCTAGTGCCCCTGTCCCCACGACAGGCCACTACTGACCCACACCTCTGCAGGAGACTCCCAGACAGTCACAGGCAGGTCTGGTTCAGTTCCTTGTGGGGTCATTGTTCCTTTCCCATGGGTCCTGGTGTGCACAAAGTTTTGTTTGTGCCCTTAATGAGTCTCTGTTTCTTCCAGTCCTGTGGAATTTCTGTAATCAAATCTTAATCTTCAAAATCAAATTCGCTGGGGATTCCCAGTCCCTTCACCAGATCCCCAGGCTGGGAAGTCTGATGTAGAGCCCAGAGCCTTCACAACAGTGTGAGAACTTCTTTGGTATTACTGTTCTCCAGTTTGTGGATTGCCCAGTCCACATCTCTAAGGTAGGGTTAATGGAAACCTCCTGTAAGAAGACTTAATTGCCAACAAGCTTCCCCTCCCAGAATTGCTGCTGCCGGTGCCTCTGTCCCTGTGGCAGGCCACTGCTGACACACGGCTGTGCAGGAGACCCTCAAACACTCAAAGGCAGGTCTGGTTCAGACTCTTTTGGGGGTCACTGTTCCTTTCCCTTGGGTCCTAGAGCACACAGGGTTTTGTTTATGCCCTCTAGGAGTCTCTGGTGGGTATGCTAAGTAATTATTCTCTAATTTAAAAAGCAATAATGATAAATGTGAAATAGAAAATGGCTCATACAACTCAATATCAACTCCCCCACACCAAATAACCCAATCAAAAAATGAGAAAATGGCCAACAAGCTTAAGAAAAAATGCTCAACATTGCTAATTATGAGAGAAATACATATCAAAAGCACAATGAGTGAGGTAACACCTCACACTGGTCAAAATGGCTATAATAAAAAAGCACAAATATTAAATGTTGGAGGATGAGTGGAGAAAAGAGAATGTTCCTGCACTGTTTGAAGGAATATAAATTGGTACAACCACTATGGGAAACAGTATGGAGGTTCCTTAAAAAAAAAATAGAGTTATCATATGATCCAGAAGTCCCACTCTTGGGTGTGTATCCAAAAAGTTGAAAATTCTATTTCAAAAACATATATGGACCACAATGACTCTTTGTGACCCCATGGACTATATGGTCAATGGAATTCTCCAGGCCAGAATACTGGAATGGGTAGCTGTTCTCTTCTCCAGGGGACCTTCCCACCCCAGGTATTGAACCCAGTTTTCCCACATTGCAGGAGAATTCTTTACCATCTGAGCCACAAGCAAAGCCCAATATTCATATCATTACTATTTAGAAAACCAAGACATAGAAGCAACATAAATGTGGACTGGTTGCTGATGGGATAGAAAAGTTGTGGTATACACACACACACACACACACACACACACATATGATGGTATATTACTCTGCCATAACAAGAGTGAAATATTGTCATTTGCAGCACCATGGATGGACCTAGAGACTATCATACTAGGTGAAATAAATTAGACAGAAAAAGACATATGATATCATTCATATATTGAAATTTCTAGCTTAACTTGAAGCAAGTAGGCCATTAAGATATGACCTAAATCAACACTCTTAAGATTATACAATGGAGGTGATGAGTAGATTCAAGAGATGAGATCTGGTAGACAGAGTGCTTGAAGAATTATGGATGGGAGTTTGTAAGATTGTACATGAAGCAGTGACCAAAACTATCCCAATGAAAAAGAAATACAGTAAGGCAGAGTGGTTGTCTGAGGAGGTTTTACAAATAGATGAGGAAAGAAAACAAGTGAGAGGCAAGGGAAAAAGCAATAGATACACCCAACTGAATGCAGAGTTCCAGAGAATAAGGAGAGGTAAGAAAGCTTTCTTAAACAAACAAAACAAAGAAATAGACAAAAATAATAGATTAGGAAAGACTAGAGATTTCTTCAAGAAAATTGGAGATATCAAGGGAACATTTCATGCAAGGAAAGACACGATAAAGAACAGAAATAGTAAGGCCCTAAGAGAAGCATAAACAATTAAGAAGAGGTGGCAAAAATACATAGAATAACTATATAAAAAAGATCTTAATGACCAGGGTAATCACAATGGTGTGGTCACTCACCTAGAGGACATCCTGGGAAGGGTAGTCAAGTGGGCCCTAAGAAGCATTACTATGAACAAATCTAGTGGAGTTTGACAGTATTCCAGCTGAGATACTTAAAATCCTGAAATATGATGCTGTTAAAGTGCTGCACTCAATATGCCAGCAAATTTGGAAAACTCAGCCATGGCCACAGGACTGGAAAAGGTCAATTTTCATTCCATTTCTAAAGAAGGGCAATATCAATGAATACTCAAACTGTCATACAGTTGTGCTCATTTCACGTACTAACAAAGTAATGCTCAGAATCTTCCAGTTAGGCTTCACCAGTACTTGAATCCAGAAATTCCATATGTACAAGCTGAGTTTGGATAAGGGAGAGGAACCAGAGATCAAGTTGCCAACAATCTGTTTGATCATAGAAAAAACACGGGAATTCCAGAAAAAAACATTTCCTTCTGCTTCATTGATTACACTAAAGCCTTTGGCTATGAAACATTCTTAAAGAGATGAGAGTACCAGATCATCTTATCTGTCATCTGAGAAACCCATATGTGGGTCAAGAAGCAACAGTTTGAACCAGACGTGGAACAACTGACTGGTTCAAAATTGTGAAAGGAGTTAATGAAGGCTGTATAATGTCACCATTTTTATTTAAAATATATGCAGAAAACGTCAAGCAAAAAGACAGGTTGGATGAATCACAAGTTGGAATCAAGACTGTGGACAAAAATATCAACAACCTTTGATGTGCAGACAATACCACTGTAATGGCAGAAAGTGAAGAATAACTAAGGAGCTTCTTGATGTGGTTAAAACAGGAGAGTGAAAAAGCTGGCTTGAAACTCAACATTCTAAAAACTAAGATCATAGCATCTGGTCACATCACTTCATGGTAAACATAAGGATTAAAAATGGAAGCAGTGACAGATTCCCCCCCACCCACCTTGGATGCCAATATCACTGTGGACAGTGACTGCAGCCATGAAATCAAAAGATACTTTCTCCTTGGAAGGAAAGCCAGAACAAAACTAGATAGCATATAAAAAAGGAGACATTACTATGCCGACAAAAGTTCATGAAGTCAAAGCTATGTTTTTTTCCAGTAGTCATTTACAGATGTGAGAGTTGGACCATAAGGAAGGCTGAGAGCCAAAGAATTGATGCTTTGAATTGTGATGTTTGAGAAGACTCTTGAAATTCCCTGGACTGCAAGAAGATCAAGCCAGTCAATCCTAAAGGAAATCAACCCTGAATATTCACTGGAAGGACTGATGCTCAAGCTCAAGCTCCAGTACTCTAGCCACCTTATGCAAAGAGCTGGCTAATTGGAAAAGACCCTGATGCTGGGAAAGAGTGAAGGAAAATAGAGAAAAGGGTGGCAGAGGATGAGATGGTTAGATAGCATCATGACATGAATCTGAGAGACATAGGAAAGACAGAGAAGCCTGGAGTGTGACAGTCCATGGGTCACAAAGAATCAGACATGACTTAGTGACTCAACAAAAAAAATCATTCATATGTGGAATTAAAATACACATGATTCTACTAATAGAAGAGAGACAGACTCACACATATAGAAAATACACTGATGGTTACCAAATGGGAAAGGGAGGGGTGTATAAATTAGTAAAATTGGGGTGAACAAATACACACTTATATATAAAATGAATGAACAATAGAGATTTACTATGTAGCACAGGGAACAGTATTCAATATTTTGTAATAACCTAAAATGTAAAATAATCTGAAAAAATACATAACACTCTCTGTACACCGGAAACTAACAAAGCATCTTAAGTCAATTACATTTGACTTTTTAAAAAATGAGGTAGAGAAATAAGTTAAGTACTCATTCGGCAGTAGAGAAAAGACACTTTAAAAATAGCTGCTTGGGCTCTTGATAGCTTGCTATTTATTCTTACCACCCATCTTGACACCTAGTTAATTATCTTTTACTTGGAATGAATATTCAGAATATCTTTTCAACAACTCTCATTTTATTCCTGCTGCTAAGTCACTTCAGTTGTGTCCGATTCTGTGCAACCCCATAGATAGCAGCCCACCAGGCTCCCTTGTCCCTGGGATTCTCCAGGCAAGAACACTGGAATGGGTTGCCATTTCCTTCTCCAATGCATTAAAGTGAAAAGTGAAAGTGAAGTTGCTCAGTCGTGTCCAACCCTCAGCGACCCAATGGACTGCAGCCCACCAGGCTCCTCCATCCATGGGGTTTTCCAGGCAAGAGTATTGGAGTGGGGTGCCATTGCCTTCTCTGCATTTTATGCCTAAACTAGTTTAAATGAGCTTCATTCCTTTGACACAAAATGGCCTTGACTAAGATGCTGAAGTTGGATGAAACCAATACCTTTGAAGCACTTTATTTAACCATAAAACAGCCATGAAATATAGGCATTATTAACCATATTTTTAGTGGCAAATAAATTGAAATTGATAACATGGAACTCACTTAAGATCAAACATCTATATACATGATATAAACAGAAGTCTTTGTGACACCATATCCCATTTTCTTTACCACTTAACTATACAGGAGAAATCCTTATACCACATTAACAGTGATGTTCTAAAATGAGTAATTCAGGGTTATCTAGGGTAACTGAGACTGAGTATGTAGGAATAGCCTAATTTTTATAATGTGGGTTTTCTGATTAAAGAAAAAGTCTAAAAATGCAAATAATCCCTTTTAACAAGTATATGAAAACAGTTTAGGAATTTCTAATGGAAAGTTCCCGGCCTCCATGTTGTCCCTAATCAAGTTTTGTTTTGCTTTGTTTTTCTGTGAAAAATATGAAACCCTGAAGACTTAACTAAGTTTTGGCAATTTTTCCTGTACTTTTTATTTTTTTTTTTAATTACAAAATACCATCTAGTTTTTTTTTTTTTTCACTTTGGAACTGTGAAAGTCTCTCAGTGGTGTCTGACTCTTTGCGACCCCATGGACGATACAGTCCATGGAAATCTCCAGCACAGAGTCCTGGAGTGGGTAGCCTTTCCCTTCTCCAGGGGATTTTCCCAACCCAGGGATCCAACCCATGTCTCCCGAATAGCAGGCGGATTCTTTAACAGTTGAGCCACACTTTGGAACTGTAGGCTGATTCAAAATATTTACTAGAGTGTAACAGTTATGAAAACTTTCCTGTGAGAACATATTGCTCATCCTCTAGAAGAGACCTTTAAGCATCATAACGTGCACTACTAGGGTGTCAGCATGATCAGGCAAGCACAGTATATCAGAGGCAAAACAGAATCTAGTCTCAATCTTCATTCTACTACTCAATAACTCAAGAAAATTAGAGATATCGAGGGACCATTTCCTGCAAAGATGAGCACAATAAAGGACAGAAATGGCATGGACCTAACAGAAGCAGAAGATATTAAGACGAGTGTTAGGAATACACAGAAGATCTATACTAAAAAGGTTTTAATGGCCTCAACAAGCAAGATGGTGTGGTCACTCACCTAGAGCCAGACATCTTGGAATGTGAAGTCAAGTGCGTCTTAGGAAGTACTAGAAAAGCTAGTGAAGGTGATAGAATTCTGGAACAGCTATTTCAAATCCTAAAAGATGATGCTGTGTAAGTGCTACACTCAATATGCCAGCAAATATGAAAAAACTCAGCAGTTGCCACAGGAATGGAAAAGGTCAGTTTTCATTCCAATCCCAAAGAAGGGTAATGCCAGAGAATGCTTAAATTACCACACAATTGCATTCACTTCTCAGGCTAGCAAGGTAATGCTCAAAATCCCTCAGGCTAGGCTTCAGGTGTACACGAACTGAGAACTTCCAGATGTAAAAGCTAGACTTAGAAAATACAGAAAAACCAAAGATCAAGTTGCCAACATCCACTGGATCATAAGAAAAGCAAGGGAATTCCAGAAAGACATCTATTTCTACTTCATGGACCATGTTAAATCCTTTGACTATGCAGATCACAACAAACTGAAAAATTCTTAAAGAGATGGGAATACCAGACTACCTTACCTGCTTTCTGAGAATCCTGTATGCATGTCAAGAAACAGCAGAAGTGGAAATGGAACAACAAAATGGCTCAAAATTGGGAAAGGAATACGTCATATCTTTATATTGTCACCCTGCTAATTTAACTTATATGCAGAGTACATTATGCAAAATGCCAGGCTGGATGAAGCACAAACTGGATTCAAGATTGTCGGGAGGATTATCAATAACCTCAGATATGCAGATGACACCACCTTTATGGCAGAAAGTGAAGAAGAACTAAAGAGCCTTTTGATGAAAGTAAAAGAGGAGAGTGAAAAAGTCAGCTTAAAACTCAACATTCAAAAATCAAGATCATGGCATCCCGACCCACGACTTCATGGCAAATGGATGGAGAAACAATGGAAATAGTGACAGATTTTATTTTCTTTGGCTCCAAAATCACTGCAGCCATGAAATTAAGACTCTTGCTCCTTGGAAGAAAAGCTATGACAATAGTTTTTCCTAGATAATGTACTAAAAAGCAGAGACATCGTTTTTCCAACAAAGGTCTGTAGAGTCAAAGCTATGGTTTTTCCAGTAGTCATGCATGGTTGTGAGAGTTGGACCATAAAGAAGGCCGAGTGCCGAAGCACTTATTCTTTAAAATTGTGATGCTGAGAAGACTCTTGAGAGTCCCTTGGACTGCAAGGAGATTAAACCAGTCAATCCTAAAGGAAATCAGCCCTGAATATTCATTAGAAGGACTGATGCTGAAGCTGAAGCTCCAATACTTTGGCCACCTGATTTGAAGAGATGACTCATTGGAAAAGACCCTGATACTGGAAAAGACTAGGGGCATGAGGAGAAGAGAGGCAGCAGAGGATTGGATGATTGGATAGCATCATTGATTCAACTGACATGAATGTGAGCTAACTCTGGGAGATAGTGAAGGACAGGGAAGCCAGGTGTGCTGCAGTTCATGGGGTTGCAAAGAGTCAGATACAACTAAGTGACTGAACAACAAAACAGCATATGGTAAGTATTCAATAGACAAAGGTTATTTTTTTAAAAGTACATTTGTTTATTTATTTGGCTGCACCAGGTCTTAGTTGCCTTATGTGGGATCTAGTTCCCTGACCAGGGATCGAACCTAGGGCCCTTGCATTGGGAGTGTGGAATCCCAGCCACTGAACCACCAGGGAAGTCCCATAAAGGCTATTTTTGTTAAAACAATATATTTGCAATCTCTATTCCAAATATATATATATATATATATATCTGGAGCCATATTGGAGACTGCAGAATAATGACCTTGATGTGACATAGTGATTCACTAAGCAGGAAGAGGAATAAAGACAGGCGATGGATTCGGAAGGATAAAGACTATGGTCAGAACTAAGAGACTGTGTGAAGGTCACCCTTTAGAAATGGAAAACAATAAGGAGGAGAAGATCCTTGAGTAGAGGGAGATCCCTAATATAGTAAAAGGTGTTATTGATGTTAACTTCTGCAAGGGTAAGTGGAATCTCTAGGGATGGTATTTTTCAGATAATCACAGAGAATGCCACCTGCCCTGATGCTCTGCTGCCCTTCTAGAACACAAAAATAAAGCTTCAGATGTGGAAATACACCAGTGTTTCTCTAAATTCCATTACCTCTAATTACCTTAAAAGCAAAAAGAAGAACTATTTGCAAAATATTGAATGTGAAATACAGCCAAATTATAGAAAACTACTTAGTTCTTACTTCTTGTAGAAGTTGGTCAAATTTGCAAAATATGGTGAGAAAGTGACCTCATCAATAAGGTGGTAAGATGTAGACAGTCCAGGAGATTCAGGCACATGAAAAAAAATACAACAACTATTTGGAGAAAATGTGATTTTTTCATCATGAGGCAGAGTGATATAGTAGAAAAAACAAATTGAAGCTCAATGATGGTGAGGGATAAGAAGGTCTGGCTTGTTGCGATTCATGGGGTTGCAAATGGTTGAACAAGACTAGGCGACTAAACAACAAGCACTTAGCTCAAATTTGGGGTAACCTTATTCCAATTATGTCGGTTTTCTGATCTGCAGTTTGTTCATCTATAAAATGTATATTTAAGTATACATAAATGTATTCAGAGAGTAGATTTAATCAATTAATATGTATAAAGTACTGAGCCCACTGCCTGAAGCATAGTAGGTCTTAAACTCATTTCTTTCATCCCTCTCAAAGGAGTTAAACATTGAAATATTAAATGACAGTGAAGAAAAACCCCATGAACTTTAAGAGAGAAAACACCAACCTCTCTCCGGTCTCAGGCATCTATCTTCAGGTCCCTGACTCAGCACCTTGAAGTGCCCATGTGAGTGAGTATGGCTCATATCAGAATCAGAGACAGTGGCATCTAGGGAGATTGGCTGTGATACATGTCTGCCAATTTGGATTGCCAAGGTCTGTCAGCTCTGGTGTAGCAACTAAAAGTAGCCTTTTCTTTTCACCTGGACTCTTTCAGCCCATTTGTTATGGAGAAAAATTCTCCATTTCCACCACTGGACTAAAAGTTTCTTATTTGCCTTAACTTTTGTTACATTTCCATAATGTTGGCTAATCGAAAACCACAGAAAAATATTTTGAAGTACAGCCATATATATGGTAATCTCATTGACTGACATTTGCTTGGCAGCACTGAACTGCTGTTGATAAATAATACATGGTATTACATTTTATACACTGAAGATGAGGTCTTAGAAATAGAGAAAGAAAAAACCCTATTCAGGTATTCCAATCATTGCCTGCTATGATGCGATGCTGAGGGTCACACGTTTTAAATGAATATACAAGATGTAGGCATTTTGCATTTATTTCAGATTGTTGTACAAAATTTAATCATAAAAATGCCAAGATAGACTGTAGGGTATCTCTTGACACATGGGTGTAGGACGATATAAAGATGAGAACAGTTACCAGGCAGTGCATCAACTTATTCTCATACATGAATGGCAGGTACATAGCATAAACGTCATCATTTTGCATTGCAATTCCTATGGCAACATCGCATATTGACCATGAAATGCTTTTCAACTGAATCCAGACGTAGAAAAATGCCATCTAAACACAGTGCCCAGACAGTCCCTATCAAATGTTGTCAACAAGATAAAACTCTGCTATAACTGACACACAAAGTCTGGAGGCTGTGGAGGAAGGCAGGGGCCTGAAGGTCTGGCTGAGGTCACAGCAACAGTTTGACTACACTTGTAATTTCTGCAGGTTCAAAATAGTAGACAGACTTTCTAAATCCAGTGAAATAATATCTGAATTGCCTCATTGTGTCATATTGTGATCAATTTCCCATGATTCTCCTGTGTGTCACCTAATTTAGTTAACAATTTTATTGAGTTCTCATAATATTAGATATGTCAGCCCAACACCTGCTGCATCAACTTCCTCTTCAGTTCAGTTCAGTTCAGTCGCTCAGTCGTGTCCGACTCTTTGCAACCCCATGAATCGCAGCACGCCAGGCCTCCCTGTCCATCACCAACTCCTGGAGTTCGCTCAGACTCATGTCCATCAAGTCGGTGATGCCATCCAGCCATCTCATCCTCTGTCATCCCCTTCTCCTCCTGCCTCCAATCCCTCCCAGCACCAGAGTATTTTCCAATGAGTCAACTCTTCGCATGAGGTGGCCAAAGTACTGGAGTTTCAGCTTTAGTATCATTCCTTCCAAAGAACACTCAGGGCTGATCTCCTTTAGAATGGAATGGTTGGATTTCCTTGCAGTCCAAGGGATTCTCAGGAGTCTTCTCCAGCACCACAGTTTAAAAGCATCAATTCTTCAGTGCTCAGCTTTCTTCACAGTCCAACTCTCACATCCATACATGACCACTGGAAAAACCATAGCCTTGACTAGATGGACTTTTGTTGGCAAAGTAATGTCCCTGCTTTTCAATCTGCTATCTAGGTTGGTCATAACTTTTCTTCCAAGAAGTAAGCGTCTTTTAATTTCATGGCTGCAATCACCATCTGCAGTGATTTTGGAGCCCCCCAAAATAAAGTCTGACACTGTTTCCACTGTTTCCCCATCTATTTGCCATAAAGTGATTGAACCAGATGCCATGATCTTAATTTTCTGAATGTTGAATTTTAAGCCATCTTTTTCACTCTCCTCTTTCACTTTCACCAAGAGACTTTTTAATTTCTCACTTTCTGCCATAAGGGTGGTGTCATCTGCATATCTGAGGTTATTCAAAACCTCCAAATTAAGTTTATTTCTGCATTAAATGATTCATGGCAGTAGTTTCCTATTTGGAATGCCATATGAAACTTCTCAAGATGCTGAGATCTTATTAGTATTGGTAAAATACATCTTGGAAATTTGTACCAAATTATTGCATGTTTAAATCAAATCTCACAATTCATTATTACATAAAATCAATTACATCATTACATTATTATAATGTCATTATTACAAAATTTTAAATTATTAAATTCCTGACATGGAACAACAGACTGGTTCAAAATAGGAAAAGAAGTATGTCAAGGCTGTATGTTGTCACCCTGCTTATTTAACTTCTATGCAGAGTACATCATGAGAAATGCTGGGCTGGAAGAAGCATAAGCTGGGATCAAGATTGCCAGGAGAAATATCAANTTTTCCAGTGGTCATGTATGGATGTGAGAGTTGGACTGTGAAGAAGGCTGAGTGCTGAAGAATTGATGCTTTTCAACTGTGGTGTTGGAGAAGACTCTTGAGAATCCCTTGGACTGCAGGAGATCCAACCAGTCCATTCTGAAGGAGATTGGCCCTGGGATTTTTTTGGAAGGAAGGATGCTAAAGCTGAAGCTCCAGTACTTTGGGCACCTCATGTGAAGAGTTGACACATTGGAAAATACTGATGCTGGGAGGGATTGGGGGCAGGAGGAGAAGGGGACGACAGANTCCAACCAGTCCATTCTGAAGGAGATTGGCCCTGGGATTTTTTTGGAAGGAAGGATGCTAAAGCTGAAGCTCCAGTACTTTGGGCACCTCATGTGAAGAGTTGACACATTGGAAAATACTGATGCTGGGAGGGATTGGGGGCAGGAGGAGAAGGGGACGACAGAGGCTGGATGGCATCACTGACTTGATGGGCATGAGTCTGAGTGAACTCTGGGAGTTGGTGATGGACAGGGAGACCTGGCGTGTTGCGATTCATGGGGTCGCAAAGAGTCGGAGATGACTGAGCGACTGAACTGTACAGAAGAAACACTTTAGAAGTTTGTGTGGTCATTCACTGTGGGTCCTTGGCCAAGAGCTAGGCTGTACATGCATAAGGTGAGATTCCCTGAGGCCTAGCAGAGATCTCTGTGCTTTGAGGCTGAAACCTGAATGATGACAGAAGTTGTGCAGTGCTGGAATTGTAGGTTGTGTTGCTCTGAGTGATACTGGGATTCCATTCCACGTAGAATGGAAAGTTTGCTCTGAGCACCTTGTGCATATAATATAAGCCCCCAAAAGGTCACACCTTAATGGTAGGATGCCTTATTATGGTGAGGAACTGCTGTAAGTTGAAGTTCTGAATGACAAAAGATCTACATTAACAAAGAGTATAAGTAAGCCTGGAAGGAACAAAGGACCTGTCAGCTATTTAACTGTCTTCCAAAAGGTCAACATACTTTCAAAAACTGGCATCAAAGTTCAGCTCCATTCAGCATATAACATAATGCGAAGATAACATTTAAATAATGTGTGGATAGTCAAAAAACTATGAAAATGTGACCTGTTCCCAATTTTTTTTTTAAAGTAATAAACACAAATGCTGGTATTAATATACAAAGAGTTTAAAAGTAGTTATTATTAATACATTTTAAAACAAAGGGGAAAAGTATTTGATGGGAAAGAGTAAACAGCAAATTTTAGAACAGTAAGAGAAGCTATATAAAGAATCAAATAGAAATTTCAGAGTTGAAAAATATCTGAAAAATATTACAGGATAAACTTATTAGAACCAGAGTCAGGAAATAAAAGGGACATTAAATTGAGACATAATTAATAGAAAATATTCCCTCTGAAGAATACGGGGGAAGATGCTGGAAAAATAAGCAACAAAATGTTAACTCACTGACTTTCAGAATGAGATGAGAGAGAGAATGGTCAATGAGAATATTTGAAAACATAATTGCTGAAGCTTTTCTAAATTCATAAGAAAGATCAAATTACTTACAATTGTTGGTTTTCAATTCTAAGAAGGGTAAATACAAAGAAAATCATGACATAGTGCACCATAGTTAGTCAGTTCAGTTCAGTCGCTCAGTTGAGTTCAACTCTTTGCAACCCCATGGACTGCAGCACAGTAGGCTTCCCTGTCCATCACCAATTTCCGAAGCTTATTCAAACTCATGTCCATCGAGCCAGTCATGCCATCCAACTATCTCATCTTCTATTGTCCCTTCCTCCTCCCACCTTCAATCTTTCTCAGCATCAGGGTCTTTTCTAGTCAGTCAGTTCTTTGCATCAGGTGGCCAAAGTATTGGAGTTTCAGATTCAGCATCAGTCCTTCCAATGAATATTCAGAACTGATTTCCTTTAGGATGGACTGACTGGATCTCCTTGCAGTTGAAGTGACTCTCAAGAGTCTTCTCCAACACCACAGTTCAAAAGCATCAATTCTTCAGCATTCAGCTTTCTTTACAGTTCAACTCTCATATCCATACATGACTACTAGAGAAACCATAGCTTTGACTAGATGGACCTTTATTGGCAAAGTAATGTTTCTACTTTTTAATATGCTCTCTAGAGTTGATCATGGCTTTTCTTCTAAGGAGAAAGCATCTTTTAATTTCATGGCTGTAGTCACCAATTGCAGTGATTTTGGAGCCCAAGAAAAAGTCTCTCACCATTTCCATTGTTTCTGAATCTATTTGCCATGAAGTGATGGGACCAGATGCTATGATCTTAGTTTTCTAAATGCTGAGTTTTAAGCCAATTTTTTCACTCTCCTCGTTCACTTTCATCAGTAGGCTCTTTAGATCTTCTTCATTTTCTGCCATCAGGGTGGTGTCATCTGCATATCTGAGGTTATTGATATTTCTCCTGACAATCTTGATTCTAGCTTGTGCTTCTTCCAGCCCAGCATTTCTCATGACGTATTCTGCATATAAGTTAAACAAGCAGGGTGACAATATACAACCTTGATGTACTCCTTTTACTATTTGAAACCAGTCTGTTGTTCCATGTCCAGTTCTAACTGTTGCTTCTTGACCTGCATACAGATTTCTCAGAGACGTAGGTCAGGTGGTCTGGTATTCCCATCTCTCTCAGAATTTTCCAGAGTTTATTATGATCCACATAAAGGCTTTGGCATAGTCAATAAAGCAGAAATAGACAATTTTCTGGAACTTTCTTACTTTTTCAATGATCCAACGGATGTTGGCAATTTGATCTCTGGTTCCTCTGCCTTTTCTAAAACCAGCTTGAACATCAGGAAATTCATGGTTCACGTATTGCTGAAGCCTGGCTTGGAGAATTTTGAGCATTACTTTGCTGGCATGTGAGATGAGTGCTTGTGCAGTAGTTTGAGCATTCTTTGGCATTGCCTTTCTTTGGGATTGGAATGAAAACTGACTTTTTCCAGTCCTTTGGCCACTGCTGAGTTTTCCAAGTTTACTGGCATATTGAATGTAGCACTTTCACAACATCATCTTTCAGGATTTGAAATAGTTCAACTGGAATTCCATCAGCTCCACTAGCTTTGTTTGTAGTGATGTTTTCTAAGGCCCACCTGACTTCACATTTGCAAGTGGGCCTTTTCAGCATACTTAAGTATGGTGTGATGTGAAAATAAAGAGAATATCTTAAAAGCAGGCAGATAAAAAGAAATATTAGATATAGAACACCAAGATTATGAAGGACTGATGATTTGCTATAACAAGGGAGGCAAAGGAAAAATGGATCAACACTATTAAAGAGCTGAATGTAAAACAGTGCTGAATATTCAACCCAAAATTCATAAACAATGAAAATATTCCTTAAAAAGGGAGAAATAAATGAATTTCAGATAATGACAGCTAAGAAAAACTGTCAGTAGCATGCCCAAATTTCAGGAAATGAGGAAGTTTTGAGACTAAAGAGAGATTATAGCTGGTGGAAATTTAGTTCTTCCAGAGGGAATGAAAAACATAGGAAATGGTAAATTATGTGGATTAATATAAACTACAATTTTTCTCAAAATTTTTTCTGAAGATAACTATTTAAAGCAAAGGTATAACATTATATTGCCAGATTTTGTAAGCAGATGCAAAATATATGAAAACAATAGTACTGAGGTTGAGGAATAAATGAAATTTCCCTACTGTTTTGACATTTTACTTGAAATTTTATAATACTTGAGTCTAAGTAAACTTGATACCTTAAGAACCATAGTAAAATTGTAATTTAAAGAAATATGGCTAAATAGACTATAAAGAAGATAGACTAATAAAACATATTTGATCAACTCCAAAGAAGTGAGGAAAGGAGAAAAAGAAAGCCAAACCAGATAATATCACTAAAGAATATTGCAAACAGCTGAAGTAAACCAAGCTATATAATTAATGATATTAAATATAAATGCACTAAGCATTGTAATTGGTTTCCCTGGTAGCTCAGCTTATAAAGGATCCATCTGCAATGCAGGAGAGCCAGATGATTCCTGGGTCAGAAAGATCCCCTGGAGAAGGGATAGGCTACCCACTCCAGTATTCTGGCCTGGAGAATTCCATTGACTGTATCCTCCATGGGGTCACAAAGAATCAGACATGACTGAGTGACTTTCACTTTTAACCACTGTGATTAAAAGGCAGAGGTGGTCAGACTGGATAAAAAACTCAACTATTTTGTGATATTAAGAGTGAGCAATTTATATACAAAGACAGAACTAAGGTGAATTTAAAAGGATGAAACTGCATACTAGGACAACACTAAGCATAAGAAAAATGGTATGTTTAGTATGGTACTGGCACAAGAACAGAAAAACACACCAACGGAACAATATAGGAAACCTAGAAATGAACCTATGTACCTATGGGTACCTTCTTTTTGACAAAGAAGGCAAAAATATGTATTGGGGCAAAGACAGCTTTTTCAATAAGTATTGTTTGGAAAACTGGAAAGTTACCTGTAAAAGAATTAAATTAGAACACTTCTCAATACCATACATAAAAATAAATTCAAAATGGATTAAAGACCTAAATGTAAGCCCAGAAACTATAAAAGTATTAGAGGAAAATCTAGTCAGAACACTCTATGACATAAATCACAGCAAGATTCTCTATGACCCATCTCTTAGAGTAATGGAAATAAAAACAAAAATAAACAAATGAAACTTAATTAAATTTAAGAGCTTTAATACAATGAAGGAAAGAGAAAAGACAATCCTCAGAATGGGAAAAATAACAGCAAATGCAACAGCTGAAAAAGAATCTCCAAAATATACAAGCAGCTCATGCAGTTCAAAACCAGAAAAATAAACAAACTAATCAGAAAGTGGGCAGAGGACCTAAATAGATATTTCTCCAAAGAGGACAGACAGATGGTTAAGAAACACATGAAAAGATGCTAAACATTTCTCATCATTAGAGAAATGCAAATCAAAACTACAATGAAATATCACCTCACAACAGTCGGAATGGCCACCATCAAAAAATCTATGCATAATAAATGCTGGAGAGGGTATAGAAGAAAGGGAACCCTTCTGCACTGTTGGTGGGAATGCAAATTGATACAGCCATTATGGAAGATAGTATCGAGATTACTTTAAAAAATGGGAATAAAACCGCCATATGACCCAGCAGTCCCACTCCTAGGCATATACTCTGAGGAAACCAAAATTGGAAAAGATACATGTACCCAAATGTTCACTGCAGCACTATTTACAATAGCTAGAACATGGAAGAAACCTAGATGTCCATCCACAGATGAATGGATAAAAAGCTGAATACATACACACAATGGAATATTACTCAGCTTTGAATAGGAAAGGTTTTGAGTCAATTCTAATGAGGTGGATGAACATAGAGCCTATTATACAGAGTGAATTCAGAAAGAGAAAGATAAATATCATATACTAATGCATATATATAGAATCTAGAAAGATGGTATTGATGAACTAAAGAGCCTCTTGATGAAAGTGAAATAGGAAACTGAAAAAGGTGGCTTAAAGCTCAACATTCACAAAACTAAGATCATGGCATGCAGTCCATCACTTCATGGGAAATAGATAGGGAAATAGTGGCTCACTTTATTTTAGGGGGCTCCAAAATCACTGCAGATGGTGACGGTAGCCATGAAATTAAAAGACACTTACTCCTTGGAAGGAAAGTTATGACCGACCTAGATAGCATATTCAAAAGCAGAGACATTACTTTGCCATCAAAGGTNAGGAAACAATGGAAATAGTGGCAGACTTTATGTTCTTGGGCTCCAAAATCACTGCAGATGGTGACGGTAGCCATGAAATTAAAAGACACTTACTCCTTGGAAGGAAAGTTATGACCGACCTAGATAGCATATTCAAAAGCAGAGACATTACTTTGCCATCAAAGGTCTGTCTAGTTGAGGCTATGGTTTTTCCAGTAGTCATGTATGGATGTGAGATTTGGACTACAAAGAAAACTGAGAGCCAAAGAATTGATGGTTTTGAACTGTGGTGTCGGAGAAGACTCTTGAAGAGTCCCTTAGGCTGCAAGGAAATCCAACCAGTCTATCCTAAAGGAGATCAGTCCTGAGTGTTCACTGGAAGGACTGATATTGAAGCTGAAACTCCAATACTTTGGCCACCTCATGTGAAGAGTTGACTCATTGGAAAAGACCCTGATGCTGGGAGGGATTCCAGGCAGGAGGAAAAGGGGATGACAGAGGATGAGATGGCTGGATGGCATCACCGACTTGATGGACATGAGTTTGGGTAAACTCTGGGAGTTGGTGATGGACAGGGAGGCCTGGCATGCTGCGATTCATGGGATTGCAAAGAGTTGTACACAACTGAGTGATTGAACTGACCTGAACTGAACTGAAGATGATGGTGCATCTTCAGGTTTATGTTGTCATTGACACCTTGGGTGTTGTAGAGAAAATCTAGGAAAATAGTTAAAAGTGGCATGCCGTTTTAAGACATCACAAAAGTTAGATATTTGTGTACCACAGATATCACTTTCTGATATGAAAATATAGTTAATACTGAGCAGATACTTGTAACAACATATACTTTTAAAATGGTAAGTTTCACATTGGTAAGAAAATAAGCTGACTGTAGAGGAATAAGCATCATTTAATCAGGTTTGTGATGTATATCTTTCTCAAGACTCTATATCGTCTGTTTTTTTTTTTTTCCCCCCAGACATCAGTTCTTCTTTTGGTAATTTAAGAACTCACTAGAGATAACTAAGCTGGCAGCTGTTTTCACAAACTTGCATCTTGATTTTCAATGCAAATCACCTCATTCTATTTTCTCAAATTCCAAGGAAATGAAACATACTGTTGCTGGTTCAAATTGGATAATGATGTACCAAGTTCACAGGTTTAGAATGAGGAGATGATCACATAGTGTGTTTTATGATTTTCTAGAAATTCTGTGGTTATAGCAGATCAGAACAAAGTGCTTACTCAGCATTATTAGAAGTATTATGCTGTCACTTTGCCCATGGATATAGAATCTGGTAGACAGAATTGTATTTCCCCAGAGTGCAATATATCCCAAGGATTGCATCATTGCTGATTTATTTCCATTTACAATGGTGTTGGCTGTACCCAGAACCTACTTATTTTCAATTACCACAAGTAAAAGATGGCATCTTCTATGCTCTCTGTAATTTGAAAATAACCTGTCATTCTGCATATCCCATTCTCAAATTTTGAGCTCAGATATCACATCCTTTATGAAGCTGTTGCTTTATCTCCATTCTGCTAGCTTTTTCTCTTCTGAATTTCAACATATTTGTTTGTAGATGACTATTCCCTACAAACTGATTTTAGGCATCATATACTAGGAATGCTGTTTTCTAATTAGTATCCTCCATGGTGCTTAGGATGAGGGGTATCTCCTTACTGCCGCCCTTCCTGACCTTCAACATGGGATAGCTCCTCTAGGCCCTCCTGTGCCTGCCTGCACAGCCAAAGCTCCTCAGTGTCTCCTCTTGGCCGCCCCTGACCTTGGACGCAGGGTAGCCCCTCTCTGCCACCGCCCCTGACCTCGGATGCGGGCTTCAAGAGATGGCAAGAGTGAACATTGACATTCTAGGAATCAGCGAACTAAAACGGACTAGAATGGGTGAATTTAACTCAGATGACCATTATATCTACTACTGNCTGTGGAAAATTCTGAAAGAGATGGGAATATTAGACTACCTGACTTGCCTCTTGAGAAATCTATATGCAGGTGAGAAAGCAATAGTTAGAACTGGACATGGAACAACAGACTGGTTCCAAATAGGAAAAGGAGTACATCAAGGCTGTATATTGTCATCTGCTTATTTAATTTATATGCAGAGTATATCATGAGAAATGCTGGACTGGAAGGAACACAAGCTGGAATCAACATTGTTGGGAGAAGTATCAATAACTTTAGATATGCAGATGACACTACCCTTATGGCAGAAAGTGAAGAGGAGCTAAAAAGAGTCTTGATGAAAGTGAAAGAGGAGAGTGAAAAAGTTGGCTTAAAGCTCAACATTCAGAAAATGAAGGTCATGGCATCCAGTCCCATCACTTCATGGGAAATGGATGGGTAACAGTAGAAACAGTGTCAGACTTTATTTTGTTGGGTTCCAAAATCACTGCAGATGGTGATTGCAGCCATGAAATTAAAAGACACTTACTCCTTGGAAGAAAAGTTATGACCGACCTAGATAGCATATTCAAAAGCAGAGACATTACTTTGCTGACTAAGGTCTGTCTAGTCAAGGCTATGGTTTTTCCTGTGGTCATGTATGGATGTTGGAGTTGGACTGTGAAGAAGGCTGAGCACTGAAGAATTGCTGCTTTTGAACTGTGGTATTGGAGAAGACTCTTGAGAGTCCCTTGGACTGCAAGGAGATCCAACCAGTCCATTCTTAAGGAGATCAACCCTGGGATTTCTCTGGAAGAAATGATGCTAAAGTGAAACTCCAGTACTTTGGCCACCTCATGTGAAAAGTTGACTCATTGGAAAAGACTCTGATGCTGGGAGGGATTGGGAGCAGGAGGAGAAGGGGACGACAGAGGATGAGATGGCTGGATGGCATCACTGACTCGATGGACATGAGTCTGAGTGAACTCCGGGAGATGGTGCTGGACAGGGAGGCCTGGCGTGCTGCGATTCATGGGGTCGCAAAGAGTTGGACATGACTGAGCGACTGAACTGAACTGAACTGAACTGCCTCTTTAGTGCTTTCAGAGCTTACCTATGAAATATAAAGTTTTCTGTAAAAGTAAGAAATCATTAAACATTGAATTTTTAGGTAACTTGCATATACTGTTTCCTTTAATAAAGTTCATTTCTAATGGAAAGGCAGATCTCCCACTTCTGCCTCCTACTTCAGCATCTGTAACTTGCTCCCACATTAATCTGTCTCCGGTGATTCTTCTATCAGAAATCATTGTCAGCCTACTCAGTTGCTAAATGAAGCCATGAATTTTTCCCTGTCCTCCTGGATTTTATTAGCCCTGCTCTCCTTTCACGAAATTATGTCCTATGAATTTGTTCACCTTCATTCCTTCCTTTTCACTGATATCTCCATACATGTCACATTTTCTTGTTTTCTCTCCTTCCAAGCATAATTCTGTTTCCAAAGTCACATTTTCAAATAGTGTTTCAGCTTGAGTTATAACCTCATAGGAATGACTCATATATTTATCACTACTAACTTTAACCTTAACTTTGGGTATGTATTTTTGTCTGGCTTTTGGGTATGTATTTTTGATGCCATAAAAATCACTTCACCTACATGCTTAAGGCCAAATAATCTTGCTGTAATATCTCAGAACTGAAACACAAAGTTCAATCCTTTTCTGACTGCTGAAGTTTAACACAGTTTTGTGCAGATGTCGAAAAATTACAGGCCATGGGCCAAATGTAGTCTCTCACCTGTTTGTATACAGCATGTAAGCAAAGAATTTGTTATACTTCAAATAGTTGAAAAAAGTAAGGGAAGAATAATACTTAATGAGATGTAAATCTTACGAAGTTAAAATTGTCTATAAACACCATTTTATTAGAATATAGCCCTGCTTATTTGTTTACATGTTGTCTACACACCCTTCTCTCCTATATTGACAATAGTTGCAACAGATACAATATGTGTTTATATCTGGCCCTATTTGAGAAAAAAGTCTGCAGACTCCTGCTTTAATCCAAGAAGCCTCAGTTTAAGCATAGATGGACAGAGCTACATACAAATGTTATATAATCTCCTCACTAAATGAAATATCAGAGAAAGTTAGTTAGGACTAATGAGCCTTAGTTTTATATGTAAATTAGAAATACCTACAGTCAAAAGCTTATTTCATCTCAAGCCTAAAACTGTTACTACAGACTTTTAATTTTTCAGTTTCTTCTTCCTAATAGGTCTGGTGAAGCAACAGCAGAAAAAATACATAGTATCATCTCAGAAATACTTTGTAACACCTCTGTGGTTCCAGCCTCTTTGAGATTCAAGTAAAAAATCTAAGCGTAAATCAATTTAACCTAATAAACAATCATATATTATAGAGTTTGCTTTTTTCATTTTATACATGTAGTATATACAGGCATAGCTGGTACACAACATATTATCTATCTAAAGTGTATTACACATATGGTGTTATAAAAATGCTTCTTTAAAGTTGGAGAAACTGCCTTCTCATATTACATTATAAAGAGAATCTCATTTTATTTAAATGCATACATCTGATAGTTACAAGTCCATGATAATAGAAAATGTTGAAAAACCTCTAGGATCTCTGGTCTCATAATATATGAGACAATTTTATTCTGACTCTTTCAACATCAGGTCATCGTCAACACAGAAGCCACTTTTTGTCCCTCTAACAGATTTTAGGGCACTAATTTTGTTTTCCTTGAAGTGGTTTTAGAAGCAGCATTTTTTATGACAAACCATAGAAGTACTTATACATCCAAGATGAAGAACATATTTTAATTAATCCTCTGTTTAAAAATGGAACTGCACTCCCTTACACTCCAAAGATTCTTTTGTTTTATAGTGCTAGATTTTCTATGTTCCTCATCTTCTTGACTACTCTGTGCTGAGCTGAACTCTGGAGGCCTGCAAGCCTTGAAGTTGCCCAGCCTTGGGGCTGGAGAAAGAGACAGCAACAGACATCAACAGCTTATTGGACAGATGGTATTGCATATCTAAACCTGAGATTCTAGAGCAATAGCCTACTGTGGGCAGCAGACTGCAGACAGGACATAGCAGCAATTTTTGCTACTCAAGGAGAAAGATCAGTTACCACTTATAGGGGAATTGACTTCAGTTTACAGGGAAAGAAGTGGCTGGGGCAAGGGGCAAGCAGGTAGGCATTGCTAACTAAGCCCTATAATTAAGAAGAGTCAGGTAAGTAAAGCAGGGACTGATTAACCAGGGGATGAACAAAATAACAGCCAACCTCAATGGTCTGACCATACAATTTCTATGAACACACACACTCATGAATATTGATATCTATCTAAACATGCTCATCTCTCTCTATATATTATATATATACACACAGTATACATAAATATGTATGTCAAGTTTATGAAGAATTGATGCTTTCAAACTGTGGTGCTGGAGAAAACTCTTGAGAATCCCTTGGAAAGCAAGAAGATCAAACCAGTCAATCCTAAAGGAAATCAACTCGGAATATTCATTGGAAGGACTGATGCTGAAGCTCCAATACTTTGGCCACCTGATGTAAAGAGACGACTCATTGGAAAAGACCCTGATGCTGGGGAAAATAGAAGGCAGGAGGAGAAAGGGATGACAGAGGATGAGACGGCTGGATGACATCACTGACTCAATGGACGTGAATTTGAGCAAGCTCTGGGAGATGGTGAAGGACAGGGAAGCCTGACATGCTACAGTCCATGGAGTCACAAAGAGTTGGACACGACTGAGAGACTGAACAACAACATGCATAAGTATACATATAAATATTAAATGCATATATTGGATACATTATGGGTTACAGTAGCAAGAAGCAATCAATTAGATATATAATTGGCAATATAGATAGATCTTTAAACATTTTTTGAATTAAAACCAAAACCTCTCTCTATATATACGTGTGTGTGTGTGTGTGTGTGTGTGTGTATCACTTAGTGGGCTTCCCAGGTGGTGCCAGTGGTAAAGAACCCTCTTGCCAATGCAGCAGACATAAGAGACGCAGGTTTGATTGCTGGGTCAGGAAGATCCCCTGGAGGAGGGCCAGAGAACCCACTCCAGTATTCTTGCTTGGAGAATGCCCACAGACAAAGAAGCCTGGTGGGCTACAGTCCATGGGGTTGCAAAGAGTTGGATACGACTGAAGCAACTTAGCATGCATGCATATAACTTAGTACATATGAATTGATAACTTGATAACTCACTCTCTTGGTCTCAAAGTTTCCAGTGAATAGGGAAAATGTAAGGAGCAATATTGCATAGGAATCTTGAATGTTAGGTCCATGAATCAAGGCAAATTGGAAGTGGTCAAACAAGAGATGGCAAGAGTGAACACAGACATTTTAGGAATCAGTGAACTAAAATGTACTGGAATGGGTGAATTTAACTCAAATGACCATGATATCTACTACAGTGGGCAAGAATCCCTTAGAAGAAATGGAATAGCCATCATAGTCAAGAAAACAGCCCAAAATCTCAAAACAACAAAATGATCTCAAACCATTCAGTATCACAGTAATCCAAGTCTATACCTCAACCAGTAATGCTGAAGAAGCTGAAGTTGACTGGTTCTATGAAGACCTACAAAACTTTCTAGAACTAACACCTAAAAAAGATGTCCACTTCATTATAGGGGACTGGAATGCAAAAGTAGGAAGGCAAGAGCTACCTGGAGTAAGAGGCAAATTTGGCCTTGGAGTACAAAATGAAGCAGGTCAAAGTGTAGCAGAGCTTTTCCAAGAGAACAACTGGCCATAGCAAACACAACAACAACACAAGAGAAGACTCTACACATGGACATCACCAGATGGTCAACACCAAAATCAGATTGATTATATCCTTTGCAGCCAAAGATGGAGAAGCTCTATACCCTTAGCAAAACCAAGACCAGGAACTGACTGTGGCTCAGATCATGAACTCCTTATTGCCAAATACAGACTTAAATTGAAGAAAGTAGGGAAAACCACTGGACCATTCAGGTATAACCTAAATCAAATCCCTTATGATTATACAGTGGAAGTGAGAAGTAGATTCAAGGGATTAGATCAGATAGAGAGTGCCTGAAGAAGTATGGATGGAGGTTTGTGACACTGTACAGGAGGCAGTTATTAAGACCATCCCTGTCAGGAAGCATTTAACAGGACGCTTCCTGTGTTTCTGGGGTCCAGCCTCAGCAGAGTCCAGGGATATCCTCAGGATGGACGATGTCGGCAAATGAAGAAAGATAAGGAAAAAGAGACAGGGTGACCAAGCTCCTTTGGTGAGACAGGCCCATTTACTTAATTTTCCTCAGGGCTTTTATACCCTGAGTTATACATACAGCAAGGTGAAAAATGCAGGGTCAACTCAACATTCCATCAGGAAGAACTTTTATCGATATCAAGTTCCTTCCTGCAAGAGTCCCATTTTTTGTACATCATCTCCTGTCCCGGAGGCCTGTTGATATTCTATGACCCCCTTTTGATAAAGATTGGTCAGCCAGAAAAATAATTTTCTCTTAAAGTGTTTCTTCTCAAACTCCTAGCCTGCATCACCCTTAAAGTACAGAGTTACATTTTTATGGAGCAAGGATTCAGCGTGTTACAGCAAAGAAAGAACTTATTAACTCAAAGTCTAATGTTGCTAATGCTAAGGTTATTACTTGTTTCTTCTATATCCTGACTATATGTACTCCCAGGAACGCAATGGATAAGGGATGTGAGAACTTGGCAGTAAGCGTAGGCTCAACAATGTTGCAAGGGTCTGGATAAACCTGCCAAGTAAGCTAGAATGCTAACAGGGGGTTTGAAACACTCTTTTCATGCCCAGGAGATTTATAAACCAAAGCCCTAAGTTAACTCTTTGGTCAGGGACAGGCCCTTGTTCATGTCAGAAGAGTTGATGAAAGTCATTAAAAAAAACAGACAGATTCTGGTTTTTGGGTAGATGCTCGAGAAAGGGAGGCTCCTTGAGGCCTGATCTCGCCTTTGCCCATCAGGCCTCTTCCTCATGACTTTTGCCATGGGTGGGATTCTCCACGCTGGCTCCCAGCACTGTGTGCTGGTTTGGATCTGTCAGGAATCCTCTGTTCCTTATTANAGATCAAACCAGTCAATCCTAAAGGAAATCAACTCGGAATATTCATTGGAAGGACTGATGCTGAAGCTCCAATACTTTGGCCACCTGATGTAAAGAGACGACTCATTGGAAAAGACCCTGATGCTGGGGAAAATAGAAGGCAGGAGGAGAAAGGGATGACAGAGGATGAGACGGCTGGATGACATCACTGACTCAATGGACGTGAATTTGAGCAAGCTCTGGGAGATGGTGAAGGACAGGGAAGCCTGACATGCTACAGTCCATGGAGTCACAAAGAGTTGGACACGACTGAGAGACTGAACAACAACATGCATAAGTATACATATAAATATTAAATGCATATATTGGATACATTATGGGTTACAGTAGCAAGAAGCAATCAATTAGATATATAATTGGCAATATAGATAGATCTTTAAACATTTTTTGAATTAAAACCAAAACCTCTCTCTATATATACGTGTGTGTGTGTGTGTGTGTGTGTGTGTATCACTTAGTGGGCTTCCCAGGTGGTGCCAGTGGTAAAGAACCCTCTTGCCAATGCAGCAGACATAAGAGACGCAGGTTTGATTGCTGGGTCAGGAAGATCCCCTGGAGGAGGGCCAGAGAACCCACTCCAGTATTCTTGCTTGGAGAATGCCCACAGACAAAGAAGCCTGGTGGGCTACAGTCCATGGGGTTGCAAAGAGTTGGATACGACTGAAGCAACTTAGCATGCATGCATATAACTTAGTACATATGAATTGATAACTTGATAACTCACTCTCTTGGTCTCAAAGTTTCCAGTGAATAGGGAAAATGTAAGGAGCAATATTGCATAGGAATCTTGAATGTTAGGTCCATGAATCAAGGCAAATTGGAAGTGGTCAAACAAGAGATGGCAAGAGTGAACACAGACATTTTAGGAATCAGTGAACTAAAATGTACTGGAATGGGTGAATTTAACTCAAATGACCATGATATCTACTACAGTGGGCAAGAATCCCTTAGAAGAAATGGAATAGCCATCATAGTCAAGAAAACAGCCCAAAATCTCAAAACAACAAAATGATCTCAAACCATTCAGTATCACAGTAATCCAAGTCTATACCTCAACCAGTAATGCTGAAGAAGCTGAAGTTGACTGGTTCTATGAAGACCTACAAAACTTTCTAGAACTAACACCTAAAAAAGATGTCCACTTCATTATAGGGGACTGGAATGCAAAAGTAGGAAGGCAAGAGCTACCTGGAGTAAGAGGCAAATTTGGCCTTGGAGTACAAAATGAAGCAGGTCAAAGTGTAGCAGAGCTTTTCCAAGAGAACAACTGGCCATAGCAAACACAACAACAACACAAGAGAAGACTCTACACATGGACATCACCAGATGGTCAACACCAAAATCAGATTGATTATATCCTTTGCAGCCAAAGATGGAGAAGCTCTATACCCTTAGCAAAACCAAGACCAGGAACTGACTGTGGCTCAGATCATGAACTCCTTATTGCCAAATACAGACTTAAATTGAAGAAAGTAGGGAAAACCACTGGACCATTCAGGTATAACCTAAATCAAATCCCTTATGATTATACAGTGGAAGTGAGAAGTAGATTCAAGGGATTAGATCAGATAGAGAGTGCCTGAAGAAGTATGGATGGAGGTTTGTGACACTGTACAGGAGGCAGTTATTAAGACCATCCCTGTCAGGAAGCATTTAACAGGACGCTTCCTGTGTTTCTGGGGTCCAGCCTCAGCAGAGTCCAGGGATATCCTCAGGATGGACGATGTCGGCAAATGAAGAAAGATAAGGAAAAAGAGACAGGGTGACCAAGCTCCTTTGGTGAGACAGGCCCATTTACTTAATTTTCCTCAGGGCTTTTATACCCTGAGTTATACATACAGCAAGGTGAAAAATGCAGGGTCAACTCAACATTCCATCAGTAATAACTTTTATCGATATCAAGTTCCTTCCTGCAAGAGTCCCATTTTTTGTACATCATCTCCTGTCCCGGAGGCCTGTTGATATTCTATGACCCCCTTTTGATAAAGATTGGTCAGCCAGAAAAATAATTTTCTCTTAAAGTGTTTCTTCTCAAACTCCTAGCCTGCATCACCCTTAAAGTACAGAGTTACATTTTTATGGAGCAAGGATTCAGCGTGTTACAGCAAAGAAAGAACTTATTAACTCAAAGTCTAATGTTGCTAATGCTAAGGTTATTACTTGTTTCTTCTATATCCTGACTATATGTACTCCCAGGAACGCAATGGATAAGGGATGTGAGAACTTGGCAGTAAGCGTAGGCTCAACAATGTTGCAAGGGTCTGGATAAACCTGCCAAGTAAGCTAGAATGCTAACAGGGGGTTTGAAACACTCTTTTCATGCCCAGGAGATTTATAAACCAAAGCCCTAAGTTAACTCTTTGGTCAGGGACAGGCCCTTGTTCATGTCAGAAGAGTTGATGAAAGTCATTAAAAAAAACAGACAGATTCTGGTTTTTGGGTAGATGCTCGAGAAAGGGAGGCTCCTTGAGGCCTGATCTCGCCTTTGCCCATCAGGCCTCTTCCTCATGACTTTTGCCATGGGTGGGATTCTCCACGCTGGCTCCCAGCACTGTGTGCTGGTTTGGATCTGTCAGGAATCCTCTGTTCCTTATTAATTCCTGAATATTCAGGAATTGAGAGGAGAGGCAAGCCTCTCCTGGGGCTGAGGAATCCAGGTATTTCCTTCAATAGTTTTTCAATACTGTGATAAGTACCCTCTTCCTTCTTATGAACCATATGGTATAAGTGATTGTTTACAACTCTCTCTCTCTTTAATATGGATCGCCCAAGTTTTGTGAGTCTGGAATTTTAATCTTTATGCTGAGAATAACTACCTTGTAAGACAGTATATATGCTCACACAATGTTGAATAAAACACCTTTGCTCCATCAGAGCTTTGGTCCCTGTGTCTTTCTTTCTCTTTCTTTCTCTCTCTCTCTCTCAGGCTATTTATTTGGAGCACAGAGGCCCTCTGGGTTCACTTCCCTATTCAGGCTTCTAAGACACTCTTGAGAAGGCTCTCTATGCCTTTACCCCATCGAGAGGGTGCCTGAAGCTTTCATGAACAGAGCAAGTCCCATGTCAGGGACTTTATTGGCTTTCTGTGTAAACCAAGGGATATCAGCCTATTTCTCTCTCTTTTACTTTCTTATCATTGACTCCAGATCACCGGGTTCCAGTCCATTAAAGGATCTCAACACATCTCCAAGAAAAAGAAATACAAAAAAGCAAAATGGTTGTCTGAGGAGACATTTCAAATAGCTGTGAATAGAAGATAGTTCAGTTCAGTTCAGTCACTCAGTCGTGTCCGACTCTTTGAGACCCCATGAATTGCAGCATGCCAAGCCTCCCTGTCCATCACCAACTCCTGGCGTTCACCCAGACTCACATCTATCAAGTCAGTGATGTTATCCAGCCATCTCATCCTCTGCTGTCCCCTTCTTCTCCTGTCCCCAATCTCTCCCAGCATCAGCATCTTCTCCAATGAGTCAACTCTTCGCACGAGGTGGCCAAAGTACTGGAGTTTCAGCTTTAGCATCAAGCTAAAGGCAAAGGAGAAAAGGAAAGATATGCCCATTTGAATGCAGATTTCCAAAGAACACCAAAGAGAGATAAAGCCTTCCTCAGGGATCAATGCAAAGAAATAGAGGAAAACAGTAGAATGGGAAAGACTAGAGATCTCTTCAAGAAAACTAGAAATACCAAAGGAATATTTCATGCAAAGATGAGTGCAATAAAGGACAGAAATGGTATGGACCTAACAGAAGGAGAAGATATTAAGAAGAGGTTCAAGAATACACAGAACTATACAAAGAAGATCTTCATGACCCAGATAACCACAAAGGTGTGATCACTCACCTAGAGCCAGACATCCTGGAATGTGAAGTCAAGGTGGCCTTAGGAAGCATCACTAAGAAGAAAGCTAGAGGGGGTGATGGAATTCCAGTTGAACTCTTTCAAATCCTAAAAGATGATGCTGTGAAAGTGCTGCACTCAATATGCCAGCAAATCTGGAAAACTCAACAGTGGCCAAAAGACTGGAAAAGGTCAGTTTTCATGCCAATCCCAAAGAAAGGCAATGCCAAACAATGCTCAAACTACTGCACAATTGCATTCCTCTCATACACTAGTAAAGTCATGCTCAAAATTCTCCAAGCCAGGCTTCAGCAATACATAAACCGTGAACTTCCAGATGTTCAAGGTGGTTTTAGAAAAGGCAGAGGAACCAGAGATCAAATTGCCAACATCCACTGTTCATTGAAAAAACAAGAGAGTTCCAGAAAAACGTCTATTTCTGCTTTATTGACTATGCTAAAGCCTTTGACTGTGTGGATCACAATGAACTCTGGAAAATTCTTCAAGGGATGGAAATACCAGACCACTTGACCTGCCTCTTGAGAAATCTGTATGCAGGTCAGGAAGCAGCAGCTAGAACTGGATATAGAACAACAGACTTGTTCCAAATTGGGAAAGGAATGCATCAAGGCTGTTTATTGTCACCCTGCTAATTTAACTTACATGCAGAGTACATCATGCAAAATGCCAGGCTGGATGAAGCACAAGCTGGAACCAAGATTTCTGGGAGAAATGTCAATAACCTCAGATACACCAATGACACCATCCTTATGGTAGAAAGAGAAGAAGAACTAAAGAGCCTCTTGATGAAAGTGAAAGAGGAGAGTGAAAAATTTGGCTTAAAACTCAACATTCAGAAAACTAAGATCACGACATCTGGTCCTATCACTTCATGAAAAACATGTGGAAACAATGGAAACAGTGACAGACTTTATTTTCTTGGGCTCCAGAATCACAGAGATGATGACTGCAGCCATGAAATTAAAAGGCATTTGCTTCTTGGAAGAAAAGATGTGACCAATCTCCATAGCGTGTTAAAAAAACAGAGATATTACTTTACCAACAAAGGTCTGTCTAGTCAAAGCTATGGTTGTTCAGTGGTCATGTATGGATGTGAGATTCTGACTATAAATAAGTTGAGTGCCAAAGAATTGATTCTTTTGAACTGTGGTATTAGAGAAGACTCTTGAGAGTCCCTTGGGTAGCAAGGAGATCCAACCAGTCCATCCTAAGGGAAATCAGTCCTGAATAGTCATTGGAAAGACTGCTGCTGAAGACAAAACTGCAATACTTTGGCCACCTGATGCAAAGAACTGACTCATTTGAAAAGATGCTGGGAAAGATTAAAGGTGGGAGGAGAAGGAGATGGCAGATGATGAGATGGTTGGATGGCATCACCGACTCAATGGATATGAGTTTGGGTAAACTCCGGGAGTTGGTGATGAACAGGGAAGTCTGGCGTGCTGCAGTCCATGGGGTTGCAAATAGACATGACTGAATGACTGAGCTGAACTGAGGGAAAATGTGAATATTCATTGGAAAGACTGCTGGTAAACCTCCAATATTTTGGCCACCTGATGTGAAAAGCTGACTCACTGGAAAGGACCNTGAACAGGGAAGTCTGGCGTGCTGCAGTCCATGGGGTTGCAAATAGACATGACTGAATGACTGAGCTGAACTGAGGGAAAATGTGAATATTCATTGGAAAGACTGCTGGTAAACCTCCAATATTTTGGCCACCTGATGTGAAAAGCTGACTCACTGGAAAGGACCCTGATGCTGGAAAAGATGGAAGGCAAGGGATAACTGGGCAGCAGAGGATAAGATGGTTAGATAGCATCACCGACACAAAGGACATGAATCTGAACAAATTTGGGGAGATGGTGGAGGCAGAGGAGCCTGGCATGCCATAGTCCATGGGGTTGCAAAGAGTCAGTCATGACTTCAGGATGGCACAACCACAGGGGAAATTGGGAGCAAAAACCAAACCAAAATGAATGAATATATGTATACCTGCCACATACAGTATATATGAAGATAGCAATAGATTTATAGTTGTAAGTACTATGGATCACAATCCAAAAAGGAAGTTTAAGGACTTTCTAAAAGACTTGAAGATCATGAAACAAACTTCTGTCATGTTTGGAGCTAACATAGTTCACGTCAAGTACTTAAACTGTACAGTTTAAGATTAGTGCTACATATTCCCATATCATTTTATCCATGTAAATTCTGACAAAGAGTATGGTATTCATGCATTCAGAGAATACAGAATTATTCATTGGAAAATTTGACTAATGTAATGAGGTTGCAGGAAAAAACCAGTTAATTTTCAAACTGACTTAAAGTGGATATTTATTTATAGGATACTTACATTTTCTTTTTATTACTGTGCCTACATTTCTCCCTCTAGGAAATGACCAACCTGCCTCTCCTGCAAGGCAATTTCAACCTGTGCCCATTTTAATTAAACCTATTATCACAACTTGCACTTATATAATTTCTCTTCTGTGTAATTGGAAATTATGTTTTATTCAATAATTATCAAAGGGATGATTTAGAGATGCTGGTTTCACTGAAATGCGTGTGGAGGAGTGTTTTATGAAAAGAAGAACAATATTTTTATTTCAGACTCCTTTTGTTATATTAAGATTCAGGAGTTGTTATTTAAATGGAATTGAAGGAGAACCTATTTATCGCTGGCAATCATAGCCTGAGCATTTGGAGTTCTTGTGGTCTGATCTCACTGTATAGTATTTGAATAGAAGGCATCAAGTGAAATAGGGGGAAATGCAAGATAATTCACAAACATAAAGGTAAAATACAAAAGTAACTTCTGTATCTTTTGCCTTCTCAAAACCTATCATGACTCTGATATATTACAAAAGTCTTGAAGTATATGTTCAAAGTATTCAGTAGTTTAAAAATAATTTAGTGAATGAGAATTAAAGCAATGTTCCTCTCCAGAGTACTCTTGCTAACTTCATAATGGGAAATTTCAGTGCTGATAAATATAGACCTTTTAGTAATAAAGTGTTGTTCCAACTAGATATCTTTGAATTATGTGCATTTTCTTGATGAATGTAACCAATACTTCTCTATGCATTGTGAACTGAGAAATGGAGGTGGGTAATAATATTAAAATCCCGTTACGTTTTATAAAGTTCTATTATATACATTTATCAACAATCTTCTATGGGTGTCTGAGCAGGTATTATTAGTCTTCTGACTCCCAGTTAAAATTTCTTGCATACATTAGGCTGCCATTCTTATCTTTAAAAAAAATAAAAACATGAAAACTATTGGAGTTATCCACAGTTTGTAAAAACAGTTCTATCTGAGTTTCTAGTTTGTGATTAAATATATTTCAAGGGGAAAAACAGAACAAATTTTGTCATTCAGCAGCCAAATCTATTTACTGAAAATTATGGAATAGTATAGAATGCTCAGGAGAACATTTCTGATATTAATATAGGTGCTGATTATACAAGGTCTATCTGAGAAGGAAAATAACTATTGTCATATTTTTAAGACATTGGGTGGGAAGATCAGTTACCATATAGGTGTACCCACAAAAAACTTCCTGGATAAAGAACATGAAAGTAAAGAGAAGAGATATCACAGTAGTGGGTCCTTTAAAGTTAACATGTGAGAGATTCTCTTTCAGAAATCAAACTAAAATTTTCTAAGAGAATGTGGCAAGAACACTACTTTTTTGGAGAATTTAAAGAGGTCAAAGAGGTAGGATGATATAGGTAGAGATAAGCAGGGTTAGGGGACTTGAGTTTTTTGGCATATCTTACAGAACATGTCCTTTGGAGTTAGGTTGACCTGTGTTTAAATCCTAGACCCATCACCTTTTCAGAGATGTGACTAGCAATTTTAAACTAAGATCAATCCAAACATGAAATTCCAAGTAATTAGCCAGAGTAATATGAAGTATGCAAAGGAAATATTTGAAAACAAGTTCATGGCTCTAGAAATTGCCCCTCCCTCCCCATCCCTGGACATAAAAACATTGAGAGAAAGGGCTAACAGAGGACACGAGAGGCTTGATCCTTGCAGAGAGTTACACAAGTGCTGTGAGTCTCTCCCATCCCAGAGCAGAGGGACAGGGAGTGCCTGTGGCCAACCTCAGTTCTAATGACCTAAGTCTTCTATGGGATCCCTTGGAGAGCCTGGTAGGTGTTTTCTATAACTGTAGAAGAGCACCTGTCTTGCTGTTCACTGAACCCAGGGTAGGCAAGGTATCGGCTAACAGGCTGGAAGAAAACTCAAGGAGCTGTAGGAACTGCTGGTGCCTTTGTTCTCTCCTGGCTGGCACAGCAGCCATAGCAGCAGACATAACATAACCTTCCCGCCCCCAACCCCGCCAAGGGCTTTCCAGGTGGAACTTATACACGCTTACAGAACAAAAGGAGCTCAAGGCTAAGTGAGTACTCGGGATGCACATGCGCAGTGCCTTAACTGATTTCAGAAGTTACATCATCATTATTCACAAAACGTGGGGTGAGAGAGCCTGACTATGGACAGCTTGGCTAATTTGCCCTTTCCCTGTATGCAGGTCAGAAAGCAACAGTTAGAACTGGACATGGAACAACAGACTGGTTCCAACTAGGAAAAGGAGTACATCAAGGCTGTATATTGTCACCCTGCTTATTTAACTTCTATGCAGAGTACATCATGAGAAAGGCTGGGCTGGAGGAAGCACAAACTGGAATCAACATTGCTGGGAGAAATATCAGTAACCTCAGATATGCAGATGACACCATCCTTATGGCAGAAAGTGAAGAACTAAAGAGCCTCTTGATGAAAGTGAAAGAGGAGAGTGAAAAAGTTGGCTTAAAGCTCAACATTCAGAAAACGAAGATCATGGCATCTGATCCCATCACTTCATGGCATAGATGCGGAAACAGTGGAAACAGTGTCAGACTTTATTTTTCTGGGCTCCAAAATCACTGCAGATGGTGACTGCAGCCACAAAATCAAAAGATGCTTACTCCTTGGAAGGAAAGTTATGATCAACCTAGATGGCATATTAAAAAGCAGAGACATTACTTTGCCAACAAAGGTCCGTCTAGTCAAGGCTATGGTTTTTCCAGTAGTCATGTATGGATGTGAGACTTGCACTGTGAAGAAAGCTGAGCACCGAAGAATTGATGCTTTTGAACTGTCATGTTGGAGAAGACTCTTGAGAGTCCCTTGGACTGCAAAGAGATCCAACCAGTCCATCCTAAAGGAGATCAGTCCTGGGTGTCATTGGAAGGACTGATGTTGAAGCTGAAACTCCAATATTTTGGCCACTTGATGCAAAGAACCCACTCATTTGAAAAAACCCTGATGTTGAGAATGATTGAAGGCAAGAGAAGAATTGGAGGACAGAGGATGAGATGGTTAGATGTCATCACCGACTCAATGGACATGGCTTTGGGTAGACTCCGGGAGTTGGTGCTGCGTTTCATGGAGTCGCAAAGGGTCGGACACGACTGAGCAACTGAACTGGACTGAACATACTCCATCTTGTACCTCCGTCAGGAACCAGGAAGTGCTCAGATTTGTAGAGCCTTCCACGCATATAACACAACTGGCTACGGGTTACTGTTCACAACGGTGCAGAAAGGTAGCAGAGCAGTGCTGGAAGCTGTGACCAGTGGCAGCCTCGCTGAGGGGACCTGGAGGATGTAGCAGTCAGGTTGGTCGAGGTACCTGGAGAGTGCGCGCATGCGCCCTGGAGCACACTTCTCAAGAGCAGCTGCCCTTGTCCTTGTTTAGTTTGATCTGCGTGGTGAGGGCAGCATCCAGCAGCAGTTCATCCTGCACCTGTGACGTCTTGTGGAGCCTCACCGCTCACCTGCAGGGAAGAAAAGAAAACACTCTTTTCAGGACCATGTGGTATTGGCTGGCCCTCTGGGTCACAGACTTCCTGGTCTTGAGCGAAATGGAGATCAATATTTTTCTTAAGCTGAAGCACCTTGTAGGAGACCTCCCCTTGATCTCCAGGTACATCAACAGGTACACGCTGGTGCATGATGTGGTTTCCTACACTTCGCTGGGACCGTGTGCTTGTGCGGCAGTTTGTCCACCGTTCACTCCTGGAGCTGAGCAGCTTTTACCCACACGGCATGCACCTGAAACTCGTGAATACCGCGTTCCAGAACGTTCTCCCATCATTGTGCAGAAGGCGAACCTGAGCACCATCAAGGGCTGCCTGCTCACCAATCACAGCCCCTCCTCCCCGGACCCGGACTTTTGCAATTAAAGCATCCAAGTAGTTGTGGGAGCAAGTTGTGGAAGGACGAAGACAAGAGCTCACGGCAGGACACGGTGAGCTCTGGCCCTTTCTCCGGGCCTTGAGGCAGAGCTGGTTTGTGAGCATAGTTGCCCAGGCTCCTCGAGGAGTTGCCCGGTGCTGCTGTGACTGGGTCTGCGATAACCTACACCTCACCCAGGAGGGTGTCAGGGAGGGGAACGTGCTGTCCTGTGGTTTCATACACAAGACTTTGACGGAATTCCAAGCCAGCCTGGTAGCCAAGAAGGAGAAGCGGCAGCTCAGGGCCCAGAAGGAGGACCAGCAGGCCCAGAACTTTCAGAACAAGTAGGAACAGTGAGAGGCCCACTAGAAGAAGGGCCTGGGATATAAAGAAGGCCAGTGAAGACTGTGATGCCCCCTGGGGGGAACCCTGGAAGCAGAGGGAGCCAGCCAGCAGGTGGAGAGGGTGAAGTCTGGTCTTGCCATCAGATGCTGAGCAAGGAACTTGACACCTGCTGCTGAAGGTGGTTCAATGAAGCAGCCCGCCAGGCCCAGCCACCAGGCTAGAAAGGCCAGTAAAGGAGTGAAGCCAAGCCAGGCTGGGGCCTGCATGGTGACTGAAGGCTTTGGAAGGTTGCTACTAAGACTGCTGCTGTAACCGAGCCCCGTGACACTTTGCTGAGGTTTGTTAATTTTTTAATTTTGGTGTCTTTTAATCTCAGTTTGGTGATGATGTCCTTGCTAGTGGGAGGTAAAAGGACAGATATATAGGCAAAATTAACTTCTTTAACTTTTCCAAGAACTCTAACCCCACGAAAATTTGACTTTAAAAGACATAAGCAAAACTTTATTATAAAATCAATTTAGGCAGGGTTGAGTTGGCTTTTGTCTCCCACTTGCTTCTTTAAGCAAGATTCTTAAGGATGATTGGAGAACGGTGGGAAGAGAAAGGTGGAAAGGATGGCTAGGCCAGGTTAAAACAGAAAAGCAACCCAGTTAGGGGAATACAGAGGTTCATTCTGGGTGCTAAAGGCCTTCCATTTTCCCAGTAAATTCTCCTGGGACCAATAAAAAAAGACAACTTTCTAGATTCTAGCTAACCATGTATCCTAGGATTATGACTGTGTGTATTTAAGTTATCAACCTTCATTTAAAGGCTCCAAAAGTCAGTTGGATCTGAGAAGGTCTCAAAACCTCTAGCCAAAATAAGGATCTCTGTCAGCAAGCAGCTTGTGTTTTGTTCCCATAGCATTTTGCTATTTTGGAGATTGGAGTTTTGCATCATACATATTTTATGGGTGAGTTTTTCTTGTTACAAAGTAAATATGACATATAATAGAAAGGTGAGGATACAAACAGTTAAACTGTGTAATAAGGCAGTTTATAGGGAAGGAGATAAATAGCTGTGGGAAGACTGGGTCTATAAAACATTTCCAGGAGGCCATGATTAATTGCTCTGAGGAATAAATTTCTGTTTTCTTAAGAGAGTACTATTACGTGTAGAAGTCTTAAAATATCCCTGAGGCTCCCTAAAGGAGATAAGTTTGATGGTGAAACAGAAACAGAAAGATTGTAGTAAGTCAGTAATGAATTTTTAGAGAAAAGTATTAATTCTATTTTCCATTTAATTTTCTTATAAATACTTGTAGGATTCATGGACATGTTACACAATAGAAGTGGAAAGTGTGTCGTTTTGTTTCAAGTTTTTAATGATCATTAAGAGATATGAGAACTTTGTTGTAGTCACTTAATTATGATTAGAAACTTGATTGCAATGTTATGTATTTTAGGTGATGTTGAGTCAAGTCACTTAAAATCTTGTTGAATTGTAGTATTTAAATATATTGAGAAGTTACTATTTATCATTCATTTATTAGGCAAGTATTTATTGAGAGCCTACTATATGCCTGGTACTGTTGTAGGTCCTAAAAACATAGCTGCTGCTGCTGCTGAGTCACTTCAGTCGTGTCCAACTCTGTGCGACCCCATAGACAGCAGCTCACCAGGCTCCCCCGTCCCTGGGACTTTCCAGGCAAGAACACTGGAGTGGGTTGCCATTTCCTTCTCCAATGCATGAAAGTGAAAAGTGAGGTTGCTCAGTCGTATCCGACTCTTAGCGACCCCACGGACTGCAGCCCACCAGGCTCCTCCATCCATGGGATTTTCCAGGCAAGAGTGCTGGAGTGGGGTGCCATTGCCTTCTCCAAAAACACAGCAGTACAATACGTATTCAAAGGGCCTCCCTTTATGATACTTATATTCTTGAAGAGACAAAAACTATAATCAGCTAAAAATTAATATGTACTACTCAGTAGTAAGAATAAAGTTAAAGGGACACAGAATGACAGGAGGTTGCTATGTTAGCTGCTACTGAAGCTGCTAAGTCGCTTCAGTCGTGCCTGACTCTGTGCGACCCCATAGACGGCAGCCCACCAGGCTCCCCCATCCCTGGGATTCTCTAGGCAAGAACATTGGAGTGGGTTGCCATTTCCTTCCCCAATGCAGGAAAGTGAAAAGTGAAAGAGAAGTCACTCAGTCATGTCCAACTCTTAGCAATCCAGGGACTGCAGCCCACCAGGCTCCTCCATCCTCAGGAAAGGCATCCTTGAGGGAGTGTCACTTGTCTTGAGTGAGGTAAGGGAGTAATTTATTTGGCTAACTATGGGAAGAATATTTCAAAAAGGAGAACAGGAGGGGCAAATACTGTAAACTGTAAAATAATTTCTTGAGTTTGAGAAATTTTAAGATCAGATTGGTCAGTGAACAAGGAGAATATTGCTGGGAATGAGGCCAGAGAGATAGATGGGAGCCACATAATATAGGGATTTGTAGGAGTTCACTGAGGGATTTCAGAGCAGGAGAGAGACACAATCCGATCTACACTTTGGAAGTACCTTCTGCTATTTAAGCAATAGTAAATAGGAGGAAAAAGCAGAAGTGGAGAGACCAGAAGCTATTTTAGTTGTAGGGGAGAGAATGGTGTTCCCATGGACTAGAGAAATTGCCTGGGAAGAGGTGCAAGTAATCATATTTCAGATATATTTGAAACATCAAAAACTTGTGATAAGTTCTTATATGTAATATCTAATTTAATCCTCAAAGTAACTTTGTAAGGAAAACAGATATTCGCATCACCTCCATTTCTAGAGGAGGAATCTGTGGGTGAAACGTGTCAAGTAAGTTCCTTAGTGTGCTTGCACTGGTAAATGGAAGGATTAAAAATGATTAAACCTGCCTTGGGCTGTCTCCATTACTTGAGTTTTTAACCAAATATTACATTTCCTTTAAAAACAAACAAACAAACAGAAAACCCCTTATCTATTAAGTAGACCATGACAGCAGGACAGCAGTAGAAAAGTAACCTCCAAATGTCAGGCATAGTTGCAATGAAATTGAACTTATTTGTTGGTTACTTTGTTGCTGTCAAAAATGGATTTCCCTCCCTTCCCACCACCACCTTTGAAGAATATCTTTAATCCCAGAAAAGGAAAAGGAAAGATTCTAGGAACTGCAGACAGTAAGCTTGTAGAGAGAGGAGTGAAAAGAATGTCATATCCTTCCTGTCCACAATAATCCACCCTGAGAACAAAGACGAATTATGTTTTATTCTTTTTAGGATGAATAATTTATTTTCTCAATGAATTGTTCCAATTAATGATCAGTTTGCAAGGTAAATACATCAGGTTTAACAATGGTTTCTGCCAACAAACTTTAAAAATTTATGATGTTAACAAATTTACAGTTGTACAGACTTCACCATAATGCAGACTTAGAACATTCTGTAATTTCTCAGTTAATTCCCACACTCAACTCTAGGAAACCACAGATTTTCTTTCATTCCCTATAAATATACCTTTCCTAAAATATTCGTATAAATAAAATCATATGTTGTAGTTTTTTTTTTTTCCCCCCCAACATTTGCCTCCTATCTCTAAGCTGACTGGTTTTGAGGTTATCCAGCTTGTAGTGTGAATGGATAGTTCATTCATTTTTGTGGCTGAATAACAGTCCGTTGTAAAGTGTACCACATTTTGTTTGTTCATTCATTCATTCATCAGTTGATGGGCAGTTGGGTTGTTTCCAATTTGGGGCGATTAGAAATAGTGATGTGTGAACACTCACACATGTGTTTTTATGGAGGCCTGTCTTTTCATTTTTCTTGGACAGATTCCTAAAAGTGAAATTGCTGAGTTGTATGCTAAATAACTTTAATTTTTAAAGAAACATTTTCCAACGTGTCTGTACCACTTTTATTTTCCCACCGGCGATACATATCAGGGCTTCCCTGATAGCTCAGTTGGTAAAGAATCCGTCTGCAATGCAGGAGACCCCAGTTCTATTCCTGGCTTGGGAAGATCCCCTGGAGAATGGAAAGAATACCCACTCCAGTATTCTGGCCTGGAGAAATCCATGGACTGTATAGTCATGGGGTCACAAACAGGTGGACACAACTGAGCAGCTTTCACTTTCAGCAGTTCATGAGAGTTCTAGTTTTCTGTATCCTCTCCAACAATACTGTTTGATTTTTATGATTAGAGCCATTCTAATGGGTGTGTAGTTGTATCTGTTTCTGAATTTAGCATTTTCCTAATGATTAATAATATATTTCAAGTGGTTTTAGCCATTCATGTATCTTCTTTTGTTAAATGTCTGTTTAAATCATTGGCTGACCTTTAAGTTGAGTTGTCTTTTTATTGAATTGTAAGGGTTATTTATGTATTCTGCATACAAGTCTTTTTTAGATGTATGATTTTTATAATGATATTTTTGAAGCATAAAAGATAATTTTGATATAGTTTAGTTTATCATTTAATTCTTTTGTGAATCATGTTTGAATTCCAAGACTATTTTTTCAAACTCAAGATTACAATGATTTTTCTATTTTCTAGACGTTTTGTAGTTTAATTCTTATATTTAGGTCTCTGAGATTACTTAATCAATTAACACGGTTATTTTCCCATTTATTTAGAACTCCTTAAATTTCTTTCAGCAATACTTTGTGGTTTTAAGTATGTTATGCCTTTCTTTGAATATTAAATGTATTCCTATATATTTTCTTTAATATTATTGTAAATGAAATCATTTTCTTAATTTTGTTTTTTATTGTTCACTGATGGTTTGTCTTGTATCTTATCTTGTATCCTTAATTAAATCTAACAGTATTTTAGTGACTTCCATAGGATTTTCTATATAGAAAATCATGTCGTCTGCAAGTAAGATGACTTTTATCTTTTTTTCCTGGTACATAGTCTTCGGAGGAGGCAATGGCATCCCACTCCAGTACTCTTGCCTGGAAACTCCCATGGATGGAGGAGCCTGGAAGGCTGCAGTCCATGGGGTCACTGAGGGTCAGACACAACTGAGCGACTTCACTTTGACTTTTCACTTTCATGCATTGGAGAAGGAAATGGCAACCCACTCCAGTGTTCTTGCCTGGAGAATCTCAGGGACGGGGGAACCTGGTGGGCTGCCGTCTATGGGGTCACATGGAGTCGGACACGACCGAAGCGACTTAGCAGCAGCAGCAGCCATGACAAGGCTATCCAGTATAGTGGTGAACAGATATGACAAGAATGTACATTCTTGAGTCATTTTTCATCTTTGGAGGAAAGCATTCATTTCCACACTAAGGGCTATGTTATGTGTAGATATTTCATATGGTGGTAGCCTTTGTGATGAGATTAGTGCCTCTATAAGAAGAGACATGACAAAGCTTAATTTTCTCTTTAACTTGTCAGGATACAATGAAAAGAATGCCATCTGCAAACAAGGAAAAGGGCTCTCATCGCGAACCAAATCAACCAGCACCTTGATTTTGGACTTTGCAGCCTACAGAACTGTGAGTAATAAATTTCTGTTGTTTAAGCTACCTAGTCTATGATATCTTGCTTGAGCAGCCTGAGCCAAGACGATTGTGGCATATAATTTTTGTGGTGTATATAAATATATCTAATTTTTGTAGTGTTTGTGTATATATGTGTATATATATAATTTTTCATTCTTGTTTTTGGTAATTTACCTTTCTTGAATTTTTCAAGCAAAAAATTGTTTCATTGTTTTTTCTCAATAGTTTATATGCTTTTTATTTCATTGATGCCTCTGCTAATGCCTTTTATTTCCTTGCTTATGGTTGTTTTTGGTTTAGTTTGCTTATGGATAGCTAGTTTGTTGAGGTGGTAGAAGCTCAGGTTATTATTTTCAGGTATCTTTTTCTGATGTAAGTCATATGGCTATCAGTTTTCCTCTAAGCCCTGTTTTAGGTGCATCACATAAATCATATGTTGTATTTTCATTTTCAGTCATTTCAGAATATTTTCTATTTTGCCTGTTATTTCTTTGAGTTATTTAGAATGATGTATTTAAAATTAATATTAGATGATTTTTCACATGTGTTTTTGTTGTTGATTTGTAATGTAATTCCATTGTGGTCAGATCACATACTGTATACGAGTTCATTACTTTTCAATGTGTTATGAGTTGTTTTATTGCTTTGCATGTGATATGTTTTGGAGAGTGATGCATGAAAGGAAATGTGGGATTTGCTGTTGTTGGGTAGAAATTACTACATTTCTGTTGATATTCTTGTCCATCTCTGTATATGGTTTATGATTTTTTTATTAGTTCTACCATTTATTGAGAGTAAAATATCAAAGCTTGTTACTATCATTGAATTACTCATTTCTGTGTTCAGTTTAGTTCATTTTTTGTTTCATATAGTTTGTGCCTCTTTTGTTTAGTTACATATATGTTTACAATTATTATATCTTCCTCATGCAGGGACTCTTTTATCATTATGAAATTCATTGTTTTTCTCTAGTAATATCTTTTGCCTTAAAATCTATTGTTTTACATTAATATAGCATTCCAGCTGTCCTGTTTACTGTTCGCATGATAAGTCTCTTCACATCATTTTATTTTCAACCTATTTTTGTCTCTGAGTCTAAGGTGACTGTATAGAACAGCTTATCATTGGTTTTGCTTTTTCATTCATATACAGTCTGATAGTCTTTGCTTGTTGACTCTGGGTGTTTAGACCATTTGCATTCAAAGTAATAATTGGTATGGTTGGATTTATCACTGTCATTTGTAATTTGTTTTCTAGATGTCCAGCCACTTATTGCATCTCACTTACTATTTGTCTCCATGACTGCATTTGTTTTTGTGATGGGTTAGTATTTCTTAAAGTACCATTTCCACTCCTCTGTTGATTTTTAAATCCATTTTCTCATTTTTTTCCAAATGGCTGTTTCAAGAATTATAATATGTCAGACCTGGGTTCCAGCAGTGAAAGCACTGAGTCCTAAGCATTGGACCACCAGGGAATTCTCATGACCTCCCTTGTGTCTGATGAGAAAAAATAGTTAATGTTCCACTGTATGTGATGAATGATTTTCTCTCGCTGATTTCAAGATTTTGGTTTTGTTTTTCAGTAGTCTGAATGCTGTGTATCTAAATAAGAATCTCTTTGTATTTATTATACTTAGATTTGTTGAGTTTCTTGGCTGTATAGATTTTTGTTTTCATCAATTTGGAAGTTTTTAGTAATTTTATCAAATATTTTGTCTGCTCCCTTTTTTTGTTCCTGTTACAGTGATCGGTCTAAATTAAGAATATGCTTATCTTCTAACCACATAGTATCAAGGTAACAGATATTTGTTGATCTCCTCCATTTACCTCTGTCTGAGAAGTCATATCCATGGCTGTGTTGCTGGGCATGGGTGACACCTGTCACTCCAAATAAAGTAAAGCCATTTGCCCACTGCAGGGAATCTTATAGTCCCTGTGGCGTGGCCCATCCTGGCAGAACTGCCATGCTGAACCGGGATGAGACTGGGGTCATGGTGGGTGGCCAGGCCGGAATGCATAGATCTATCCTTTTCTTATTCTATGTCCAGCAGTTTTGAAACCAGAAATACTTTTCAGGTTGTATCATTCCTTCTGATGATTTTCAGAGCACTGAAACTTCTCTTGGTTTTTGTTTTGTTGTGTTTTTGGTCAATTTGTTTGATTTTGCAGTTGCTTTATGAGGAGACGATTTGCCATTCTTTTCTATTAGCCATAGCTGTAATCCCTGCACTCTTAACACAACAATAACTTTGTTTTAACTGATAAATGAATTGGGTTAGGGTTTGGGCCTGTAGATCAAAGCAGTTTCCCTCCAGGTTGCATGACACACTGATTCCTGATGTGGAGGGGCTATTAGCTAAGACACTTTGAGATGAAAATTTGATTTCTCCTTCAATTGTTTGTTCAAATACAATGCAACATTTGTTTAAGATATCAAAAAGCGAAAGCTTGCACTGCAGACTGTGGAGGTATAGATTCTGAGAAAATTTGCCACTAAGGAGATTTTAAAATTTATCTTTAAAATACATTAGTTCAAAAATTTATTGACCTTTTTGCTTTGTTTTATTTTCCTTTCCATCTCTTGCAAGAAAGGAGGCTCATACAAGGCCAAATTGTACCTTCAGCTGTTCAGACCTTCACCGTGGTTTCCTGTCTCCCCATCAGGGGATATCATTAGCCAAAGCAACTCAATTATTATAGTCTTTACTCAAACCCTGTGAGGACTCAGAAGTGAGATAAATTGGGAAATTTGATGAAGGAACAATATCTTAGAGATAATTGTCTTGCTTCCACAAAATGCCTTTTTATTTTAAGGGGGCAGGATAAAAACCAACATATATCTTAAATGCCCTCACTTGTGTCATTAATTGTATCGAAAGTTGTTTAAATGAAACAATTGCTACAATTGTTATTGACTCATGTGTTTCACCAAACTTGGCAAAGCTTCCTCTTTCATCTAGAATATTATGATTATGAAGCAGTAACAAACAAACAAAAAGACAAGTCATTGCTTTCTCTCTGAAAATTTATGAGAACTAAAGAAAAAATATTTACCAGTCATTGTATACTTTAAGTATTTGCATTTATATGTTTCATTTTTATTTAAATAGAAAAATTAATTTTTGCAGCTTTCTATGACAGAAATTTATGCTTTTACCCTAATATCAAATTTTTATCAATCTCCTTTTAATAACAGTATTACTGTAGTTTTTTTTTAATTTTTAATTTTTTTATTTTTTTCCATCTCAGGTGTACATGAGTTCCCAATCTTGAACCCCCCCCCCCCCCCTCCCACTCCATATCAACTCTCTGGATCATCCCCGTGCACCAGTCCCAAGCATCCTGTATCCTATATTGAATATAGACTGACGATTCATTTCTTACATGATAGTATACATGTTTCAATGCCATTCTCCCAAATCTTCCCACCCTCTCCCTCTCCCTCAAAGTCCAAAAGTCCATTCTATACATCTGTGTCTCTTTTGCTGTCTCACATACAGGGTTATCATTACCATGTTTCTAAATTCCATATATATGTGTTAGTATACTGTGTTGGTGCTTTGCTTTCTGGCTTACTTCACTCTGTATAATTGGCTCCAGTTTCCTCCATCTTATTAGAACTGATTCAAATGTATTCTTTTTAATGGCTGACAATAACAGTGTTACTGTAGTTTTATCTGAGCTTATACCTGCTCATTCATACACTGAATTTTCATATTTACATTACATATAGGAGTAGTCATGAAACTCAGTTTCAGGTTAGTTGACATGCCAACTGTCACAAAATAATTTCTTGTGCAACTGGAACATGAAACCATATATTCAACCTCTAATAAAAACTTTTTGTATAGATTAGCTCAAAATTAGCTATAACTTTCTTATACAATGGATTTAATTCTTCCTAATAGCCAACAATTATATTATTCATGTTAATATTTTCCTTTTAGGTGTTTAGGAATAAAGTGAAAACTATTCTCAGTAGAGTTTATTCATATTCATCATAAACCTAATCATGTTTAGGTGATGTAATAATAATGAAATACAAATAGCCCAAGAGACTAACTATTCAAATGGTCATAGAATTTCCATCAATCACAAGATAGAATACCGAACAATGAAGATGCAGTTGCAGTATAATAGGCCTTCAAAATGCAGTGGAATCAACAGACCATAAGTTCAGTTTTATCCACAAAAGAAGAAAATGGCAACCCACTCCAGTGTTCTTGTCTGGGATATTCCAGGGACAGAGGAGCCTGGCAGGCTACAGTCCCTGAAGTCACAAGAGTCAGACAAGACTGAGCACCTAAACCACCACACAATCTCCTGCTTAACCTCTGACGCAGAAAAGATGTTGAATTTAGGTGACATATGGCCCATTTAACTCAGACACGACTGAGCGACCTCACTTTCACTTTTCACTTTCATGCACTGGAGAAGGAAATGGCAACCCACTCCAGTGTTCTTGCCTGGAGAATCCCAGGGATGGGGGAGCCTGGTGGGCTGCCATCTATGGGGTCGCACAGAGTCGGACACGACTGAAGCGACTTAGCAGCAGCATGGCCCATTTATGGAAAAGGCAACGGCACCCCACTCCAGTACTCCTGCCTGGAAAATCCCATGGACGGAGGAGCTTGGTAGGCTGCAGTCCATGGGGCTGCTGAGGGTCGGACACGACTGAGCGACTTCACTTCACAACTGAAGTGACTTAGCAGCAGCAGCATGGCCCATTTAAAATGATCCAATATCAAGGATCAATATGGAAGCAGACATTTTTATTTGAAAGTAATGTAGCTATTTTATTGTTTTTGTTATTGTGAGCTTGGGTTTGTAGCTCTTTCCTCGACATCCACATACTTTAGAATGAAGGAGCTATTTTGGTGGATGTAAAATTGGGATAGAAGTTAGAAGATAAGGAATTAGAGGTTTCTATGTCCACTGCTGACTAACTTAGTCATGTTCAGTGAAGTAGCTGAGTCAAGTCTTTTTTCTAAAACTGGTAGAATTTCTTACCTGAAAAATGATAATAATTTAATCAATGATACTTTTCTATTTCCAATTTTATCCTGTTTTAAATCAGAACACATATGACAATAAGTAGCATCTTATAAGTGACAGAATGTTTTACTTTTTAATTGTACTTAAGATGATAGTGCATCTTCAGGGTGATGGTGTCATTGACACCTTGGATGTTGTAGAGAGAATCTAGGAAAATAGTTAAAAGTGAGATGCCATTTTAAGACATCCCAAAAGTTAGATATTGAAATAACTTCAGCTTTAAAAAAAAAAAAAAAAAACAACCTATAGAAGTGCTTAAAAGCAAAGGTGACCATAAGATTTGTTTAATGATGCCAGAGTTATATTCTTGAAATAAAAGTTGATTCTATATTTTAAAAGGATATTTTGGTGAGTAGTATGGAAGTAAAACTGAAAATCAAAATCAAGATACATTTTGGGGATGCTGATTTCCAGGACAAAGAAGAAAGTAAATGTCTAGGCAGAAAAAGCAAGCTACCAATGAAGAGGAAAATTTAAACAAAGTTTTCTTTCACAACAATATGTATCAGAAAGCTGTGTTGCAATGTACATTATCTTTTGATGAAACAAAGTATCACAAATAACAAACCCAGCCAGGTTGTCCTTATTAATTAAAGGACATTAATTAAAGGAATTCAAGCACCTATCCATTTTTTCTTGGAGAATAAAAAATAATTCGTAATGAAGTGTAGTCCACTGAGAGATGATCTCATGATAAAGAATTTAGCCTATTATACAGAGTGAAGTCAGAAACAGAAAGATAAATATTGTTTCTAACCCTTATATATGAAATCTAGAAAAACGGTACTGAAGAATTTATTTACAGGGCAGCAATGGAGAAACAGACATAGAGAATAGACTTATGAACATGGGGAGAGGGGAGGAGAGGGTGAGATGTATGCAAAGAGTGACATGGGAACTTACATTACCACATGTAAAATAGATAGCCAAAGGGAATTTGCTGTATGGCTCAGGAAGCTCAAACAGGGGCTCTGTATCAACCTAGGGGGTGGGATGGGGAGCGAGATGGGAGGGAGGTTCAGAGGGAAGGGGATAGATGTACACCTATCGTTCATTCAGGTTGAGATTTGACAGAGAACAACAAATTCTGTAAAGCAATTATCCTTCAATTAAAAAATTAGGAATGAGTATATGTAAAAGGGATTGGTAGTGAGTATACAGTCAACTTTAAATTAATTTAAAATAATGATTATAGAAGATAATATATGTTAAGAATACTAACAGTTTAAACCCCAATGTAATTAAGAAGATTAGAAGGGGAATGAAGTTCTTTCTCATCTTTCATAGCAAGTCAATTGACACAACTTAAGCTTGACTAAACTTGTAAAACGGAGAAGGCAATGGCACCCCACTCCAGTACTCTTGCCTGGAAAATCCCATGGACGAAGGAGCCTGGTAGGCTGCAGTCCATGGGGTCGCTAAGAGGCAGGCACGACTGAGCGACTCCACTTTCACTTTTCACTTTCATGCATTGGAGAAGGCAATGGCAACCCACTCCAGTGTTCTTGCCTGGAGAATCCCATGGATGGGGGAGCCTGGTGGGCTGCCATCTGTGGGGTCGCACAGAGTCGGACATGACTGAAGCGACTGAGCAGCAGCAGCAGCAGCAAACTTGTAAAATGTAGTTTAAAATGAATTATTTCAACCTCAATATTTCTCATGGTTTTTAATTAAATTTTGTACTGGTATATTTTAGCAATACCTTTACTGTTAAGAAATACTTTTTTAAATTTAGTAACTTTTAATCTATCTCAAAAGCTAACATTTTTGCTAAATGTGTTCATTTTAATTGAATAATCTCAATATTTTTATTTAAAAATATGAAAAATATGAATCCATGTTTAGTAATGCCTTTATAAATAATTATCTGATTCATCCTATCTATACTGATAGAAAGATTGATGAGGTCACAACATATATGTCTCAGTATCCTGAATGAAATGCGCTAATGTTGACAATTGCTACTTCTCTGTGGTGGGATAGGGATCATTTAATATCTTCTTATTTATTCATTTATTATTAAAAACAAACCAAGAACATATCTATTTATAAATCTAAGAATGACAATACAATTAAAGTTTGTATATACACATATCTAACTAAAGCCTGTTTATCACCCAGTCACCCACCACACTTTTTGCAATCTGCTTCTATCTTGTGTGGCAATACTCTTTCAAACTCTGCTGGTTGTAGCTACATTTGCAGTTATTCCTTCATCAGTCTTGTGTAGCTCACACCAAGATGTTGACAACTATTTTACATTGCGTTCTTTAGTTAACTACCCCTAAAGAAGAGTAGAACAGTTGAAAATGCCTTTTAAAATATTCCAAAATTAGCTTAGCTGGAAGATCAGTTTTACATAGTGGTTAAGATCATGTCCATTGAGGTCATATAACCATTAGGGCATTGCCAGTTACAAAGCATGTGACCTTGAGGAAGCTACTCAACATCTCTCAGACACTTATTTCTAAAATATTGATTTAAAGTATAGAGCTCATCATAAAGATTACATTATAAAACATTTGCAAAGCACTTAGCATAAAGACACACATGTAGAGCTTAGTCAGCAAATGCCGTTCAAATAATCAACTGCCATTGTCCTAAGGTCTGGACAGGAGATGCCTTGGATGCTGTGGCAGCATGTGGCAGAAGGTCCAAACCTAATCTGGGGGGTTGGTGATATTTCCAGTATTCTATGAGTCATCCATCTACACCAGCATTTCATAGATTATCTAGAGTTGTAGGAGACCTCTATGGGAGTCCAGTTATGGTGAGGAAAAATAATTTCAATGATTAGAAATCAGTCTTCTGTTCTTGCAAAAAAATTTCAGGAGATGTCATATGAATCTGTAGGAATCACTTGCCTGAGAGTAGCTCATTGGGTAATGAAAGGTCAAGGAATCCTACCCATATCATAACTTATGATAGCTTTAAGCTTTAAAGTGTTTTTCTCTTTTCTTTGAAAAAAATTTAACAGGAAGTGAAGGAATTAGAAAGAAAACTAAGATATAGCCTGAAAATTGCAATCCAGTACACAAAGGAAAAGGATTACCAAAAAAATAAAAACAACCCAAAACCCCAAACTTAAACCAAAAGCAAACACCACACACACAGCTGAAGATATTGGCTTTTCAAGTATAAATCTTCATGGCTTCTTAGGCATCAGTGAGTTTAATCGTTCTGACCCAGACACTGCTCTTGATACACTTCCAGCATGTTACCTTGGATGTTACAGACACCCTTCCACCAAATTACATACCAGGAAACACTGACAGTTGTATTGATAACACTAAATGGATCCTGCTCAGCCCAGTACTAAAATGCTTGCTTGTCCCTCTCACTGGAAAAAAATATCTCCACTTTGCATATTCCACAGAAGGTGAGAATAGTATTGAAAAGGTTAGCCTTTCTAGAAGATTGTCTGGGAATGACTAAAATGGACATGACAAACATAGCATTCAAGCTTTAGGATGACTGTCTCAACCACCATGCTTTAGAAAGTCTGAACTGACTGTTTCAAAGTCAAAAACATTGAGAAAGTGAAGCAGTTGGGGAAAGGCAGTGAAATGAACAAAAGATGTGCTTGAATAATTTGAAAAATTTAGAAGTTTTTCTTTTTTTCCTACCAAAGCACCCATAAATGTACAGGGCAAACAGAATTACTTCAGAACCTTCTCAAATGTGCCCCCAAAGCCACATTTTGCCTATTTTTGTCTTCAGTCTTTGTTTAATCGTAGCTTGCACATAACTTCCTGAGTAGACATATGTTAGGGGAAATGGGTGGCCAGACTGGTTATGGCTCAGTGTCCTTACATGAGAAATGAAGGAAGTAACTGAACCTGAAATGATACCCATTTTTTGCAGTCCACACCCCACCCCTGCCCTCCCAGGTTGGTAGGTAAAACAGTTGAGTATATGTATTTGAAGATTTTCAAAACTAGGTTGAAGAATCTAGTAAATATGTGCAAAAAGCAAAAACATCAAGAGTCAGTTTATATCCATCCTCTACCCGCCCCCATGAGACAATTGCTATAATTGCTTTTCTTGCAAAACGTTTTCTAAGTGCCAAGTTATGCAGGGAATGAAGCGTTACCTAGCAATATGGCCAACTTTCAATTATCCATGGCAATGGGAGACAGGGATAGTAGAGAAAATTAAAATTCACAGACTGTCTTCAAACTTCAGTTTAATCACTTGCACCCTGCTCCTCTTGCACCAAGCACGCTGGAAGTGCTACCCGAAGATGATATGTTTTGATTCAAGTTTCATCTTTTTCCATGTTCCTTGTTCTCCAAACAGGGGAAACGACAGGAAGCCTTATTTCATTGTTCTATCTTCAGGGCCTAATAAAAAATTTGGATCATAGCAGATGTTCAAAAAATATTGAATTGTTAGAAAGGGATGAAATGGAGGGAAAGGGTTTTTGTTATTCCTGAACTGGGAACTGGGTATGAGCCTTACCTGTTTTTGCAGATACTACCAGTCAAACTTTATTAGTATTCTATAAAAACCTTCCTTTTAAAGTTGTTGTAGTTACACCCATTCATTCATTCATTCACATGTTTACAATGTGCCAGTCTTTGTATTTGAGTACTGGATATTCAGCAAAGAACAAGACAGACAAGATTGCTTCCTTTATGGATCTTAGATTCCAGTTGGAGGAATCAGATTTTTTTTTTTTTTTTTAAAAAGGCAAATTAAAAATTGTAAGTGGAATGTATTAGTGCTGTGAGGAAAATCTATGGAAACACAATATAGTGTAATTTGGGTAAAGAGAAGCATTAATATAGTGTAATTAAAAGTTCCCCTTTGTTGGAAGATGAGGTAGGCTGTGCCATGCAAAGGGTCAGACAAATAGTGTTCCAAGTAAAAAGGACTTAAGCAGAGAAAAGGATTTTGAACCTGGGGAACAATATCAGGTAGTGTGAACTCTCAACTGTTACATCATTCCTTCAAATTGGGACCAGTTGTAAGTGAAAAAAGTTACGTTCTTTTTTAAGTTTCAAATAGGGAGCTTTAAAATCATAATTTCTAGGTCAAAAGAACTGATTCTTCACCATATTTAGTGCACAAATCCATTTTAGACTCTAATTAAATGTATGATTTTTTTTGTCTGCTTGTAATATAAATAGCACACACATCCTTCTCTTTTAAATAATCATGGAATTCAATGAAACAGATCATTTTGTCATTGGAAGCTCAGAATACTTTATTCAGCTGTTTATTGAATGCTACTTTGTGTTACTTACTGCTTTACATACTGAGGTTAAATACAGAAAAGTCTATTTCTCATGAAGCTTTGTCTAGCACAGAATTTTTAGGTGGTTTTAAAAATGCCTGTAACCTTGTTTTCTGTCATCACTGCATTGTTTTCTTACAGACATTCTAGTAATTGCCTACTGCCAAGAACCTGCTAATATGTCCATATTATCTCAGTTCTCTAGACTCGCGTGTCTCCTTCCAGCTGATGGTTTATTCATAACCCATAGGTTCAGTGTATATTTCTTCCTTAATCATTTTAAAGAAATAATTGACATATAATAAACTACACATATAGTGTACAATTTTCTATTATATGTATACCACCAGCACCACAGTCAAGATGATGAATATGTATCATCCCCCCAAGTTTACTGATGCCCTTTTTCATCTCTTCTTCCTCTCAAACCTCCGATCAGTCACCTGCTTATCTTTCTGCTTCTTGTCAGTACAGATTAGTGTGCATTTCCTCAAATGTATAAATAGGGTCTGATAGTATTGCTCTTTTTTTGGTGCAACTTCTTTCTCTCAGCATAATGATTCTGAGATACCTCAGTGTTGTTTAATGTATCAATAGACTGCTCACTTTTAATTCTTGAAGTAGTGAAACTATAGCACATATCATAAAAGCTACCCCTTTTAAGCATATAATTCAGTGATTTTTAGTATATTCAAAGGAACAATACAACTGCCTAATTCCAGAACAATTTTGTCTACCCCAAATAAATCCCATACCCATTAAGCAGTCACTCCAATCCCTTTTCCCCCAAGCCCCTAGCAACCACTGATGCACTTTCTGTTTCTGTAGATTTGCCTGTTCTGGACATTTCATGTAAATGGATCATGCAGGATGAGGTACTTTGTGGCTTCCTCCGTTTGGCATAAGGCCTTCAAGCTTCCTCCTTGTAGCGTGAATCAGTGGTTCCGTCCTTTTCATGGCTGAATCCCATCATAAGGATGTGTTATTTTGTTGTCGTCATTGTTTAGTTCCTCCGTCATGTCCGACTCTTTGTGACTCCATGGATGGTAGCCTGCCAGGCTCCTCTGTCCATGGGATTTCCCAGGCAAGGACAGCAGAGTGGGTGGCCATTTCCTTCTCCAGGGGGTCTTCCTGGTCCAGGGATCAATATATGATTTGAAGATAGTTTCTCCCTTTTTTTTTTTTGGCCTTTCACTTTTTCACTAGTGTCTTTTGAAGCCAACATTTTTCAAATTTGATGAAATCCAATTTGTCTAATTTTTTCCTTGGTTGTTTGTGCTTTAGGTGCCATATCTAAGAAACTGGTGCCTAATTCTTGGTCATGAACATTTATATCTGTTTTCTTTTAAGAATTTTAAAGTTTTATCTCTCTCTAAAGCTAAAGTTTTAGCTTTTTGACAAGTTTTGAATTCATTTTGGGTATGTTGGGAGGAAGGTGTCCAACTTAGTTCATTTATAAGTGGATATCCAGTAGTCCTAGCACCATTTGTTGAAAAGACTATTCTTTCTCCACTAATATGTCATGGTGCCCATGTCAAAAATCATTTAACTGTAAATGTATGGGGTTATTTCTGGTATCTCAATTCTGTCCCATTGATCTATATGGCTATTCTTTTGACAGTACCCATGGGATTTTGTCCAGTAGAGCAGAAAAAACAAATAGAGCAGTGGGAATGGTATTAAGCAAATGAATGGGAATTCGGAGCCTACAGAGAACATTCTTCCTTAAAGAAATACAGTACATTGTTGGCTGAGAGAAAAGGAAAAGTTACGAGGGTATTCAAAGTCTAATTCTGTTTTCCATTTTATTTTCATATAAAATTTCATCTTTTGATGTCTAAAATTGTAACATGCATCAAGAAAGACGTGTTAAATGTCAAAGCCATTCCTGGACCTTCCACTTACTCATGGATTATAGGTTGAATATCTTAGCTACAATCTGATGGGCAAGCACAGAGATGATTTCACCACTGGAATTAATCAGCTCTTCAGACATAATGAGTTGTATTCCATTCCCACATCCCACAAATCAAGATAAAATGATGAGGAGGAAATGCTAATTTGTTTACAGTAATACTCTGTTGAGCAGGACGTGGCAGGGATGGCAAGAAGCAGTGGCATCTGAAATTGTATGTATGTTCTCTTAACTATTTTTCTTTTTTAATTTTGAAATTGAGCATGATAATTAAGTTCATGGGAGCTGGCTAAGATTGGGCAGCCAATTCACAGGTGTGGGAAACATCTGAGTCAACCCCACCAGTGGTGACGGTGCCAAGGCGAACACCTGGCTGTGCATAGGAGTTGCTTTGTCTGCCAAAATCACTGCTGTGAAATGATCGGCAGAATGAACAGCAATCCAAAGACTAAGCACAACTGAACACTGAATGAAAAGAGGGCCCTGAGGATAAGAAATCCAAGGTTGGGAGCTAACAGTTGGAGCAAATGCTCTCTAAATGCAACAAGCAGAGTAACTTTTTCAATTATTGTCGTTAAGTATTTTTAGCATTAAGACTGAAAATCATTGGCACTTTGTTAGAACAACATTCCAAACTAGTGTGATAACATAGGGCTTTGAGTTTGATATTAGAGTAGGAAGAAATTTTAAGGTCATTCACATTAAATGTATTGTGTGATATTTAAATATCCCTGCAGCCAAGAACTAAGCTAAACTTTGATGTTCAGAGGTGAATATGCTGTGTTCACCTTCCGAGAGCCTATAGTGCTGATAAACTATTGGATCATAGAACATTTCTCATAAATTACAATAAATGTGTTATATACACATTCTATTTTAAAGGGCCAGTAGAAGAAGCAATGTTAAATTAGGAAAGAATATAGAACTGGGTTTGCACAAAAGGGTATCAGTTGTGAAGGACAGGGAATTTCAAGTAGAAAGCAAGGGGTTGTCTGGTAGCTTGACATGTTCAGGCAACTACATGGAGATATTCTTTTTATTGACATATCACCTTTACATAATTTTTTAAAAATCTTTCCTCCCGTCTGGCAGATCTTCCTATATAACCTGAATAGGGCCAAGTTTCTAGAATTTCTGTTGTTTAGCTGTATTTAGATTACTCCCTGGTATAATCATGCTCAATGTGGAAAATTAAACTTGGTGAATAGTAGATTGTACTTTTTATTAAAAATTCTTTCTTTCCTCTCTGCCCTTGAGGTGGTTCACTGTGAATGGAGTGTACTTCTCCATTTTGTATGTTGGGCTTGGCCTGATCAGTGGCATTTGGAAGGAAATGATAGGGGGCCACTTCTGAGCCATGTCCGTAAGCAAGCTGCCATTCATGTCTCTCAAGCTTTTCTGATCCATCATGGAATCAAAAATCTGCTATACCATGAGTGTAAAATAAAATGTTTGTTGTAGAAGCCACTGAGATTTGGGGGTTGTTTTCTATACAGCTGTATTGCAGCAAAAGCTAATAAAGCAACCATGTTCATTGCTAGAAACTAAAAAGAAAAAAAAACACAAACAAAAAACTGGTTATTGTTGCTTCAAATGAAAAATAGGAATTTGAGTTTTTGAAGCACCCTGATACTAATATTTATGTACCTGTAGGATTAAAGACCAAATAAAATGAAAATATTTAAAAAGTGGAATAAATACTGCAAAATAAGGTCATGTTATATAGTCTTGTAAAATATATTCTTTCAATGGAAAATGATGGTAAATATGGAGCATTAAAATGTAAAAGGTGATAAATAATATAACAGGATGATGAACCCACATTATACTGGGTTTTTCAGTGTTATTGCTGATATATGAGAGAAACCAAATTCTCAATACTTTCCAGAGCTACATAATATATTTTAATTCTCTTTGCTCTCAATAGCACCTGCATTCCTATTCTGCTTTATTTTCTTTACCTTAGCATATATCACTACCTAGCATACTTTAAATAATTACTTATGTATCTATCCACTGTCTCTCTTTCTGTTAGAGGGTGAGTTCCATGAAGTCAGGACTTGGTCTCTCTTGTTTATAGTTGTATTTCTGTTGTTTAAATGGCTAAGTCATGTGTGACTCTTTTGCAACCCCATGGACTATAGCCAGCCAGGCTCCTCTGTCCATGAAATTTCCCAGCAAAAATTATTGCCATTATCTAAAAACTAATCTTGTGACTCATAAGCATTGAATAAATATTATGCAGAAAATAATACATAGCTTGAGAAGAAAGGAAATTACTTACATGTTTAGCTAAAAAGGATGCAATTCACCGAATTGAAGAAATAATTACAAAGAAATTCCTTTGTAATTTTCCAAAGGACGATTCCCAATTCCTGTGGGAAAACAGGAATGTTATTACTGCCCCTGGAATACCCTCTTGTCCATTTTTCAGCACTGCTGTGTCTCTGATTCTTTGATGTGTGTGTGTGTGTGTGTTCATGCATGCGTTGGCCGTTCTTCCCTCTACTCTACATGGTCTTCCTCCATGCCATTAGGAACGCTGGCCACTGACATACCCTGAAATGTATCAGCCCATAGCAACTTCACAGAGAAGGGGACTGCTTCTTCCTCCTGGATATCTTACATCTGTCCTCAGAAAGGAATATGCTTTGGAGTCATGGACTCATACTTTGTGAGAATTACTTAGGTGGATGAACAGGTAACATGATTAGAAGACCTAGAACACATCTCCGTCAGTGAAGCTGGCGGAGCGAGATGAATAGGTGTGTTCAGCAGTATAAAGATTGCAGCCTGAAGAATGAGGGAGAGGTGGTTCTATTAAGTGGAAGAAGCTGAGCAGAGAGCATGCTGCCTGTGCGCTGTGGGTTCAACTTGGACACAAAGGAAGATTCTGCATCCTGTGTCATGGCTGACTAGTAGTAATCAATAAACATGCTATTTCTCCCTGAATCTAGATGTGGCCCTGGAATCTATCCTATTGAGCTTGAATCTGGCCTTAGAAACCATTTTTTTGTATAGACTTCCACACATCTCTGCAAATTGAGTTTGGACCTTCATAGGAAATCTATTTTATATTAGGTCTTAAATAATTGCAGATTACCAGAAAGATCTACATTAACAAGTGTGGAAATAAATGGTGTATCAAGGCTAATAGATGTGACATAGAGGAGGCACTTCTAACCCAGACCAAGAAATGGGGATAGGGTAATACACAGGTGGGATATCATTATTTAGAGTAGTCACAAGGAGGCAAACTCCTCTTGAGGTTAATACAATAAGTGAGCAGGAGGCAGACAGCAAGAGTCTCTCCACAGCCATAGCTTGAACAAGGACGCCTATTCAGATCAAAATCTAGATATGTAAGATGCGGTAATAAAGTTCAAGATGGAATCAGAGAAGCCAGAAATCCACAGAAGAGAAGCAATTGGAAGGTCAGTAGGATATTGAACAGATTCTCATGAGATTGCTCTGGGTAAGTATGACTTCATCTTTTAGAAGCTGCAAATCAGGACCTGCAGCTGAATCAGACATCAATCTCCCCTCCAGCCACTGGTCTGAGGCAGTATTTAGGTAGCCATCTCTATCATATAACCTCAGTTCAAATGATTTTTTTTTTAACTCTTCAGCTCCCTGCATTCCCAATAAATGTGTCATTTGCTTAATGATTTTGATTCAGTTGATTGTTTTTGGATGTCAGGTAAGACCACATCCAGTGTCCCACCCACAGTCACCAGCATTACCACGTGATATCTGTTCATTCCTTGATCATTTTTCTTGGGAACTGTTTCTACCATCTGTTTCCCAGCCTGCAAAAGAAGAGTCCGTTGAAGAAACTGGTTCTTTTTCATTCTGGTTTACCACTTCACTGTAACCAATATCAGGAACCTTCAATGTATGCATATGAATTACTTATAATAGCTAGTCAATTTTAATTCAGCAATACTTAAATATCCTTCCTTTGTAAAATTCAGATCTTGTTATTTTTTCCAAGTGGAGAACAAAAATGAACATAATCCAGGCAAAAATAATTGTTGTGAAGAGCTTTCAGGGTATACTGTGACCTACATTGATAGAAATGTTTCACCTATTGAAATCCACTGAACTGTTTCAAAACACCAGTTTGTGGGACTCTCGTTAGCCATAAACCTTTATGTTTCATGTTAAATACCACATAATAGATGCCAGAGATTAGGCTCTAAAACATTTGCGTACATCAGTTAGTTAATAAACTTTTATGGAATTAAATATTAATTTTTCCCAAATAGATGATTTTTATAGTTATATTCCACTTAGGAGGCAGAACTTTCACCTGATTTTCAGGATTTTAAAAGATCTCTCATTTGTTAATTAAAAAACAAAAAAACAAAACAAAAACCCAAAACAACCACATTTGTTTCTCTTTTTATCCTTCTAAAACAGGGAAAAGTCTGAGTTAACCATTTTTCTCTGACACTGAGTATAGATAGTATAAAATTTGAGTAACCTTTGGCTCAAATCCTTGCCCAGAGGATTGTAACTATGTAACTTAGACACTGTGAGCACTTAAGAGAAGGCTCTGCTTGGCCAGTTTAATAGGAGGGTTGCGGGCTGCAGATTATTTTGTTAACAGTTTTAAACACCAGTTAATTGTGTAAAGTTGATAGGCCTGTTGTCTCACCAGTGTACTCAGTGTATGTCTATGTCCCGACCTTATATTCACATGCAGCTAGATTTTGGTAAGTGGTTGCTCCAAATCTAAAATTTCCTGAGACCTTGGCAAAGATATTTGTAGCTATTCTTACATGCTTTGAATCTGAAATCTAATACCAAGGTTATCAACATCATGGTTAGCAGGTCCTGTTTCTGCTTTTGTCTTATTTTCTCTCTCTTTCTTTAGATTTTCTACAAATATTCAGTCCATGCTTTTTTTTTAATTGGGATATAGTTTTATTACAATATTTTATTAATTCCTACTGTACAATGAAGTTAATCAGCTATATATATACACATAATCCTATCCCTCTTGAATCTTTCTGTACCACCAGACCATCCCACCCATCTAGGTCATTACACAGCACCAAGCTGAGCTCTCTGTTTTATAACAGCAGATTCCTACTAGCTGGGCTTCCCGATAGCTCAGTTGGCAAAGAATCTGCCTGCAATGCAGGAGACCCCGGTTTGATTCTGGGTCAGGAAGATCCTCTGGAGAAGGGATAGGCTACCCTCTCCAGTATTCTTGGGCTTCCCTTGTGACTCAGCTGGGAAAGAATCCACCTGTAATGTGGGAGATCTGGGTTCAAGCCCTGTGTTGGGAAGATGCCCTGGAGAAGGGGAAGGCTACCCAACTCCAGTATTCTGGCCTGGAGAATTCCATGGACTGGATAGTCTATGGGATCGTAGAGTCGGACATGACTGAGCGACTCTCACTTTCACTCTTCCCATAACTATCTTTTTTATACATGGCAGTGTGTATATATCAATAGTAATCTTAAATCCATGCTTTTTGTTGGAAGTTTGGCTTTGGGTTCCACTCATCCTTCTGTTTCATAGTGCTAACTATTAAGTTGTTGTTCACTTACTAAGTCTGCTAAGTTGTGTCTGACTCTTAGTGACCCCATGGACTGTAACACTCCAGGCTTCCTGAGGTTCCCCAGGTAAGAATACTGGAGTGGGTTGCCATTTCCTTCTCCAGGGGTTCTTCCTGTACCAGAGATCAAACCCACTTCTCCTACATTGGCAGGCAGATTCTTTACCACTGAGTCACCAGGGAAATCCATGTTATGAAGTAGTGAGTCTAATGGGACAAAATATGAACTTGATTACTGCTTTCCTGGATTAGATACCATGTGAAGGATTTGTAACTCTTCTCAAATCCATACCTTGGGATATATAACTTTGTTGACTTAGGTGCAGGAAGGAGCTCCGGAAGAGATAGAATATAGACTGATTTGGATTTATGGGGACAGACCCTGGGATCTGTCTGGAAACTGGCTGGGAATACCCAGCAAGTGCCCAGGTATACACCTGTCTGGGAGGCCAGAGAAAACAGGCTGGAATGAACATCAAGACTGACCCTGATAGGAATCCACCTGATGGTCATGTGGACCTATTGGATTAGCTGTTCCTCCTCCAATAAGGAAAAGTCAGAAAGGCCAAGATATTTCAAACTAAGTCTATCAAACTATAGGAGATAAGAGGAAATGCCTGAATTTTTTAGAGTGATATCTTTGCTGTGTTGAATCTATTTTCATATAGATAAGATGTTATAGAACTTAATATAGATAAAAGTAAGGATGAGTTTGAGATTACCTGATTTAAAATGAAGGAATGCTGTTCCCATATAAAAATAAAGACCATAATGTTGGGTACTGATATTTGTGATATCTATGTTGATTTTTGAGCCATAAAAGATAATACTCTTACACCGTTGACATTCTTAATTACCATAAAATATATGTATATGCAGTAACTCTTTTAAAACCCTTGCCTAAATTAGTATTCCCTGACTTTTTTTTCAGAGTAAACCCACAAACATATCTGCACATTTGAGGACATATTTTTTTGTCCTTACTGAAATCAGAAGTAGAAAATTAAGAGTTTCACCCCTAAGCCATATTTCACTATACCTCCAATAATTCTCATTTTTTTACACAACTGTGATTTTAGTTTTGAGATATGGCTCAAGACAAACATACTCAAATGCAGTTGCTGTTTACTTCTATATTTACTGGGAATCACATAGTCAAGAATCTTTATAAGCTATGAATCTTCTCCCTTAAAAAATTACACATTACGTATATATAGAAAATTCAGCATACATTGTACACAGGTTTATGAGTAATCCAGGAGATCATTCATATTTCTTAATTTTAGAGTTCCTAATTGAAGGGGAATTATCATTATATAAGCTGCATGAATGGCTATTGTATTGAAAATAATCTTTTTTTTTTTTTAGTTTATTAACCATCTAAAAGACAGCATTTGCTTCTCTCTGCTTTTATCTATATATTTTGAAAATAGAAAGTTATGACCTAGAGTAAATATATTTCTATAATTATATAGATTTAAGCTGGGGGTAGTGGTGTCTGAAGGTTCAAACATAGTGATTTGTTTTATTTGGCATCCTGTACTATATTGTGGGTACTTCATGCAGTCCTGAAGACCTATCTGGTTGAAGACTAAGTTGCTTCTCATGTGATTTTCACAAGTAATCGTACAAGATAAAGTTCCCAAAATGCCACAGAATATTTAGAAAATTACATTTATATATTATATAATGTATATGATGTAACACATATACTACATATGTTACATATATGTCTCTGAGTTTCTTAACCATCTCTGATATATATATATATGTGTGTGTGTGTGTGTCACATATATATGAGCCATCTATTTATCTAGATGTGTCTGCCTACAGAGAGAGAGAGAGAGACTGTGTATTTAAAATCTTACTAGACAACTTTCCAAAAAGGAACGCAAGCACGCTTAATGTAAGGCACTCCAAATGCCTCTATGAGGCGTGACAAATGCACTTTCTCTTTTAATCTTTAACATATCCTGACAGAACAAGTGTGCCAACAGTAGTTTACAGATAAGAACACTGAAATTCAGTTAGGCAAAATAGTTTTTCCAAGGTTACACAACTAATAAGTGGCAGAACCAGAATTTGGACTTGGCTTTTCATGTCTTTGACTTCCCAAAGGCAGCACTCAGAACTTAGAATCAAGGCAACGTGACTGCGGGTCTAGCTCTGACTTTGAGGCATAGTTCTGTAATTTGAGTTCCTGTCTCCTGTGTCTCCGTATCATAGTCAGATGTGAAAATGCTTGTCCTTGTTTTAAAATTTTCCTTTCTCATGCAGTTACTGAAAGGTGTGCTACCTATCTACCTTCCTGATGGAATAGACCTCTCAGTAGCATTCAGTCATAAGCCCTCTATTGCCAGGATATCAGTACCACATTATCTCTTGCTCAGCATCCTCACTTTCAGCAATTAACCTGGTTTGCTACTTATTTTCAGCTGTAGCATCCTGTGACATTACAGAATTTCCAGTTGTCTGACTTTTCCAGTGTTCATAGCATTATAGAGGTTTCTTATTCCTATAACCAATGAAATAAACTAAGGGGGTGAGCAGAATTCAGGGAAAAAACTTCATACACCCTTCACTGTTTGCATATTAAGTATGTAGATTGCTGCTTATACATTTTTCCTTCCATTTTTATCTTTCCCAAATATTTTAAAGATTACCTCTTAATTATAGAAAGGGTTTATATGTTCTATATAAATCTAATATAAATTTGGTTTTATATAATATCTTAAATTGTCACATTGTCCTTCCTTCTGATAAATTCATAATAAAAATTATTTATTATCCTTTTCAGAAGGATCATACTTTCTTGGGTGTGTTGGAGTTCCTAAAGACACTGGCATTACTTTGGTGGTGCTCATGAAACATTTATTCAATAATGTGTACTCAAGGTAGCAACTAGATTTCATCTGAATCAACCCATATATCAGTTAGTACTGGCTGCCTGTTTCACCGGGCTTCAAAGGAATTAAAGTCTCTGCAAGCTCTGTGGGGGATTTCTCAGGTGGCTCAGTGGTAAAGGATCTACCTGCCAACGCAGGAGCAGCAGGAGACGCAGGTTCAAGCCCTGAGTTGGGAAGATCTCCTGGAGAAAGGAATGGCAACCCACTCCAGTATTCTTGCTGGAATAATCCCATGGACACAGAAGCCTGGTGGGCTGCCGGGAGCCAGTGTGAGGAACCCCGCCCGTGGCAAAGCTCATGAGGAAAGAAGCCTGACAAAACGCAATGGCGTGATCAGGCTTCAGGGATTCCCCCTGAAATTTCCTGAACATCCACCCCCCAAAACCAGAGTCTGCCTGCTTTACTGTGTTAAGCTTTCCACCTACTCTTCTGACATTAACAGGGGGCTATCCCCACCACCTTTTTCTGGAAAAGGTTAATTTAGAGCTTTTAGACAATATACCTCCTGGACATAATACAAGTGTTTCAATCCAAAAATCCCTCTGATGGCTTTCTAGCCTGCCTACAGGACTCTTACAGCTGCACATGTGATTGTTTGCAGCCTCCCAACCGTGAGAGGCACAGGAAGCTTAAAACATCCTAGGAATGTAGTGGCTTCCGAGGAGTCAAAATCATTAGAATAGGACTGATTAAAGGTTTCATTGTTGAGCCAATACTTGCTGCCAAATTTTCATATCTTTTATTTGTTGATATAGTTGGTATATAGAAAAAACAAGTAACAACATAGATGTCTGAGTTAAGTACCTTCTTTGTTATAACCCACTGCACCTTTGTTCTATAGGGCTGTAACTTTAGTGCTTTGAGGGTGATACAGATTAAAGAAAAACACTTCAGGGGAAATGAGATTAACATTCATTAAGGAAGAGAGCCATAAAGTGTTAACAGGCCTCTTGGCCAGAAGATAATGTAAGTCACCTGAGACTTTTTGTATACAAAAAGATATACAGAAAGCGTCAGGACTGCTGCCCCTGCATGACTCTGTATATTCCATTATGTAAAACTTAGGGTATATAAACACCTTTTAAAAATAAAGTTATGGGGGTTTTTGCAAAAGCCTGGCCTCTTTCGTGTCGACTCTTTCTCTCTCTCTTTCCTTTTCAGGCTAATCCCTTGGAACAGAGGCTCACCGAGTCTACTTACTTGCCCGGGCTTCTAAGATTCACGAGAGAGGGAGCCTAAGGTGGGGCACCCTCCACTATTCAAGCAGGCACCTGTGGCCCACCGTAGACGGTGCAAGTTTCTTGTCTTGAGACTTTATTAGCTTTCCGTGTAAACCAAGGAATATCAGCCTCTTTTCTCCACTAATTTTCCTACTAAACTATTTTTTTTCCTAATCTCTCTTTAAATTTCTAAATAAATAAGTTTTTCCTCGCCTACTCCATCTCCCCTTTGAATTACTGTAGATCCACCGGGGCTGGACCCCGGCAGTGGGCTATAGTCCATGGGGTCACAAAGACTCAGGCATGACTGAAGCAAATGAGCATGCATGCAAGCTCTAAGAGGAAAAATAAGGGTCCTGATTGGTACATGACGTCTACTGTAGGAACAGAAAGGGAATGGGGTGGCAGTATGATGACGCTGGATTTGCTCAGTCAACACCACCTTTTATTAGTCTTAGCAGACTTGTTCCCATGGCCTAATATGTACTTTCTTCTCTTCTTTAGTGCATTAACTTGGTCACAGGTTGTAGCCTTTTTGATCTCTCCTGTCTGACTGTGTTTAATCTATATATCCATGGATACATTTGTTACAGCACAAACTTGACAATTCAAAGATAAGTGTTTTGTCTACACAGAGAAAAGCCCTATTTTCATCTGTATCAGATCCACCCACTAGACAAACCATTTAGTACTTGATTATAAGAACCAATAGAAAAGGCAGAGAACCAACAATGATAACAGCAGAGATATCTTGCTCTGGATTTTGACTGTGCAAAACACTTCGTATTTTTTGTATAAGACCCTACCTTTCCGGATGCAATGCAGAGTTACTGCTTTCTCTCTCCAATCATTCCTCATGCATATCCTCATTAAATTTGTTGCATTCAAAATGTGCCTTGTTTATTTGTTTTCAGTCAAGTCCTTTCCATGGTCTAGTCTCATGCTGGAGAAGGAAATGGCAACTCACTCCAGTATTCTTGCCTGGAGAGTCCCGTGGACATAGGAGCCTGGTGGGCTGCTGTCCATTGTGTCACAGAGTTGGACACAGCTGAAGCGACTTTGTATGCATGCATGCATGCATTGGAGACAGAAATGGCAACCCACTCCAGTATTCTTGCCTGGAGAATCCCAGGGACAGCAGGCCCTGGTGGGCTGCCGTCTGTGGGGTCGCACAGAGTCAGACACGATTGAAGTTACTTAGCAGCAGCAGCAGCAGCAGTCTCATGTTGGTTCCAGNAAAAAGATATACAGAAAGCGTCAGGACTGCTGCCCCTGCATGACTCTGTATATTCCATTATGTAAAACTTAGGGTATATAAACACCTTTTAAAAATAAAGTTATGGGGGTTTTTGCAAAAGCCTGGCCTCTTTCGTGTCGACTCTTTCTCTCTCTCTTTCCTTTTCAGGCTAATCCCTTGGAACAGAGGCTCACCGAGTCTACTTACTTGCCCGGGCTTCTAAGATTCACGAGAGAGGGAGCCTAAGGTGGGGCACCCTCCACTATTCAAGCAGGCACCTGTGGCCCACCGTAGACGGTGCAAGTTTCTTGTCTTGAGACTTTATTAGCTTTCCGTGTAAACCAAGGAATATCAGCCTCTTTTCTCCACTAATTTTCCTACTAAACTATTTTTTTTCCTAATCTCTCTTTAAATTTCTAAATAAATAAGTTTTTCCTCGCCTACTCCATCTCCCCTTTGAATTACTGTAGATCCACCGGGGCTGGACCCCGGCAGTGGGCTATAGTCCATGGGGTCACAAAGACTCAGGCATGACTGAAGCAAATGAGCATGCATGCAAGCTCTAAGAGGAAAAATAAGGGTCCTGATTGGTACATGACGTCTACTGTAGGAACAGAAAGGGAATGGGGTGGCAGTATGATGACGCTGGATTTGCTCAGTCAACACCACCTTTTATTAGTCTTAGCAGACTTGTTCCCATGGCCTAATATGTACTTTCTTCTCTTCTTTAGTGCATTAACTTGGTCACAGGTTGTAGCCTTTTTGATCTCTCCTGTCTGACTGTGTTTAATCTATATATCCATGGATACATTTGTTACAGCACAAACTTGACAATTCAAAGATAAGTGTTTTGTCTACACAGAGAAAAGCCCTATTTTCATCTGTATCAGATCCACCCACTAGACAAACCATTTAGTACTTGATTATAAGAACCAATAGAAAAGGCAGAGAACCAACAATGATAACAGCAGAGATATCTTGCTCTGGATTTTGACTGTGCAAAACACTTCGTATTTTTTGTATAAGACCCTACCTTTCCGGATGCAATGCAGAGTTACTGCTTTCTCTCTCCAATCATTCCTCATGCATATCCTCATTAAATTTGTTGCATTCAAAATGTGCCTTGTTTATTTGTTTTCAGTCAAGTCCTTTCCATGGTCTAGTCTCATGCTGGAGAAGGAAATGGCAACTCACTCCAGTATTCTTGCCTGGAGAGTCCCGTGGACATAGGAGCCTGGTGGGCTGCTGTCCATTGTGTCACAGAGTTGGACACAGCTGAAGCGACTTTGTATGCATGCATGCATGCATTGGAGACAGAAATGGCAACCCACTCCAGTATTCTTGCCTGGAGAATCCCAGGGACAGCAGGCCCTGGTGGGCTGCCGTCTGTGGGGTCGCACAGAGTCAGACACGATTGAAGTTACTTAGCAGCAGCAGCAGCAGCAGTCTCATGTTGGTTCCAGATCATATCCTTTCTGTGGGACTGATCCTACGTTTGGGCCATCTCATTATCAGGCAGATGGTGTCTGTGTTGTAATTTCTGGTGGTTCTCTGCTGTGTTTGGAGGTTAGGCTTGGACTGGGGATACTAATTGTAGCTCTGCTAATCTATGAATGTGTGCTAATTTTCAACTTATCAGAACCTCTATTAAATTATTTTTAATGGCAATAATTATCACATCATTTTGTCATAAGTGATAGCTGAGATAATACATGTAATATGGTTAGCATGCCAAGTGTTTGTTAGTGATTTATTTGTGCGATTTTTACTACTGAGTCAGTTGAATCTAAGGGTAGAACTGAATCTTCTGAAGATTTAAATTTTTGGTATGGTTTACAAAACAAAAAGGTAGATAACTGCAAATATGTACAGTGAAGCATACTTTATACAATTGATTTATTATAGTATTCAACTTTGAGGATATTTTAATGAACGAAGGTGGTGAAGCTAACTTCTGACTCTTCATGAGACTAATTCTCTCAAAGCCGTTGTTTTCCCTGCAGTATGTAATATTTAGTTAATAAGGCTCTGCACTATTTTCTAAGTCTGTACTCAGCATCTGAACATTATCATTTCTCCAGCTTCTCCTCTCTGCTAGGCACCCAATATATGCCAACACTATTCCTCATAATTACTTTACAAGAGAGGTTTTACTAACCTCCGTATTACAGAGGACGGAACTAAGTTTCAGATTTGTGAAAGTAACACATAACTAGAAAAGGACTTTGGATTGATTTGGTTTTGGCTTAAAATACTGTGTTCACCACACCAAATTTTAAACTAGAGGGATTCCAAATGAGACAGTTCTGCCCAGGTAGTCACTCATTAATATAACGGGTACACATATGATCATTATGAGAAATTTGTTTTCAAGCATAGCAAATTTATTTAAAGTTCAACACATTGACTCTCCTATCACATTGTCATTAGCAACAATTAGTGTCATTATGATTGATACGGATTCTTCAAGGCACATTGCAGAAGTTTAGCTCATGTGTTTGAGGCCAGATTGTGGCTACACAAAAAGTAGGTGACTGGACTGAGCCCAAAAGAATTGTAGTTTACTTTACTAACTGCTCGCTAATATAAAATCAACTGAAAACAGACAACTACCCCCTAAAACAAATATATAACAACATAAACATGAACAGAAGAATGAGATACCCTCAGCATTAAATGTAAGCAATAAAGTAAATCACTATAATCTTTTGGGAAACAAAGCTAAATGCAGTGGTTGGGTTAATATTATCCCCATTTCATATGAATAAGCTGATGTAGTAGACTCTACACATGGACATCACCAGATGGTCGATACAAAAATAAGATTGATCATATTCTTTGCAGCCAAAGATGGAGAAGCTCTATACAGTCAGCAAAAACAAACCTGGGTCTGACTGTGGCTCAGATCATGAGCTTCTTACTGCAAAATTCAGGCTTACTTTGAAGATGGTAGGGAAAAACACTAGACCATTCAGGTATGACCTAAAGCTAATCCTTTATGATTATACAGTGGAGATGACAAATAGATTCAAGGGACTAGATATGGTAGACAGAGTGTCTGAAGAACTATGGATGGAGGTTTATAACGTTGTACAGGAGGCAGTGACTAAAATCTTCCCCAAGAAAAAGAAATAAAAGAAGATAAAGTGGCTGTCTGAGAAGGCCTTACAAATAGCAGAGAATAAAAGAAAATCAAAAGGCAAAGGAGAAAGGGAAAGATATACCCAATTGAATGCAAGGTTTCAGAGGACAGCAGGGAGAGATAAGAATTACTTCTTAAGTGAACAGTGCAAAGTAGAGGGAAACGAGAATGGAAATGACTAGAGATCTCTTCAAGAAAATTAGAGATGTCAAGGACTATTTCATGAAAAGGTGGTCACAGTGATGGACAGAAATGGCAAGGACCTAACAGAAGCAAAAGAGATTAAGAAGAGGTGGGAAGAATATACAGAACTATACAAAGAAGGCCTTAATGGAACCCAGATAACCACGATGCTATGACGACTCACCTAGAGTCAGATATCCTGAAGTGTGAAGTCAAATGGGCCTTAAGAAGCATTGCTACCAACAAAGCTAGTGGAGCTGATAGAATTCCAGCTGAGCTCTTCCAAATCCTAAAAAAATGATGCCATGAAAGTGCTGCACTCAATATGCCAGCACATTTGGAAAACTCAGCAGTGAGCACAGGACTGGAAAAGGACAGTTTTCATTCCAGTCTCCAAAAAAGGCAATGCCAAAGAATGTTCAAACTACTGTACAATTGTACTCATTTCACATGCTAGCAAGGTAATGCTGAAAATCCTTCAAGTAGTCTTCAACAGTACATGAACTGACAACTTCCATATGTATAATCTGGATTTAGAAAAGGTAGAGGAACCAGAGATCAAATTGCCAGTATGAGTTGGATCATAGAGAAAGCAAGGGAATTCTAAATAAACACCTACTTCTGCTTCATTGACCATGCTTAAGTCTTTGACTGTGTGGATCACAGCAAAATGTGGAAAATTTTTAAAGAGATGGGAATACCAAATCACCTTACCTGTCTCCTAAGAAATACATATGCAGGTTAAGAAGCAACAGTTGGAACTGGACATGAAACAATGGACTGATTCAAAATTGGAAAAGGAGTACGACAAGGCTGTATATTGTCACCCTGCTTATTTGACATATATGCAGAGTATATAATGCAAAATACCAGGCTGGATAACTCACAAGCTGGAATCGAGATTGCTGGGAGAAATATAAACAGCCTCAAATATGCAGTTAGTCCCACTCCAGTGGCAGAAAGTACAGAGGGACTAAAGAGCCTCTTGATGAAGATGAAAGAAGAGAGTGAGAAAGCTAGCTTAAAACTCAGTGTTCAAAAGCTAAGATCCTGGCATCTGGTCCCATCACTCTATGGCAAATAAATGGGGAAACAATGGAAACAGTGGTAGACTTTATTTTCTCGGGTTCCAAAATCACTGCAGATGGTGACCTCAGCCATGAAATTAAAAGACACTAGCTCCTTGGAAGGAAATTTATGACAAACCTTTTCAGCATATTACAAAGCAGAGACATCACTTTGCAACAAAATTGTGTACAGTCAAAACTATCTTTTTTTCAGCAGTCATGTACAGATATGAGGGCTGGGCCATAAGGAAACCTGAGCTCAAAGGAACTGATGCTTTTGAATTGTGGTGCTCCTTGGATATCAGGGAGGTCAAAGCCATCAACCCTAAAGGAAATTAACCCAAACTATTCATTTGAAGGACTGATGCTGAGGTTCCCAATATTTTGGCTGCTTGATGCGAACAGCCGACTCATTGGAAAAGACCCTGATGCTGGAAAAGACTGAGGGCAGGAGGAGAAGGGGACGACAGAGGATGAGATGGTTGGATGGCATCACCAACACAATGGACATGAATTTGAGCAAACTCATGGGAGATAGTGAAGGACAGGGAAGCCTGGCACGCTTCAGTCCATGGGGTTGCAAAGAGCTGGACATGACTTAGCAACTGAACAACAACAAACATTATAAAGCCAGGTTTTCAGTGGAGTTAACTAGGTTTATTGGGTATATGTGTGTCTATCTGTCTACTTTTTAAAGTTAAATATATTTTATATGTGTGTGACATGTATACACATCCACACGCATCCACACTTAACTTTCTTGCTTAAATACCTTTCATATATTTCTGGTGAAGCTGTTGCCTCACCCAGTTATCTCTCAGGTCATTCTTGAGAGAATTGATCTGTGATTGGATAACAACCATCTTAATGGATCAAACAGCTTTGAACAACCAGTACACTGGAAATGGAAATTGAAAAAGTCAAAGAGGCTGTACTAATTGTAATTAGGAGGAAGGGATGGTATCAGCAGATGCTACCGTGCACTGTCAGAATTCAAACCAGTCTAATTATTGGTGGCGCATTACACCTTTAAGCAAATTACTATTGCAAGAAATTTGGAAATTTTCTCATGGCAAATCTGTTATTCATTTGACTTTTCTGGCATGAGCATCAAGCTGGTCAAGCTGACTCTGCAACTACGGAAGATACAGTTTGCCAGTTATAGATAATCCCTCATAACTGAAATGAAATTAATAATGTATCTTAGCCAAGTTGGGTTATTTAAGTGGCTGATGTAAAGATGAACTGCTTTGAAACCCAAAGCACTCCTATATATCAGGCAATTTTCACTCCTTTCACTCTATTTTAACACAAGATGAAAAGATATCATCTTCTTTCATATCCCCCAATTTTTAACAAACCCCCAAAATGCCAGTTATGACTAGTATTTTTAATTTTTTTTTTTTTTTGGCTGTATCACAGGGCATGCAGAATCTTAGTTCCCCAACAGGGATCAAATCCATGTCCCCTGCAGTGGAATCTCAGAGTCTTAGTCAATAGACCACAAGTGAAGTTCATACCTTTAATCATTTTAATTCCCAAAATATTATTTTAGCATTAGGGAAAATGTTAACGGGAAATGTAAGTTGGATCTAATTAATCATAATAATAGTTTAAAATTCCTTAATTTAAATAATCCTTTAGTATTGTTTCATTTATTCTTCACAACCCTAGAATAATTATTCAGTTCAGTTGCTCAGTTGTGTCTGACTCTTTATGATCCCATGGACTGCAGCACGCCAGGCCTCCCTGTCCATCACTAACTCCTGGAGGTTGCTTAAACTCATGTTCATAGCGTTGATGATGCCATTCAACCATCTCATCCTCTGTCATCCCCTTCTCCTCCTGCCTTCATTCTTTTCCAGCATAAGGGTCTTTCCCAGTGAGTAAGTTCTTTGCATCAGGTGGCCAAAATATTGGAGCTTCAGCATCAGACCTTCAAAGAATATTCAGGATTGATTTCCTTTAGGATTGAATGGTTTGATCTCCTTGCAGTGCAAGGGACTCTCAGAAGTCTTCTTCAACACCACAGTTCAAAAGCATCAATTCTTCAGTGCTCAGCTTTCTTTATGGTCCAACTCTCATATCCATACATGATTACTGGAAAAACCATTGCTTTGACTAGAGGTAACATTTTTGTCAAAGTAATGTCTGTGCTTTTTAGTATGCTATCTAGATTGGTCAGATATTTTCTTCCAAGGAGCTAGTGTCTTTTAATTTCATGGCTGCAGTCACCATCTGCAGTCATTTTGGAGCCCAAGAAAATAAAGTCTGTCACTGTTTCCATTGTTTCCCCATGTATTTCTCATGAAGTTGTGGGACCAGATGCCATGGTCTTCATTTTTTGACTGTTGAGTTTTAAACCAACTTTTTCATTCTCCCTTTTCACCTTGATCAAGAGGCTCTCCATTTCCTCTTCACTTCTGCCAAAAGGGTGGTGTCATCTGCATATCTGAGGTTATTGATATTTCTCCTGGCAGTCTTGATTCTAGCTTGTGCTTCTTCCAGCCCAGCGTTTCTCATGATGTACTCTGCTTATAAGTTAATTAAGCAGGATGACAATACACAACCTTGATATACTCCTTTCCCTATTGGTAACCAATCCATTGTTTCATGTCTGATTCTGACTGTTTCTTTTTGACCTGCATACAGATTTTTCAGAAGGCAGGTAAGGTTGTCTTGTCTCTTTAAGAATTTTGCATAGTTTGTTGTGATCCACATAGTCAAAGGCTTTGGTATAGTCAGTAAAACAGAAGTAGATGTTTTTCTGGAATTCTCTTGCTTTTTTGATGATCCAATGGATGTTGGCAATTTGATCTCTGGTTCCTCTACCTTTTCTAAACCCAACTTGAATATCTAGAAGTTCTTGGTTCACATGCTGTTGAATCCTCACTTGGAGAGTTTTCAGCATTACTTTGCTAGCATGTGAGATGAATGCAATTGTGCAGCAGTTTGAGCCTTCTTTGGCATTGCCTTTCTTTGGGATTGGAATGAAAGCTGACCTTTTCCAGTCCTGTGGCCATTGCTGAGTTTTCCAAATTTTCTAGCCTTTTGAGTGTAACACTTTCACAGTGTCATCTTTTAGGATTTGAAATAGCTGGAATTCCATCACCTCCCCTAACTTTGTAGTGATGATTCCTAAGGCCCACTTGACTTCACATTCCAGGATGTCTGGAATGTAAGTGATCACACCACTGTGGTTATCTGGCTCATTAAGATCTTTTTTGTATAGTTCTTCTGTGTTTTCTTTCTACCTCTTCCCAATCTCTTCTGCTTCTGTTATGTCCTTATAGTTTCTGGCCTTTATTGTGATTGTGCCCATCTTCTGTCCTTTATTATGGAGGCCAGGCCAGAAAACAGTTTTTACCAAAAGTGGAGTAGAGGCCGTGACAGAATTTAAGGACGTGTCGAGAGGAAATGCAGAGTGAATTCTATGTCTTTCAGATTGCTTCTCTCAATGTGAAGTGTGCTTTCTGCTCCGTTTTCGAGATGAATAGAACCAAATTGTATACCTGTGTTCCTGGTCTCTGGCCTGTGAACTTGGATCTACATCACCAGTTGCACTGGATTCAGAATAATTATTAATTTCACTTAAGAAATGAGATTGAAGTTCAGAGACATTGAATGCCTTGACCAACTAAGAACCAAAATTGGATATTTTAATACTGAGCCTAGTGTTTGTTCTTAATCACTACACTACCTATTTTTCATACAGACAGTCTAGCTAGCTAAAATAGTATGAAAAAGCTAATATTTTACATACATAAATAGTTGCTTAATGCAACTGACATTCATTCAGTATCTCAGTTGGGCCAGGCATAGGAACCACAAACAATACAATGGCTTAAATAATTACCTATCCTTTAAAGAGCACATAGAAGAGATAACACATGTCCAACTATAACTAGAGTCATGAATGTGAAGTACAAGATACAGAAGTATCACAGTGAGATTTCAGAAATGAGAGCCAATACTCTTAGTTATAAGTACAGGTAAAGGTTGTAATAAAGAAGTAAAATCCAGAGACAGAGTGTAATGTAAAGTACCAGGGCTTGGATTTTTTGCTTTTGTTTTTTAATAAAATCTGTCTTTCTCTGATGAGATCTTTTTCTGACATACTGTTGTATTTTTAAATAAAGCACTTGGTTTTCCTCCTAGGATATTGCTACCTGCTTGTCACTCTTATTACCAATTGTGTTGATTCCATTTGTTAATGGCAAGCAAACTATGAATGTCTTTCTTTTAGCAAGTGATGGATTAATGCATCTATAGCACTTAATGAAATGCAATAAATTCCATTGCTTTGCTTTGATTTCTTTTTGAAATGTGCTGCTGCTGCTAAGTCACTTCAGTCGTGTCCGACTCTGTGTGACCCCATAGATGGCAGCCCACCAGGCTCCCCCATCCCTGGGATTCTCCAGGCAAGAACACTGGAGTGGGTTTCCATTTCCTTCTCCAGTGCATGAAAGTGAAAAGTGAAAGGGAAGTCGCTCAGTCATATCCGACTCTTAGCGACCCCATGGACTGCAGCCTACCAGGCTCCTCTGTCCATAGGATTTTCCAAGCAAGAGTACTGGAGTGGGGTGCCATTATGTAGCCACAGTCAAAATATTCATTGTATGGGTAGACAAAGTCTATCAGGAATGTTTCCCCAAGCTTTAGAATTCTCTTAAATAGAATTTTTGGTTTGCATGTTTTGTAACCTGTATTTTTAGTTGATTGAAAGAGTAGGGTCACATCAAAGTTAGTGTCTAGATTTCTTCCCAGATTTCGGTTCTGGACTCCCTCCATACTTTGTAATTAGAAGGCTACTAGAAGACACTTCTACCACAAAATGTCCCCAGTCTTTCAAAGTTGTTGAAATTCTTCAACAACATTCATCCAGATGAATGAATAACCATTACCTTTGAATATAACTTCTTTTAAAATGTGGATTTTTCTGAAAAGCCTCTCAAATGAGATTCATCTGACTGAGTCAGCAGTCCATTTAATATTCTAGTGATCACCGTGAGACAGGGAGCGAGAGAGAAAAAATATAGGTAATGTATGTCATCAGATAATATATAGACAATGTATTATAAATATAATACATAGCAATTTGTTACATAATTTATTTATAATAAAAATTACATGTATAATATTTGGCATGGTTCCTGTCACCCTCTTAATCTACATTTATTCTATAGAGTCTCATAATGATTAGTAAATAATTTTTTAGATCCATTAAATTCTATTTAATTCAACCAATATGTGATATCAATATAATATGATAAATCAAAGTAGAACAACAGCTATAAATATGAGAATTAATTCCAGATGAAGTGTGACATGGTGATTTCAGAGGGAAGAGATGACATGAAATATGAGAGAAGGTGAAACTTGAATTTGAGCCTTGAAAAAATGATCACAACAGCAGCCAGAGTTTACTGGGGATTTTCTGAAAGCTAATCCAATGAGATCAAATCAGTAGTGCTAGCATACCTTTGAATTGCTCTGAATCCCAATTTTAAGATTAGTCACATATTCTAAAACTTATTAGTTATCTTCTGCTTAATTCTGTGTAACTAGCTCCTTCATGAACCCTTTCGACACCTGGCAAAGGTGTCAATCCATGCCTCATTATCCCTGAATTTTCCATTTTTCCTCTCTATTCTGTCAATGGGAATGATGGCATGAATATCAAATAATACAGTTTGGGCCCCACGTGTTGGCTGGTTCAACAGAGCATACATTTATTATAAGAGAGAAAACATTTTAGATCAACTGTAGAATTTTCTATAATAACAAAACTATTCTATAATCTACATTACTTAATATAGTAACCTCTGGGCACCTGTAGCTCTTGAGACCTTGAAACATGGCTGGTGTGAAAGAAGAGCTGAATTTTCAATTCTATTTCATTTCAGTTTATTTGCATTTAAATAGTCACACATGGTTAATGGCTACTGTCTTGGAGAGTGCAGTTCTAGGCAGAGTGAATAGTAGGCACAGAGGAAAATAGTCATGTATATTTGGAAATCAGTTAGTAATTCATATCTGCTACAGCGTAGATGAAGGCTATTGTGTGTCTGAAGATGAGGCTGGATAGTAGACTTTCCAATCAATGGCAAGCCAAGTTATAAGTTTGACCAATAATTTTGAAGCCTGACAGTGGGACATGATGAAATCCTTTTTAGAAAAACGTTCTTGGCTTATGAAAGAATGATACAGGATTCGGGACAGGGAGTAGACATGGGGTGAGTATTACAAAGAAACAATTTTAATATTATGGAATCAGCTTAGAAGGACAGTAGGAATAGAGTAAAATAGAGAAATGCACTGTGAAAGTAGAATTGACACTACTTGTGACTGATGGGAAAGGATACGTGTGAGTGTGGTGGTGAGGAGGAGAAAGACTAGTATCATGAAGATGTTTAGTAGATTTCTTGTTTAGGTAATTTATAGGTGACAATAATGTGGAGACAGGTGAGAAGCCTGCTTTGGAAGAGTGCATCAGTTACTTACTAAAATAATGCTGCATAAAGGTCAGTAGGCAGTTCAGTAGTTGAAATCACCCATTTGCCTCTGCTCAGAAGTTTAATGATTGACTATCCTTTCAGTTCAGTTCAGTCACTCAGTCATGTCCAACTCTTTGCGACCCTATGGACTGCAGCACGCAAGGCTACCCTGTCCATCACCAGCTCCCAGAACTTGCTGAATCTCATGTCCATCGAGTCGGTGATGCCATCCAAACATTCATCCTCTGTTGTCCCCTACTCCTCCTGCCTTCAACTTTCCCAGCATCAGGGTCATTTCCAGTGAGTCAGTTCTTTATATCAGGTGGCCAAAGTATTGGCATTTCAGCTTCAGTATCAGCCCTTCCAGTGAATATTCAGGGCCTGTTTCCTTTAGGATCGACTGGTTGGATCTCCTCGCAGTCCAAGAGACTCTCAAGAGTCTTCTCCACAACCACAGTTCAAAAGCATCAATTCTTTGGTGCTCAGCTTTCTTTATAGTCCAACTCTCACATCCATACATGACCACTGGAAAAACCATAGACTTGACTAGAGGGACCTTTGCTGACAAAGTAAGGTCTCTGTCTTTCAATATGCTGTCTAGATTGGTCATAACTTTCCTCCAAGGAGTAAGCATCTTTTAATTTCACGGCTACAGTCACCATCTGCAGTGATTTTGGAACCCAGAAAAATAAAGTCAGCCACCGTTTCCATTGTTCAGTTCAGTTCAGTCTCTCAGTCATGTCCGACTCTTTGCGACCCCATGAACCACAGCATGCCAGGCCTCCCTGTCCATCACCAACTCCCAGAGTTCATCTAAACCCATGTCCATTGAGTTGGCAAAGCCATCCAAACATCTCATCCTCTGTCGTCCCTTTCTCCTCCTGCCCTCAATCTTTCTCAACATCAGGGTCTTTTCAAATGAGTCAACTCTTCATATCAGGTGGCTAAAGGACTGGATTTTCAACTTCAACATCAGTCCTTCCAATGAACACCCAGGACTGATCTCCTTTAGGATGGACTGGCTGGATCGCCTTGCAGTCCAAGGGACTCTCAAGAGTCTTCTCCAACACCACAGTTCAAAAGCATCAATTCTTCGGTGCTCAGCTTTCTTAATAGTCTAACTCTCACATCCATACATGACTACTGGAAAAACCATAGACTTGACTAGAGGGACCTTTGTTGACAAAGTAATGTCTCTGCTTTTTAATATGCTGTCTAGATTGGTCATAACTTTCCTTCCAAGGAGTAAGTGTCTTTTAATTTCATGGCTTCAATCACCATCTGTGATGATTTTGGAGCCCCCTGAAAAATAAAGGCAGCCACTGTTTCCACTGTTTCCCCATCTATTTGCCATGAAGTGATAGGACTGGATGCCATGATCTTCGTTTTCTGAGTGTTGAGTTTTAAGCCAACTTTTTCACTCGCCTCTTTCACTTTCTTTAAGGGGCTCTCTAGTTCTTCACTTTCTGCCATAAGGGTGGTATCATCTGTATATCTGAAGTTATTGATATTTGATTGAAATATTGATCAATTTGAAAAAATATTGATATTTCTCCCGCCAGTCTTTGTTCCAGCTTGGGCTTCATCCAGCCCAGCATTTTGCATGATATATTCTGCATATAAGTTAAATAAGCAGGGTGTCAATATGCAACCTTGTCTTCCCCTTTCCTGATTTGAAACCAGTCTGTTGTTCCATGTCCAGTTCTAACTGTTGCTTCTTGTCCTGCATACAGATTTATCAGGAGGTTGGTAGGGTAGTCTGGTATGTCCATCTCTTGAAGAATTTTCCACTTTGTTTTGATATACAAAGTCAAAGGCTTTGGACTATTCAATAAAGCAGTAACAGATGATTCTTTGGTTAGGCATTTTTTAGATACATGGCATTACTTAGGGACACTTCTCTGATGTTTGGAAATTTTTTGGCTAATAAGTAATTCTCTTCTTGGTTTAATGTTCCTGATTATTATAACTCAACCTGTATCTGACAGGTCTGAACATACTTTAATGGAAAATGAAGGGGAGCAGAAGCGGAAACAGAAAGTTCTTTTTAACCCTCTGTGACAAGTTTAAACCTCTGTGACAAGGTTACTAATAGCCTCTTGGTCCACATAACTCATGTGGCCAAACCCAGAGGCTCTGTAGAAGGGTACCAAAAATAGCATGAGTGGAGAAAGACATGAAGATTGGGGCCATAATAAAATTGCTTTTTCATAGTCTTCCCTCTGGCCAGTTAATTACTTTTTCCACAAGCAAATACCTTTTGTGTGTATCTATTTCCCTTGATTGACCCATACCATTGTTGATTAAACCTTCTGTTGGACTTGGATTCCAGGTACTTGTGATTTACATAAATCCAGATATAGTTCAGTTTCTCATGATCCAGATGTTTATAAAAAGACAAGTTGTCCACTCTCTTAATTGCCTACACACTCATAACATGATGAAATAAGGACAAGATAACTGCAAATAGGTCATTTCATTTTACAACTGGAAGGAATGGACCAGGTAAAGGTCACTGCTTCATAAAGATTAAGGAATCAAGCTGGAACAGTGTTACAAATTCCCACTCCCCCAGATTTTGGGTAGGGTGAGTTTTCTATTTTCTTGGGAAGTGGTTCCCTAGACTGTTCTCTTTATGTAAATGAAGCCTGTTGCATTTTGACAGTTATTCCACAATAAAGAGTTAAGATCTGATTATTACATTTTATTTCCCCCTATTAAATCATACTTTTAAGGTGTGGATTAGAATCAGTTGTATGGTAGAGCTGGTTCATGCTGACCTGAATTCTTGTTTCTTTTGTTTCTGTTCTGTTTATACTTGGCATAGAATGAGAGGCATATTTCTCTTTTAACAGAAAGTATTGCAGGCATTTTAGAATGGTCATTTGTCTCAGGGAGGTGGCGCTGACAAGCCTAGAGTGGTTTTCTTGTCCATTGTGAAAGTCTTAGGGGATATTTGCCAAATTGTAACAAAATCATATGGCAAAGAAAGAAGAATATCAAGAGATATTTGTTTACAAAATAGACCAAGTGAGAGAAATACATGTAACACACATACATATGTTTCTTTTCTTTAATGAGGAATTTCATCTACTTTTCAGCAATTACATTAGGAAATGTGTCATCGCAGGAAATGAAACCTAAGCTTTTGTTCATGATTTTGATAGCCAAAGAAGTTCAAGAAAAAGAAAGCCTGACTGAATGTCAATATGTTGAGTGAGGATCATTTTAAAATTAAGTCTAAAAAACCCAAACTTTACAGGAAAGCAGAGATGGCCTCTTTTAAAATATTTTACAGAGAAATTCATCAGAGACAGTTTAAGTGCATACCTCAGGTTGCCTATTGTAAAATGATTCATAGACCTGTTTGTGGCATCTTTGCTATGGACTTAGTGTGATTTATATCTCTGTATCTACTATTGGAAGTTGTGGATTTAGATGCACCCATTCAAGAAACACTTTTTAGGAGAGTCTCTATCCCAGAAAATAACAAATAATCTTTACCTTGGTGTCTAATGAACGGATTGATATTCAAATAGTAATTGATCAATTGAAATAATCATCATTAACAAGTAAATGTATCCAGTAAGTATTTTCTATGATTCTTAAACTATTTACATTAATGTTTTTGCATCAATTTTCTTTTTATGTTTGTTTTTTCATTTTACCCATTGTATATTCCTATGTAGTTTCATTGGTGAATAAAACTTGTAATAGGAACTGTCCTGAATCTCCATTGATTAGGTTGAGGAGATGAAACATAACCATTACTCCTTGCAGTACAAGGACTAGAAGAACAAAGGCAGAGATTGTCTTTGCTGGACACTATCCATAGAGAAAGGAGCAAGGGAGTACTGACTAGGTCCCATCTTAAATATTTCTGTGTTTCCTTTTCTGTGTTAACTGTGGGCCTTGGAAAATTGAGTTTCTCAACACTAGAAAGGAGGATCTTTCTTAAATCTTATCTCAGGCTATAGCAAGTCTTTAGGAACTTGACACTTGTGCCTACTCCTAGAGCACCCGTATAGATGAGCAAACTAAAGTCAATGTCTAGCCAGACTCATTGAAGAATGAGTCCAAAGAAACTGAGATAGTCCTGAAAACTCTTGGCTATGCCATCACATTTAAAAATCATAGTTGGATTTATGTTGTACGTATATTCAATGGAATACTACTCAGCCATGAAAAAGAATGAAATAATGCCTTTTTCAGCAAAATGAGTGGACCTGGAGATGATTATTCTAAGTGAAGTAAGTAAGAAGTAGAAAAACAAATACTTTATAAGTAGAATCTAAAATATATCAGAAATGAACTTATCTATGAAACAGAAATAGAATCATAGACATAGAGAACAGACTTGTGGTTGCCAAGGGATAGATGGGTGATGGAGGGATGGAGTTGGAGTTTGGAATTATCAGAGGCAATCTCTTGTATATAGAATAGATAAATGACAAAGTCCTACTGTATAGCAAAGGGACCTCTATTCAATATCCTGTGATAAGCCATAATGGAAAAGAATATATGTAAATTGAAGAAAAGTTATGACCAACCTAGATAGCATATTCAAAAGCAGAGACATTACTTTGCTGACTAAGGTCCGTCTAGTCAAGGCTATGGTTTTTCCAGTGGTCATATATGGCTGCAAGAGTTGGACTGTGAAGAAGGCTGAGCACCAAAGAATTGATGCATTTGAACTGTGGTGTTGGAGAAGACTCTTGAGAGTCCCTTGGACTGCAAGGAGATCCAACCAGTCCATTCTGAAGGAGATCAGCCATGGGATTTCTTTGGAAGGAATGATGCTGAAGCTGAAGCTCCAGTACTTTGGCCACCTCATGCGAAGAGTTGACTCATTGGAAAAGACTGTGATGCTGGGAGGGATTGGGGGCAGGAGGAGAAGGGGANGAAGACTCTTGAGAGTCCCTTGGACTGCAAGGAGATCCAACCAGTCCATTCTGAAGGAGATCAGCCATGGGATTTCTTTGGAAGGAATGATGCTGAAGCTGAAGCTCCAGTACTGTGGCCACCTCATGTGAAGAGTTGACTCATCGGAACAGACTCTGATGCTGGGAGGGACTGGGGGCAGGAAGAGAAGGGGACAACAGAGGATGAGATGGCTGGATGGCATCACTGACTCGATGGGCGTGAGTCTGAGTGAACTCCGGGAGTTGGTAATGGACAGGGAGGCCTGGCGTGCTGTGATTCATGGGGTTGCAAAGAGTTGGACATGACTGAGCGACTGAACTGAACTGAAATATATAACTGAATCACTTTGCTGTACCGTAGAAACTGACACAACGTTGAAATCAACTATGCTTCAATTAAAAAAAAAAACTCCTAAAAATGTCATATTTGAAAGAGAGAGAAGATTGTACAAGAAAGAGAGATGGGAGTAGGTCCGGTCATTAAACAGCTGTATTGTTGTTTAACATGGCCACACATTCTTTGCAGCACCTGCTATCAAGAGCTTAAGTTTTTCTCCACTTTTAGAATCTATAGTAATTTGCTAAAAGATCTTAAGTGTTTTCACCAAACACACACAAAAGAGGGTAACTATATGGGGCAATGGATATGTTAATTAGCTTGATTGTAATAATCACTTCGCAGTGTATATACCTTATGTTACACATCTTAAACATACACAATATTTATTTTAATTATACCCCATTAAAGCTGGAAAACAGCCAACTAGATAATGATGGAACTGGCCCAGAACTCCTATGAACAGGCTCCATGGTTCATGCTCTTAAGTACTACACTGTATTTACTGCCTTTTAGCAAGATTGCCTAAAAATGTTAGAGGGATTTGTCTTCATCTGAAATGCCTTTGAGAAGGCCTTGTGAAGACTTCTGAGCTGATAGAGGACATAGCAGTCTCATTATATTATAGTCATGCTGTGTGTGGGAAAATTAAAGAGACATTTTTCATTAAATCTCTGATGTGATTGCATTGCTCCTTAAATTGCAATTTGGAAATGAAAGAGCATTTTTTTTTCAGTCATTAAAATTGTACCAAAAACTGATGTGGAAGGGAGGATTGTGAAGTAATGAGTAGCAGGAGAGGCTGATTCAGTAATGACATAATTTGTGTTTGCATGCCTAAACTCTCTCTTTTAGGCTTCCTGAAATTTGCTAGATATGAACCCATTAATCAATTACATTTATAAAAAATTGATGCCACTTATTCTTCTTTTCTCCAAATAATTCATAGCCGTGGTGCAAGTGATACCCCATAGTGATGTCTAGTAGTGTGTACATTTTGTCAAATGTGAAGAAAGATTTAAAAATAACCTAACTGTACCATGGAAGTAAATTAATAGAACCCACATTGTGATCCTGAATTCTTGATTGACTTTTATCATTTTTGTTTGCTCACTCACCATAGGGATAGAGTCTGCTGTCACCATGAAATTAACACTGCTCAATACTATTAAATGAAACTTCAAGAGTTATGGATTCTGAAGGTTACACTAATGTCACTTTATAACTAAAACCTCATAATTCATTTCCTTGGAAATTATAATAGTGTCAAATTTGCATATATTCAAACAATCTTTTGGTATGAGTTTTTTTCTTTTTTTTTTTTTTGGCCTTGAGACTGCAAGATTAAGTCATATTTTTACCTGAAATATAAAAATCCAGTTGTATTTTTGATCTGATTCTATAATTTGGAATTTATTATAGTTCAGGATTAATGAATTTATTTCATGTTTACATGACTGCAGGTGTAAATGGGAAAGACAAACAGTGATTCCATGATTGAATTCTAGCCCCAGCTACGTCTGCATCTGTTGGAGAAGATATTCTTTGCAAAATCTCTTACTGCTACAAAATCAGGAAAAAAATAATATAGAATGTATGAAAATAAGTAAGGCATCCAAGGAGAATATTTATATCTTTGAATAGATGTAGATGTAAAAAATATGTAATAATAACATTTATTGAATGCTTCCTGTGTACCAAACATGATTCAAAACATTTTACGTAGTACACTATCTGATCTAATTGTTCAACAACCTACCTTAGTGCTGATGGGTATGGGAAATCAACTATAGACCCCTTACTCTTTAAAAACAAAAAAATTATTGAAGTATAGTTGATTTAAAATGTTAGGCCTCTTACTCTTGAGATTTTACTAGTTCTTACCGCCCTGCAGGAAGAGAGTAGCTTAGCTATAATGGCCCTTAAAATTTTACTTTGATCCACGAGCACTGGTGAGGAAAAAAAATCTTTCTTTTAAACAGACTTGCAGTGAATTTATAGGGACTGGATCAGTGAGAAAAGCCTAATCTCTAGTATGTATGATGTTTTGATACATGGGCACTGGGTTTAAATATGTGTTTGTTGTATTCTTTCTTTAGTTCTATCCAATAACTTTGGTAAATAAAAGTACAGTCATAAAAATGATAATAACTTATGCTCTTACTATAGTAGTAAGAATTTAGAAATGAATTTTAATTGGAGGAATCATTATATGTACTATTTAAAAATCAATAAATATTACATTGAAATAGACTACTTGTCAGTCAGTTCAGTCACTCAGTCGTGTCCTACTCTTTGCGACCACATGGACTGCAGCACACCAGGCTTCCTTGTCCATCACCAACTCCTGAAGCTTACTCTAATTCATATCCAACCCATTGGTGATGCCATCCAACCATCTCATCCTTGTTGCCCCCTTCTCCTGCCTTCAATCGTTCCCAGCATCTGAGTCTTTTCCAATGAGTCAGTTCTTTGCATCAGGTGGCCAAAGTATTGGAGTTTCAACTTCAGCATTAGTCCTTCCAAACAGGACTGATTTCCTTACTGCCAACATCCATTGGATCATTGAGAAAGCAAGAAAGTTCCAGAAAAACATCTGTTGCTGCTGCTGCTGCTGCTAAGTTGCTTCAGTTGTGTCCGACTCTGTGTGACCCCATAAGATGGCAGCCCACCAGGTTCCCCCATCCCTGGGATTCTCTAGGCAAGAACATTGGAGTAGGTTGCCATTTCCTTCTCTGATGCATGAAAGTGAAAAGTCAAAGTGAAGTTGGTCAGTTGTGTCCAACTCTTAGCAACCCCATGGACTGCAGCCTACCAGGTTCCTCCATCCATGGGATTTTCCAGGCAAGAGGAATGGAGTGGGTTGCCATTGCCTTCTCTGAGAAAAACATGTACTTCTGCTTTATTGACTATTCCAAAGAGTTCTGCTTTGTGGATCACAACAAACTGGAAAATTCTTCAAGAGATGGTAATACCAGACCACCTGGCCTCCTCCTGAGAAATCTGTATGCAGGTCAAGAAGCAACAGTTAGAACTAGACATGGAACAACAGATTGGTTCCAAATCGGGAAAGGATTACGACAAGGCTGTATATTTCACCCTGCTTATTTAACATATATGCAGAATACATCATGCAAATTGCTGGGCTAGGTGAAGCACAAGGTGGAATCAGGGTTGCTGGGAGAAGTATCAATAACCTCAGATATGCAGATGACACCACCCTTATGGCAGAAGACTACTTATAGTGCCAGAAATTGTTTATTATAAATATTTAGGGGCAAGGTTAAAATGTTAAAATATGAACATTTAACTATAAAATTGCTTTTTTATGACATGAGAGGGGGTAACATGGAAGACTAGAATATATTTTTAAGTTTGTAGAACTTTGGGTAAATTTATTTCTTTGAGGATTTACTTACAAATCTTAAAGTAAAAATGTGAAGGGAGAATTATTTCAAAACTTAACAATAACATCCTGTGCATGACTTTACTCATTTCTGTTTACTGAAAAATAAAGCAAATGTTTTCTAACCAAAATACCATTTTGAGTGAATAATCTACAGTGGTATTAATAATTTAAATGTAAAGTTTTATTTTTAATGTATCACTTGCTATGCTGCTGCTACAGATGCTAAGTCGCTTCAGTCGTGTCCGACTCTGTGTGACCCCAGAGACGTCAGCCCACCAGGCTCCCCCATCCCTGGGATCTCCAGGCAAGAACACTGGAGGGGGTTGCCATTTCCTTCTCCAATGCATGCAAGTGAAAAGTGAAAGGGAAGTTGGTCAGTCGTGTCTAACTCTTAGCGACCCCATGGACTGCAAGCCCACCAGGCTCCTCCGTCCATGGGATTTTCCAGGCAAGAGCACTGGAGTGGGGTGCCACTGCCTTCTCCATACTTTGTCCCTTCTGTTCTCTAAATGTCTTTTCCCCACACTCCCCTTTTTTGACTTCTTTTCAATTGATATATTTTCCCTTACTCCATATACCTTGGTTTGGAAAATATGCTTTATTTTATTCTTTGTTAAGAAATTTTAACATATATTGCTTTAAAATGTATTTTTTAACTTAATGAAGTTGTTCTTGAGTACTTCACTTGCTATAGTCCATTCATCACAGTGATCAACATTGGAGTTTCAAAAAAAAAAAGCATCACTGGAGCTTCCATGGTGGTTAACACTGCATGGAACAATGGCTATTTCCTTAAAGCACTTTTAGCTTAAATTGGAGCTTGTACTCCTCATGGTGCAATATAATCCAGAAAATATTGCTTCTTAGGTGGTTTCTGGTTAGTCAGAATTGCCCCTAGGGTACAGTAGGTGATTTCCCTAGTCAATGCAGAACTTTCCATCTTGGTTAGCTATACCACTCTGCATGCATGCTAAGTCACTTTAGTCGTGTGCAACTCTTTGTGCCCCCATGGACTGTAGCCTGCCAGGCTGCCCTGTCCATAGGATTCTCCAGGCAAGAATACCGGAGTGGGTTGCCATGCCATCCTCCAGGGGATATTCTCAACCCAGGGACTGAACCAGTGTCTCTTACTTATCCTGCATTGGCAGGCAGGTCCTTTACTACTAGCGCCACCTGGGAAGCCCCATACCACAAATGGCACCCTACTCCAGTACTCTTGCCTGGAAAATCCCATAGACTGAGAAGCCTGGTTGGCTACACTCCATGGGGTCACAAAGAGTTGGACACGACTGAGTGACTTCACTTCACATCATCTATTATTGTATAGTTATATCTCTTAAAAGGTATATTCATTTTATGAGAAACGATGGCATTTCTCTGGCAACCCACTCCAGTGTTCTTGCCTGGAGAATCCCAGGGACAGCAGAGCCTGGTGGGCTGCCATCTATGGGGATGCATAGAGTCAGATTGAAGCAGTCGACTTAGCAGCAGCAGCAGCATGGCATTTCTCTAGGAAAATAAACCAGAACAAATGTCAGTATTCCGGCACAACTATGAGGCAGAGGAATACATTATTATTTTTTTAATCTAAAGAGAGAAAATCATTTGAATCTGCTGTTCAAACATCACCTTAGGGAGTGGCTCAGTTGGGACATTAAACAGCCTGTGTCTCCAGTACCTCCACCCACTGTAATTATGACACATTTAGAAATCAGCGGAGACTTTTAAAAGCCAAAGATACACAATGACTTATATATCTGTAGTTGCAAAAATGCTGCCAGGATACTTGAATCTTCAGCCAACTTACCCTTTATTCCACAAGGTGGGGTTGTTTCAATATGAAAGGAAAGAGCAGGCGACTCACAAACTTACCCTGTTTCTAAAGTAAGAAACTCTTACTATTATTGCTTTGCCATTAAAGAGGAGGAAAGGGCAGAATTTTGCAAATGTATAAGAGGAAAGTTCTTGCGGCACTTCATTTTGTTCTTTTTTTCAAAAATGGCTTTATCTAAACAAATTTTCATGTGGGCATGCTCAATCACTCCAGAATCTTCACAGCCCCATGGACTGTATGTAGCCCACCAGGCTCCTCTGTCCGTGGGATTCTCCAGGTCTCCAAACAAGAATACTGGAGTGGGTTGCCATGCCCTCCTGGGGATCTTCCCTGACCCAGGGGTTGAACTCAATGTCTCCTGCATTGCAGGTGGATTCTTTACCCACTGAGCCACCTGGGAAGCCCAGATTTGAAATAGAGATTATTCTGTTGCTTGCTCAATAATTAAATGACATGATTAATTATTAATAGTTTGTGAATTCAACAAATATTTTTTGATTACCTCCTATGTGCCAGGCAGTGTTTCATGGCCTAAATATATAGAATTGAACAAATCACAGCTAGAAGAAACTATCACAAACAAATCACAAGGAGATAGAAGAAACTACCCACCTAGAGAGAATAAACTATTATAAGAAGGCTTTACTTTCTATTAAGGCTTCGAAGGGCTTGCTGAGTTGAGGATGGAACACAGAAGCCAAATCCTTAAGCTGATCATAGAGCAAGCTAGGTGATGATGCATTCTCTGTAGCCATTACAAAAGGATGGAGGGTGCCCAGGGCTGGAGTATTGCTGTAATTAAAATATGTGGTCTCTGAAGTGTTCCCTGAAGAGGTGGCACAGCTTGCTAATGGATCAGATGCGAGAGTAAAAGAACTAATGACTCCTAGACTGTGATAGAACTTAGCTTCTGCTGCTTGCTGCTTGAAAGCCAATACACTCTAGAGGCAAGCGTTGTTTAGAAAGGAACACTTGCTTTATTTGGGAGGCTGGCAACCTAGGGAGAAGGCAGACTCACGTCCAAAAACTAACTGAAAATTCTGCTGGGCCGTGAAAGCTTTTAAAGCCAAAAAAAGGGATGTAATCTCAGTTAGTCACCGATGTAGGGGTTCGATTCTTCACCATCCCCCACAGCATGCAGGCTTGTGGACTTCTGATCTCTCTTTTTTAGATGCTACTTGTTCACATCATCTGTTCACGAGAGTACTGAAGGGGAACTATGGGAAATGATCTAATCCTCTGTTAATTACATTTTCATGATTTCTTCTGCTTTAAGAAAACAATCAACAGAGTAGGTGATGTTTATATAGGATCAAAGATTTCAAAGAGATTCTGGGCATGGTAAACTTTAAAGTTTAGTTAAAATGTCAAGTTTAGTTAAAATGACAAGACAAGTGCCTTCAGCAGAAAGATGCTTCGTACAGAGGGCTGCTTCCTGCAAAAAGGGAAAGCTGCTCCATTTTCTAAGGGGGATTATGGGTTAAGGTTCGTGTCTTCTCTGACTTCTTCATGCTGACATTGGGTGATGTTTTCTTGAGTGGAAGATGTTCACATGGGTCTGTACCATCTCTGCTGACAGTTTTAGTTGCCCTCTTGCATATATGGGCAGAACCAGACACAATTATTTTGATGCCCACAAAGATTCTAGACTATGATGAGCAATAGTGTTAATCCCATTCTTTTGAGGCCAGTTCTTGAAACTAGCCATAGATTCAGTACTGCTCACGATGGAGCAGCTTACTTATGTCATGGCTATAGTCTGGTCATTGTGCAGTTTAGCTTTTTCCCTCTAGTAGCAGTTGCAGCATCTGTAAAACAACTCAGGAATGTGCATCAAACACTGAAAGATTCTGCAATTTTATTATCCTAATCATTAATTGCTTGAGGCTGCTCTTTCGTGTCTCAGGGGAAGGCTGGGAGACTTCAGCTCTTCTATAAACAAGAGGCAGGGGACATGGAAGGGCCTTTGTGCTTGGCATGGGAGTGCAGGATTCTCTACTTGATTTTAAAACCTTATAACTTATTTTTAGATTTTTTTTCCAATGTATAAAATGTGCTCTTCGAAGAAGTTTAGGTTTGAGCCTTTCTATATCTGGTTTGGAGCCACTATAGACTACCAGGCTTCCCTTGTAGCTCATTCAGTAAAGAATCTGCCTACAATGCAGGAGACCCGGGTTCAATTCCTGGGTTGGGAAGATCCCCGGGAGAAGGAAATGGCAACCCACTCCAGTATTCTTGCCTGGAGAATCCCATAGAGAGAGGAATCTGGAGGGTTATAGTCTATGGGGTCGCAAGAGTTGGACATGACTTATTGACTAAAGCATCACCACCACCATAGGCTACCAAGAGAGCTTCTGCATACTTGAAGTTATGGAACATTCGATATAGTCCCATTTTTGCCACTATTTAGCTGAGTGACTTTGAGCAGTTTGCTTTTTCAGAAAATGATGACTTGAAGTGGATGGCCATGTTGACAGTATTTCCTATCCTTGTTTTCTATTACATGAAACTTTATGAGTAATGGCGAATGAAATATGGAGGGGGGCATATAAGTATTCTTCAGATTAAAAGAGGATCTTCATACATACAGATAATTAATCTTTGTGACAAGTAAAGCATCATCATAGATTAATTAGCAGCAATTTTTTTCTTTTCAGTACATAAATAATGATGTTCTTTGCAATTAGTGGTATCTTAAAAGTCTGGAGTTGGTGATGGACAGGGAGGCCTGTCGTGCTGCGATTCATGGGGTCGCAAAGAGTCGGACACGACTGAGCAACTGAACTGAACTGGAGTCTGTGGGGCTTCCCTTGTGACTCAGCTGGTTAAAAAATCCACCTGCAATGCAGGAAACCTGGGTTCAATCTCTGGGTTAGGAAGATACCTTGGAGAAGGGAACAGCAACCCACTCCAGTATTCTGGCTTGGAGAATTGCAAGGACTCTATAGTTCATGGGGTCACAAAGAGTCGGACACGGCTGAGTGACTTTCACTCACTCACTCAAGAGTCTGTGAAATACAAGAAGTATTTTCCTATCAATCTGACTGTCCTTAACTTATTCTCATAGAAAATTTGGCTTAATGTGCTAACATAAATTTGTGATTCTTACAATATAAAGGTAAGAAATGATCATTCTTAATATGAAAGCAGGTTTCCTTTTCTTTATTGTGAAACTTTTCAAATGAAGAGAGAAAGAAAGCTCGATTTTATTGGATATTTTTGTCTAATTGGTGTTTTCATGCAAATTATCTAATGTAATTTTTACAATAATTTAGAAGGAGGAGGTAGCTTTGATTCTGTTCATTTTGCATGAGCAATGAGACTGAAAAGCTTACAAATCTTGTTCAAAGTCACTGAGCAATTAGGCAGTATGAAACAAAGATCTCTCTGTTACCCGGTTAGTCGTGAGGCTGCTCTCTTGGGGCCCCAGTTGAACCAAAGTCCCCTGGTTCTGTTAAGGAGTTCTTTCTCTTCAGATTCATGCATGCCAGCGATAAAGCTAAATTTGGTGCATATCAAGAGAGGGTTTTATTCAGTGGCCAGAGAGTGGAGAAGGGAGGCTTGTCATCTTCTCCCAGAAGGGAGGAGAGGGGCTAGTTGCAGCTGCATCAGAGACTGGGGAAAAGGCCGAGATTCCCAGGAGTTGCTGGTATATGCGCAGTTTGGCAGTCTCCCTTTCACAGGGCACAAATTGTGCCTGACAGAGTGCAAATCCCCCTTTGGGTGATCTTTGGGTGGTAATGAGGAGAAGGTGACGTCAGACACTTTTCGGTTTCATCTGTGCAGGCATGTTCCTGCAGTCAAGTCAGAGCCCATTCAGGGGTGGTGACCATCATGTATCTCTCAAAGCATCTGTCTCTCAAAGTCCAGCTGTGAAGCATCTCTGCCAAACACCAGGCACTTTTGAAATAAACACAGAAATAAATCAGGACCGGTGTCCTTCCACTCTCAGGGATTCATTCAGAAACACAGAGATAAATCAAAGCAAAGAGAACAGTGACCTTCAGCATCTTTTGCCCCCTATCCTGGGTCCAGCCTGTTCAGTCTGGTTTTATTGGGGTCCTTTGTGGAGTCCTATTGATAAAACACAATTAGCCTGCATAGTTGAAAACAGCCTCTGCCTCTGGGGCCCGGGCTGTATAGCATGGGTGATATTGCCTCAGTCCTTTGTCAGTAAATCTTATCTCCTGGAAACAATAAATAAAATAGATTCACTGGGAAGACATTTTTGGACTCTATGGGAGAAGGCAAGGGTGGGATGATTTGAGAGAATAACATTGAAACATATATATTACCACCTGTAAAATAGACTACCAGTGCAAGTTTGATGCATGAAGCAGGGCACCCAAGGCCAGTGCTCTGGACAGCCCAGAGGGATAAGGTGGGGAGGGAGGTGGGAGGGGGGTCAGGATGGGGAGACACATGTATACCCTGTGACAGATTCATGTCGAGGTATGGCAAAGCCATCACAATATTGTAAAGTAATTATAATCCAATTAAAATAAAATGATTTTTAAAAAGAAATTATAACACACTGGTTAAGAGCACAGCCTTGGGAGCCTGGGGACTTCAAATTTTATCTCAGCCTTTCCTTTTGGTAGTTTTGTGACATGGACAAGTTCTTTAACTAATGTGGGCTTTGATTTCCTCATCTGTAAAATGTAGAAAAAATAGTATCTAGCATATGGAGATGTCTTAAGGATAAATGAATATATATATATATTCATATGTATATATATACACATACACATATATAATGTTTAGCTCAGGTAATTATATTCTAATTATTATTTGTGTCCTTTTTTTTTAAAGATTTTCTTCATGTGGACCACTTTTAGCCTTTACTGAATTTGTTACAATTTGCTTCCATTTTATCTTTTGATTTTTTGGCTGTGAGGCATGTGAGATCTGAGCTTCCTGACCAGGGGTCAAACAAACACTCCCTACATTGGAAGGCAAAGTCTTAACCACCGGACTGCCAGGGAAGTTCCTATTATTTACATTCTTGATATCATATTTGCAATCATAATCTCAGTCTGTTCTAAAATGCCCGAGTATGACCGTTATGACAGAAGAAAACCTCAAACAACCACATTTCAACTAAAAGATGAGAGAAGTACTGCTTTGTAGACAGCGTTTCCACAGCAGAAAAACGTTTGGAAAGAGTGTGTTGTAGGGGTGAGAATAAGAAAGAAGAAACAGATTGGTAGAGTGAGCAACTGATTCTACTTGTTTCTCCGTCTCTCAGACTTATTTTTCCTTGTTTCTTAATCAGGACTGACAAAGATTCCCACGAGGAGCCATCTTGCTGCAGACTGGACAGCATCTCTGAGAACTCAGTTCTGTACTTGAAACGACAATATCAACCAGCACTCAGATACAGATGCAGAGAGTTTCTGGCACAGCCATGACAATAGCAGTGGGTGCTAAGTAGCTTCAGTTGTGTCCAAGTCTTTGCGACCCTATGGACTGTAGCCTGCCAGGCTCCTCTGTCCATGCAACAATAAAAAGGAAATAGCATGCTGAAGTGTCCACTTGATCTGTGGTCTGTAGGCCAAGAATAGCAGCCTTTTCTACATTATTGCTCTCTTACCTTCTTCTTACAGTGCTTTCCCTGCTTATTTTTTCACAAATGAAATTTATTCTGCTACTGAAACTGACAAAGGTCCCTGTGTTTCTAAGTGAAAGAGATTGGAAAGACACAGATTGAGTAGTGGTGAAAATGGTTTAATCAATTTGTGTATTTAAGTACCTATTATGTGACTTGGATATTTGAGTCCCTATTACATGTACCAGATCTTGAAATATTGAAGGAAATAACGCCTCAAAGGGATGTTATATAATAATATGATACATCAAAAATAAGTGTCAACTTTTTTTCTTTGTGGTGTTGTTCAAGGGGACAAATAACATATCTGGTTTATGGAATCATTTCTGGAGATGTTTTTCAAAGAGGTCTTCAAGAATTATTCAGTCTAGACAGATAAACAATGTGTTTAGTTGTTTCCTAATTTTCACCTTATTATTTGTGGCGTTTTTGTGATGAGAATTGTGATGTCTGGCTTATAGAATCATTGGAAGATTTATTGAATTCATGTTTAAATATCACAGGTGTGGACTAGGTAACAGTTTGAGTGAAGCTCAAATGATGGATTTTAACAAAGGTTTTTATTTGTGAAGATCTTTTCCACATTGCGATATGGTTTCATAGACCTTCCTTATTAAGGCTTTGCTTTCTTACATGGATCAGAATAGCCAGCAGGTAAATATTACTAAGAGAAAGTATGAGCTTATAATTGAAATCTTTGTTTATAGTTTGAAGTTCAAATTCCCCTGGGGTCATAATTACTAACCTCATTGGACCTCGACATGCAAACTGATTACTATTTAAAAGCCCTATTCAGTGTTGGGAAACTCTGACACTTTGTCAATAATGATATTGATCAATCAAAATAAAAATAATTTCAAATGTCCAGTATAAATATTTAAAACCTTTTTAGAAAATACAGGGAACTAAGAGTCCAAGTCTATGAATATCTACAGATTAGAATGAAAAGACTTGAAACCATCTTTAGATTAAAAAAAAACGTGAGTTATTACCAAAGATAGGGTGAAAACCAGGTCTTAAGAGAGTGCTGTAAACACAAAGGAAATAGATTAATGTAAAATGAGGGTAAAACAACATTGAAATATCCACTAATGACAGACTTCTCTTTTAGCTGTATTATTGCCTTTAACTCCCTCTCATGGATGTATTGTTGAACACGAAGCTGGGTTCAGCAGGTCACCTACATGGAAAAAGCCAACTAGGTCTAGCTAGAACTGCTGATCTAAATCTCTCCTGAGAAATCCAAACTAGAAATGCAGATGTGAAACTGAGAAGACCTGGGACCCTTTACTGGAGTGCTTGCACCTGGACAAATACCTCAGCATGCAGAGAAACTATAAGGGACTAGAAATGCCCGCATGCATGCACAGTAGGGAAAATTATGAACAATAAGACACGAAAAAGCCAAAAACCACTGGCTGCTTCTTAGTGCTGGCAGCAAAATCAGGGCTTTACCGCAACGATCTCTGCAGACAGCACCACCAAGGAAGTGGGCAGACCACTGAAGCCATCCCTGCAGCTCAACCCACCAATCTATGTCTACCTTACCCCATGTAAGGAATTACCCACCCTTCTCGGAGAGCAAGCAACAGTCTGTTACTTGTTCTAGCTCCCTGGCTGTGCAGCATGAGTCCTCTATGAAGCCTTGTCTGAATTCTTCCTCTGGCCTCTTATCAATTTGTATTTGTCAGTAACAGATTCATCCACCCAGAGATAATAATACAATTATGGAAGTGATTGGCATAAAAGAGAAAGGTTACATCATTGTTTAGAGTAATGGTCATGAATCCTAAAGGATTTCCAGAGTGACTCAGCGGATATTTTAAAAACACAGGTTGTAGGTTGTATGTTAGGCATCTTGGATCAGAATGTTGGGGAAAGGGATGTTACTGAGGAATCTACAAATTTAAAAAATTATCTCCATGTACGCGTGCATAAATAAAAATTTTTGAAGTATTAAGGAAAGGTCCTAGAAAAATATCCCAAGTTCAAAAGCAGACACCATTTTTCTTTTCCAGTATATTATTTTTTTTTCTGTGCCATATAGCTTATGCACCTTAGAATCATAGAAAAATTGATAGAAGCCCTTTTGCATCCACAGTGTTAATTAATGAATCCTTTTGTGCCAAAGAGTTAATTTTTTATAGAAGCATTTTCCTCATTCTCTTTTACAAAGTAACTGTGATCTCCACAACAACTAAAGGGAATTAACCAGAGTTTCTCACATAATTTATAAACAAATAGCTTAACATGGAATCCTGCTTGTTAACAACCCCCCTTCCCCCCAGGAACGAATCACTTAACAATACAAAAGGATGTTATTAAGAATTGGAAATCTTTTTGATAAATGGAGAATGTTTTAGTTACTTCCAATGGTAGTATTATAATGCTTTTATTATAGCTGTTTGTTTTTTTCTTCTGATTATGGGAGAACTTTTGATTGAAGAATTCTGATTTGAATACATATGACATTCTTGTTACTAAACTTCTGTCTTATAGGAATTTGATAGTTTATTCCTCGTGCATTCAGAACTTGCACATACTTCAGTTCAGTCGCTCAGTTGTGTCCGACTCTTTGTGATCCCATGAATCGCAGCACGCCAGGCCTCCCTGTCCATCACCAACTCCCGGAGTTCATTCAGACTCACGTCCATCGAGTCAGTGATGCCATCTAGCCATCTCGTCCTCTGTGGTCCCCTTCTCCTCCTGCCCCCAACCCCTCCCAGCATCAGAGCACATACTTACTTCTCAACTATAAATGGTTTCACTCAGGTGACAGAAAGGTCCGCTTGCGTTCCCACTTTCAGATGCCATAGTCTAGGTTTCTGGTGAAGTGTCCAGGTATGCCTACCCTTCCTGACCTTCTCTCCAGTTAGGTAATGACCATGCCTCTGGCAGAATCATAGACTCTAAAGGATTATGCTGGGAACTAGACCAAGTGAAGGATGACTTTCTACTGAACTTTAGGAAATAGTGGCCATCCACAAATGCATTTGGGGCTTCCCAGGTGGCACCAGTGGTAAAGAACTCACCTGCCAGTGCCGGAGTTATAAGAGACTTGGGTTTGATCCCTGGATCAGGAAGATCTCTTGGAGAAGGAAATGGCAGCTCACTCCAGTATTCTTGCCTGGAGAATCCCATGGACAGAGGAGCGAGGGGAACTACAGTCTAGGGGACTGCAAAGAATCAAACATGATTGAATCAACTTAGCACGCATGCACAAATGCATTCAGTTGCATATTTTGATACTTACATCTTTTGTATGCCCATCATTTGTCCTTTTGTTTTAAGAAATTTTCATGATATACTTTTCATCGCCTTGGAGAAACACAAAATTCTCTTCATGTTAGAATACCACCTTAGCTTGTTGCATTTTCAATCCTGCTTCAGAATCCAGGCTCATGGTCAGAGTCCTAAGGATTACAATCAAGAAAGGGGGAGGGAACAGAGGCATGAGGGAGAGGCAGTGTGTATGTGCAAGAAAGAGGAGCCACAGCCTAAATATATGATTATATGTGATTGTACCAAAAAAGTTAGAAATCAGAAACTTAACGGATGTAAACAAGGAAAGGTACAATGGAGATAAAGCGTTGCCAGTGCAAAGGGTGGATAACACTATAGGACAAAGTGGATAAGAAAACGGTACACCTGAGTAAGTGATATCATTTATCTTGCTACCAATGAAAATAGTTGGAATTACTCTGAATGGAGCAGGATTTGCCTTACTGCTGTATTTTTCTATTTATATAAAGCTTTTAAAAAGAGAAAAATAGCCTAAAAGCATATAATGATGTAAAAATGTAGGTTGGAAATTCTGCTAATGTACTAGCAAGATGTTGAAAAACAAGTTGAAAATGATTTTTTTTAATGTATTCTTTCAGCAGCTTCCTGAGTTCTTATTTTGTGCTGGGCACTGTTCTAGGCACTGTGTGGCAGTCAAGGAATGCATAGGTCACTACTGTCATGGCATTTACATTCTGGAGAAAGAAATAGATACGGAGCAGGTAATTTTGCATAAGGTCTGTTGAATGTTAGGACAAGAAATATACAGGGTGCAAAAGGACCTCTTAGCAGTGTTGGAATAAACCATTCTAACAAGGTGATAAAACCTGGGGGATTCTGGTTGGAAGGGAAAGCATATTCAACGTTGTGGGGCATATGAAAAACTACAGTTCAAGAGAGAGATGGGAACAGAGAACAGCTGTCAGGTGGGGTATGTGTACCAGAATCTAGAGATGCTGCTGGAAATTGAGACAATACCCACAATTAGGTGAAAGTGTGAAAGATAGGAGACAGGCAGGTCCCACATAGAGGTGGGCTGACTACGGGGAAGCCACTGAAGGACTTTACACAGAAGGATGAAGTTGGATTGGATTTCCTTAAAATATGCTCTGCTGTGATGGAGAGATTGGAGTGAGGCAAATGGAAGTGTGAGGAAATGGGTTAGGAAACTTGGTAAAATGGATGAAGTGAGAGTGGGTGGCCGAGACTAAGTAGGTATCAGTAGGATGGAGGCCTAACTAGCACGTCCTGCTCCACTAGTCTGAGAACCATAAATACGGGGAGTCTTCATTTTAGAGGTTATTTACCAACTAACATTGGTAAAAACGTATTTACTACTTAGCAAATCTTCTGTAAGTAACCTCCCAGATCTCTTTAGAACATATGGATGTCGGTATTCTTTGTTCCCATATTTGAGTTCTCAGCCAGAAATGAAGCAGGGAAACTAACAGAATAAGATAGGTTGCCTGTTTTGGTTACTGCTGTTACTTATGTTCAGTTCAGTTCAGTCGCTCAGTCGTGTCCGACTCTTTGCGACCCCATGAATCGCAGCACGCCAGGCCTCCCTGTCCATCACCTTCTCTCGGAGTTCACTCAGACTCAGGTCCATCGAGTCAGTGATGCCATCCAGCCATCTCATCCTCTGTCGTCCCTTTCTCCTCCTGCCCCCAATCCCTCCCAGCATCAGAGTCTTTTACAATGAGTCAGCTCTTTGCATGAGGTGGCCAAAGTACTGGAGCTTCAGCTTTAGCATCATTTCTTCCAAAGAAATCCCAGGGCTGATCTCCTTTAGAATGGACTGGTTGGATCTCCTTGCAGTCCAAGGGACTCTCAAGAGTCTTCTCCAACACCACAGTGCAAAAGCATCGATTCTTCAGCGCTCAGCCTTCTTCAGAGTCCATTTAAGTACCTCCCAGTGGACATAAGGAGTGTAAAAGTAGATGAGGTTGATTATATTTCCCAGATGTGGCTAAAAATATGACCCATTCCTCATGCTCTTTTGAACTTTATTCCTCTGTCCTCCAGAAGTGGTCCCTAGTTACCCTCTCCTTGAATCTGGAACAGTTTACAATTAGTTTATAACTAGTTGAATTTGGCAGAAGTGATACAAGATGGCTTCCAAGACCTGGTCATACAAAAGCAACACCATTTCTGGCTTGTTGGCTGGGAAACTTACCTTTGGAGTCCTGAGCTATGATGTAAGGACTATCTTGAGGGAACCACACTGAGGAAATTCAGGCTTCATGAAGATGCCGAGAGAAATGTTCCGGTTGACTGCTCAGCCTTGGTCCCAGACAACAGCCAGGATCAACCATCAAAAGTAGTTCCGTAATTCCAGATTCCCTGTGTTCAAGTCACCTTAGTGTTGCACTTTACCAACTGAGGCTCCCCATGTGGGACAGTGCAGAAACTGGGAGCTTAATTGTTTAAAAATATCATTGTTTTAGGGTGACTACACAGTAGTAACTATAACTATTAATATGATCCCCAAACATTGTGTTTACAGAGGAGAGTTAAGATTCACCAATAATATTTAAATGGAAATTGCTGTCTTATGATAACTGGGGATTTAATTAAAAAAATACAGTGATGAGGAATATTAAATCCATTGGTTTTCCTATTTATGTAATTGGGTCAAGTTGAGATTAGAAATACAGAAGAAAGAGATATTATTGGCACTCAATACTAAATATATTTGAAGCTAGCCTTTTCAATGTAACAGGAAACACTCCCTACTACCTAGAATTTCTTTATAAGGCAATGATTAATTTTCAATGTATGAAAATTAATGTTTTGCTGGACTTTATAACAAAGAGGGAGAAAATGATCAAACACTCGATAACCAGTGAATACTTCTATAAAGCTGTGAAAGATAAAGAATAAATAAGTTCTAGGATCTGAGACAGACACTGAATTTTTCATTATAAAATGCAGTTGATTAATTTATCATCTCTCTTTATTTCTAGATTTTAGAGAAGCATAATCATGTGTGTGTATTATGTTGGGAATTAATCAAAAGGAAGGAAAGCAGACGCTCCCATACTTTTAACAATCCAAATTGCATCGTTTTCCCTGTGGGGCTCTTTAGACCGTCTAATATTCAGTGTGCCAACCTTCCGTGACACTGTGAAGTCTGCAGCTTCGAGTTACCTAATACTGTTTGTAATCCTCAGGCCTGTGTTGTGTCCCTTTCTCGTTGCATGGAGATTTACAAGCAGGAGCTAAGATCTAGGTATGCATATCAACTTGGAAATGATAGATGAAGCTGGGTCTCTTTCTTTTTATGAAGGAATGAAGTACATTTTGAGCAAAGGGAAGAAAGCGGAGAGATTACCTTGTGCTTTTTGTCACTCGTCTTTATTGAGCAAGATTATGTAATGATTTAACTACTATGCAGATTTTACAAAGCGTATGCATGTCAAATATGCAAATTTTGTTCACTGGAAGCTTTACAAAATCCTGTTAGTCTGATGTTAATTATGAAAGGGTGCCAACATGGATAATGAAAGAGTATTTTTCTACAGAGCCATGTATTCAAGGGGCCATTTAATAAATATTCCTCTTTATACTACTGTAAAGCATTGCAGAAATCTATGTTGCTTTGCCAAGTCTTTTGATTATGCCATATCTTTAATTTGGAAGGCTTTATATTCCAAATGATGGAAAATTTGTCAATAATTAGAATTTGCCTCATTAAATACATTAAAAGCTAAGGGAATTCAGTTGTTCTCATAACTGTTACTCCTTGAAGAAATAATCTGAGAAGTCAGAGAATATGATAAGTACTGCAGTGGGTAAAAAACCAATCTGACATTGTCCCTGACCTCACTGCTGCTGCTGCTAAGTTGCTTCAGTCGTGTTTGGCTCTGTGCGACCCCATAGACAGCAGCCCACTAGGCTCCTCTGTCCCTGGGATTCTCCAGGCAAGAATACTGGAGTGGGTTGCCATTTCCTTCTCCAATGCTTGAAAGTGAAATGTGAAAGTGAAGTCGTTCAGCTATGCCCGACTCTTAGTGACCCCATAGATGGCAGCCCACCAGGCTCCCCGTCCCTGAGATTCTCCAGGCAAGAACACCAGAGTGGGTTGCTATTTCCTTCTCCAATTCATGAAAGTGAAGTTGCTCAGTCATGCCCGACTCTTACAGTTAGTCTTATAAGGATGAGGGAGTATGATGGGTATTGATAGCCATAAAAGAAGGAAACAGAGGAGGGGACACCCTCCGCAGCCTCTGATCTTCTTTCTTCTATTCTCAGGTCACTTCAGGCTGTTTTGCATACAATCTTAAAGCAGAAACGTTAATGTCTGACCTTAACTGGGACCCCTTCAAGGGCTTTCCACCTCATTCAGAGTAAAATCCAAATGTCTGACAGAACGTTCAACAACCGCATGTAATCTGACCTGTGGTTGCTTTTTCAGCCTAATTTCAGCCCATTTCCTCCCTCATTCTTTCCTCTTTAGCTACACTAGGTGCTTATTCCTTAAATAAATCAACCAAATTCTTGTCTCAGCCTGTAGTACATTTTCCTCAGCTTTCCCTATAGCAACATTCTCTTTTTTTCTATTTATTATACTTTATTCTTTTTTCTTTTTAAAAGAACTTTTTCTTTTATATAGGAGTATAGCTGATTAAAAATGTTGTGATAGTTTCAGTGTTAGTTGCTCAGTTGTGTCCAACTCTTTGCAACCCGATGGACTGTAGCCCTCCAGGCTCCTCTATCCATGGGATTCTCCAGGCAAGATTGCTGGGGTGGGTAGCTATTCCCTTTTCCAGGGGATCTTCCCAACATGGGGATCAAACCTGTATCTCTTGCGTTGCAGGCAGATTCTTTACTGTCTGAGCCACCAGGGAAACCCTGGTGCTAGTTTCAGATGGGCAGCAAAGGGGCTGAGCCATACATATAGAGATATACATTCTCTCCTAAACTTCCCTCCCATCCAGGCTGCCACAGGACATTGAGCAGATTTCCCTGTGCTGTACAGCAGGACCTTTATTGATTATCAATTTAAATATGGCAGTGTCTACATGTCAATCCCAGACTCCCTAATTATCCCTTCCCTCTATTCATTCCCCCTGGCAACCATAAGTTCATTTTCTAAAAGTCTGTTTCTGTGTTATAAACAAGTTCACCTGTATAATTTCTTATTAGATTCTGCATATGAAAGATGTCATGGGATATTTCTCCTCCTTTCTGACTTCACTTGACAATCTCTAGGTCTATCATGTTGCTGCAAATGGCATTATTTCATTCTTTTTAATAGCTGAGTAATATTCCTTTATATATTTTGCACATCTTCTTTCCCCATTCCTCTGTTGAGCAACATTCTTTTTTAATTCACGTCTCTATGTATTACCCTTGGACGGTGATTGTGTGGGCCAGACAAAGTCATGTTAGCTCATGCTCAGATGCTTTTCTTTATTCTGAATTAATGGAATCAGTTTAAAATGGATATTTATCAGGAAAATGTCACAAAAAGTAGTAGAGGAAAATGTTTATGTGAAGCTGGTTAGTTCTACCACTTGGGATGTATGAGTAGTCTAGGTATAGTGGGATAGATCTAGGCATCTGATTTTCAGTTCTTTCCTGGTGCTAGAGAATCTCTTTCTCCTAGTGAAGAATGCTTTCTGGAGAACAGGATGTTCTCCTCAAAGCCCTGCTTAGTGACCCAGTTGTAGTGGGAAATGTTTTTTGTGTAAATATATTGAGAGAGAGGAAAAGAGAAAACACACAGACAAACACACAGACAGACATAGGTTCTCATTCTGTTCAGTGAATCTTAGTATCTCAATAATATCAAATGGAAGTGATATACTCACACATGTATATATATATCCTATTCTTATAAAATCATTATTCATTGATTATATACTTGGTGAACACCCATTATGTCATCTACAGAATTGGTTAGTTACTGTGTGATGAGTCCATGCAGGTAGCAGTGAGCTCAGTTAAAATGCACTGAGTGCTTGCTTTGAGCTTGGGGCTCATTCTTTTAAGATTACAGCCATAATTCCTGTGTCAGAAATATGCATGTTTCAGTTACTATTGGTTTAGCACAGCTTGGAGAAAGTAAAATCCTTAAACAGAAATGAAAAGAAATCCATGGAAAACCATTATTAGTTTACAAGAAAGGGTAAAATAAGCGTTCAAGAGATGATATTGTATTAATCACGATGACTGTGAAGCCAGTGGTGATGGTAGTGATAATAAGGAAAACATATGAAGTCTTCGGTATGTCCTACGGACTTTTAAACACAGATTACTTAATTCTCAAATAGCTCTATCATTGTGGTCCCTGTTTTAGTGATGAGAAACAAAGAAGCAGAGAGAAGTTAAATAGCTCAACCAGCATTGCACAGCTAATGATGACTAGAGCTAGGACTGGGATTAAAGAAATCTCTTTTCATATTCCAGGAATTCTGACAAGGAGATTTATTCTGGATTGTCAAATTGATAGTGTATTTATAAAGTTAAGAGAAGCTGAAATATATAGAACACATTTTTGATAGAGATTTTTACCCATGTCTGTGTTATATATTTCCCGTAGTTTAGCTAGGGGAACTCTTAATTACTGATTTTATAGGGAATTGTAGTGATGAGGAGAAAGGTGAAAGGAGGAGAAATGATTAGCTGACCTGTGTGTCATCCCCAGTTCCCATTAATTTCTGAAGTCTAAGGAAAAGAATTCTTATTTGAACTAGCTGAATCTGAGCAAATCACTCTGGGAACTGATCCTGAAAGATAAGTGTCCATCATTCTCAGAGACAGAGGAACTGATGCTGTTCGACATATTTCTGGTATGTTCTGAGTCCTCATGCCTGTCAAGATGTTGAAAGACATCAAAGTAGTTTTCAAATATTCAAAACCTGGGCCTGGGGGAAGACTCTGAGTCTCACCATTTGAAAAGAAATAAATTGCATCAAGTGTTTACCACTCCAACCCTCCCTTTAAATTGGCATGTCAGATACTCCAGAGAGGGTGGATCCTTCATGTCGGTTTCCAGTGATAGGAAGGAAGGAGCATTTCAGACCCGCAGCATGTGAAAACACAGAGACAGGGAGGGCACCACTGCACAGACTGGTGTCAAGACCAAAAGGCAACAAGGCAGTGCCGGCAGAATGATCATATTTTTTGTGAATGTGTCCAGTTCCCACTTTCCTTACAGCAGATGCCTTCAGCTTGAAGCTACAGCAGGTATTTCACAAAACAAGAGTTAGACGTGTTGACAGTGACTCCCAAGCAATTTTACCAGGATGAAGTTCTCTTAATGGTTTTGTTTTTAAAATGTACTATTGCATTTTCACCTTGTGAATGAACCAGCTATCACAAATGCATGCAGGCTCGAGCACAGAGCGCATGTACACTGCTGCTTTCAGTCCTACTCTTCAAAGTGACTGTATGCTTGCAGTTTGAAGTTTACCCTTGCAGTTTATTTTCTACATTTTGCATACCTGTGCATGTTCATGAACACATATTACAGAACAGTAGTTTTATGAGCACTTAAAAAAATTAACTATGTCTCTTAGATTATCTTTCCATGTCACTATTGTTAAAGGGCTTCCCTGGTGGCTCAGACGGTAAAGTGCCTCTCTGCAATGCTGGAGACCTGGGTTTGATCCCTGGGTCAGGAAGATCCCCTGGAGAAGGAAATAGCAACCCACTCCAGTACTCTTGCTTGGAAAATCCCATGAACAGAGGAGCCTGGTAGGCTACAATCCATAGGGTCACAAAGAATTGGACATGACTGAGAAACTTTACTTTTCTACTTGTTAAAGGTAGGTGGAGTATCAAGATAAATATGCCACCTAATTTAAGCAATTACCTATTAATGAATATTTAATACGTTTTCAATTTTTGTTTTTGTTGTTCATCCTTTTATTCTTCAACACAGTAGTATAGAAACTTCACTTCTGGCCATGTTTGGATAACTGGTTTCCAACTTACACTCTTGCCACAAGCAACTATAAAATGCACGAGGTATATGAGACAGTTTTGTTTCAGACATTAGATCACAGACAGTGTTAAGACAGTGATCCTTGCGAGATGATCCCTCCGTGTTCCTAAACTTAATGCCCAAGGGCACTGTCCAGAATACTGGGTAGCGGGCCAGATCCCAGAAGAGCATGGAGCTCTTGCTGAATTGAGAAATTCTAGGGTGCCAAGGCAGCTGGAATGTGAAAGGAAGGGAAGTTGACTGGAAGAAGCTGTGCATGGAAGCAGGGCTCAGATGTCCGATGAGTTCTCTGAGGGTCACTGACCAAGTGCCAACCTAGGAGATACAGGACCTGGCGGAGAATGTCTGCTGTGGAACTGAGGGTGGAGCAGTGATGTTAGGGTGGGGAAGTATGGACTGGGGGACATAGGGGTTCCACTCCAGCCACCATGGAGAGTTCTTGCTGGCTGAGCACCACAGACATCAATTAAGACCCCAGAAATAATACACTTTAATCAATAAAGACCAAATCACTGAGTAAACTCCAAGAATAAAAGCAATAGAGCAACATGAACAAAAACAGAACCACGGCCATCTGCCAGTGACTTTGCTCTGACAAGAAGATCAAAAGTCAGTGTCCTCTGAAGAAAAGCAGCATAATCCAGACACCGTATGATGTATCACTCACAATTTTCAGTGTAAAAACGTCATTATTCAAGACATGTAAAGAAGAAAGGAGGTTTCATGCATTATCAGGAAGAGTGTTCAATATAAATAGGCCTTGAAATGACCCAGCTGTTGAAATTATCAGGTGTGGATTTTAAAACATATTACAAATATGCTCAAGGACTTGCATGAACAGATGTATACAGTGTGTCAATAGATAGGACATCTTAGCAATGACCTGGAAATTATTTTTAGAAAAAGAACTATTTAGTGCTGAATTAAAAGTAAGTCAATAGAAATTATCCAGCCTGTGGAACAGAGAGCAGAAATTTGGGGACAATAAATGAGTAATGCTGTGTGGAACAGTATAATGTTATCCAGCCTACTGTAATTGGAATTCTAGCCTGAGAGAGGAGAAAGAGGGGAAAGGAAATGAAGAAGTGCCCCCAAGAGTCCCAAAACTGTTGAAAATATTGACCCTCGGAGACAAAAATATCAGAAAATCCGAAGCAGGATAAATACAATGAAAAGAAAATCACACCTAGGGTGAAATATGTAACAATAAAGTACTTTTAAAATATTCAATTTTGTCAAAATATTTTAATACTTCACTAAGTGCAGTGGAACTATGATTAAATTCTTTGATTCTGCTCATTTTGCAGAGGTATCTGTGGCAAGCAATTCACTCTGTATAAAGAGACAACATACCTGTAAAATGCACTTTTGTAGGTCAACTGTCAGTAGGTCTGAGTGATTCCACGTCTGTTAAGGATTGTTGTTTGCTGGGCAGTTGAAAACAGAAACCTGAGGTTAGAATATCTGGCTATTAACTGAAAGCTGTGCCTTGTGAATTAAAAAAAACACCATAGACAGAGAAATATACATCTAGCAGGTTTAAGTATAAATGCCAGAAAAAAAGCCTGTTAAAAATGATAAGACAAATTTAGTTTCTCAAACGATATTATTTTTGAAAATAATGTATAATGTCTAAAATACTCTAAAATGGAAAGGTAGCCAAATAATTTTGCAATGGCAGTGATATAATTGTGGAAAGTTGTTCAGTCATTGGCACATCAAGCATTGTGCTCACAATCTCTTTTTATTTCTCCTTTGAAATTCCTAATATGTGTACAGTGGGCCTTAGATTGTTGCCCTTGGAATATAACCACTTAAAAACTATTTGTTGTTAATTGGAGAGTGATTGCTTTACAACATTGTGCTGGCTTCTGCCGTATGTCAGTGTGAATCAGCCATCGGTATACGTATGTCTCCTTCCTCCTGAACCTCCCTTCCACTTCCCACCCCATCCCACCCTCTAGGTTATCACTGAGCACCGGATTTGGGCACCCTGCATCATAGAGTAGATTTCCACTAGCTATCTAATTTTACATATGGCAATGTATATGTTTCAATGATACTCCTGCAATTCATCCTACCCTCTCCTTCCCCCTCTGTGTTCGCAAGTCTGTTTTCTATATCTGTGTCTCCACTGCTACTCTGCAAATAAGTTCATCAGTACCATATTTCTAGATTCCATATGCATGGGCTAATATGATATTTGTCTTTCTGTTTCTGACTTATTTCCGTCTATAGAACAGGCTCTGGGTTCATCCACCTTTCTAGAACTGAGTCAAATGCATTCCTTTAAATTGCTAATATTCCACTATGTATATGTACTACGTTTCTTTATCCATTCGTCACTGGGCGTCTGTCACAGGTTGCTTCCATATCCTAGCTATTGTAAATAGTGCTGTGATGAACCGTAGGGTGCATGTGTCTTTTTCAGTTATGGAAAAATAACCACTTTTTAAATGGTATCCGTGTTTTTATTTTCTGTGCACCATTTTACTGTCTTGAGACACCAAATTCAGTGCAGTAAATCTTTCTTTAGTTTTGTGTAATCTGTTTTTTAGCCTACCCACTGAGCTTTTATTGCCAATTACTCTATTTTACATTTATGGAAATTTTATTTCATTCCTCTGTAAAAATGTACCTGTCCTGGTTAATAGTATTTGGTTACTTGATTTTGTTTTTTTCTCTTATTTTATGTCTCTCATTATGCTAAATATTTTAAAATAGTTTCATTCAAGGTACCCTATTATTTTAAGTACTTTTCCTGGATGTTTGCATTATTTCCTATCACTTGTGAAAATTCATTTATTCATGTAGTTTGTAATTATTTTCTTTGTGCTCACAGCTCTTGAGAGTTTTATCCTTTCTGGAAGTACCATGAGTTTTTGGCCATGAAAGTGTTTCTGTAGAAATCGCTTCTTATTTCAGTCAGATCAATAGAAGTTTTCACGGTTTGATACCAGGTTTTGTCAATTTCTCAGTGATATTTTCTCTCAATTCATAGTGTAAATTTGTACCTCACATCCACATGGAGCATTTGTGTGTTTTTATCTGAGTTCTAGAAAAAGCAAAGATTGTGGAAGAGGTGGAAGAGGGCTAACATGCTTTTATTTTAAAGGGCGTATAATTAGAGTGAGTCAGCATAGGGGATAATGGGAATAAAGCAGGGCAGAAGAGTCAGTGTGAAGCTGGCCGCTGCTAAGTATAATGGAAGCTTCATCCTTGGGATCGTGCCTCTGAGCAGCCTTGTAAGTTGCCTATCAGTAGCATCCGTGTATGGAGAAGGAAATGGCAACACACTCCAGTATTCTTGCCTAGAGAATCCCAGGGACGGGGGAGCCTGGTGGGCCGCCGCTATGGGGTTGCACAAAGTCGAACACGACTGAGGCGACTTAGCAGCAGCAGCAGCAGTAGCATCCATGTAAGTGTGTTTATAGTAGGGCCAGGAGGGAGAGTTTGAAAGAACAAAGAGAAGGAGGACTTTTGTGTTGGATCCATTGGATTCTATCCCCACTGATCAAAAAGCTCAACCCATGTGTGTGCACTTACCTGTATTTCAAATTTGCATATGTGCCGGGGTCCAGCCCTGGTGGATCCAGGGTAATTCAAAGCAGGGACGGAGTCGGCATCCTAGGAAAAAACTTATTTAATTACAAATATAGAGAAAGATTAGAAACGGATAGTGTAGTAGGAAATATTAGTGGAGAAAAAGAGGCTGGATAACTTGGTTTACGTGGAATACCAATCACCACCTACGTAGGCCACAGGCGTCTTTCTGTTCTCCCAAAAGAGAGGAGGCACTGAGGCCTCTCCGGTCCGATCTTAGAAGCCCAGGCAAAATTAGCAGGCTTGGTGAGTACCCATGTACCAGATGGGAATTCAGCCAGAAGAGGAAAGAACAACACGGGGGAATCAGTCTTTCCAGAAATTGATCCATTTTCTTTATTTTCAGGTTTGCTTATATACCTTTTGTTACACATAGAGACAAGTGGAAATTTTTTAAGTCACGCGGGGGTCAGCAGTCCTGACCTTTATCAAAATCAGGTGCTTCACATAAATGTATAAAAAAAGGTCTTAGGGGTTTTATATCAACTTCTGGCCATGAGGCTTGCTGACATTTTATGACCCTTTCTCTCTGAATTCGGTCTGTTAACCAGAAAACTTATTTTTTCCAAGGGTATTTTTTCTTAAACCAGGCACCACCGTCCAATAAAGTTGTATTCCTATAGGGTGTGGGTGTAGTGGGTTAAAATCAAGAAAGGAATTTATTTAACCTAAGGTGCCATGATTAATCTTAAAGGTTAATACTTAATTCTCCTATATGCTAGTTATATTCATTATATGGGCAGGGAATATGGAGATTTAGCAGCAAACATCAGCCCAACAAATGAAAACCCTTCACCAATGTTCCCCTTAAGATCTATTTAGTCTTAAGATAGTGATAAAGTTACATTTTTACATAGCAAGGAGACAGTGATTTATAACAAAGTACAGTGATCTATAACAAAAAAAGAAAATTCATTAACTCAAAAAGTCTAGTATTGCCAACATCAAAAACTACTACATTTCCTTTTCTATATTCCAAATACATTAATATATTCCCAGGTGCCTAAGGATGTGGAGGCCTGGTGGCAATCATTGACTCAACAATGAGAAAAGCCCTATGCTAATTAAGATTTTCAAAATACTCCAGACTCTCTCTGCTGCTGATGATTGAGAGGTAGTAAACAATCATGTGCCTAGTGGCAGGAGTGTAGATAATCCTGTCACACAAGCTAGTCTGGCGGCAGAGAGGTTTGACCTGAGACAACCTTGTCACACCCAGGGCAGGGAATTAGCAGCAATTATTGGCACAACAAATGAAAAACCCTTCACCAATATAATTTCTAATCAACCCACTATACTAATAATTTCTAACTTCCCAAAAGAATCTGCCCTTAGTAAGTCTAAAACACCTTGTGCCTCTCACGGTTGGGAGGCTGTAAACAATCACATGTGGCTGGATGAACCTGTACAGGCAGGCTAGATAACCTTCAGAGGAGTTCGTAAGTTGAAACACTCTTGTCATGCCCAGGAATTTTTATTGAATTGGAGCTGTAAGTTAACTCCTTCTCCAAGAGAGGTAATGGGGGTCAGCCCCCCGTAAAGTCAGAGGTATGCTGCTGCTGCTGCTAAGTTGCTTCAGTCATGTCCAACTCTGTGCGACCCCATAGACAGCAGCCCACCAGGCTTCCCCACCTTGGATTCTCCAGGCAAGAACACTGGAGTGGGTTGCCGTTTCCTTCTCCAATGCATGAAAATAAAAAGTGAAAGTGAAGTCACTCAGTCGTGTCTGACCCTCAGCAACCCCATGGACTGCAGCCTACCAGGCTCCTCCATCCATGGGATTTTCCAGGCAAGAATAGTGGAGTGGGGTGCCATTGCCTTCTCTGAGTCAGAGGTATAGGTGAGAGCATAAAACAGTAAAGTAGGTAGACTCTGGTTTTGGGGGTAGATGCTCAGGAACAGGGGGTTTCCTGAGGCTTGATCCTGCCTTTGCGTACACCAAAGCCTCCTTCCTCCTGACCTTTGCCATGGGCGGAGTTCCTCACGCTGGCTCACGGCAAGAGTGCCCAGAAGGATTCTAAATCTCCCTATGCCTCACAAGTTTGACAAGGAAGACCCAGGACAGAGGCATCATGAAAGAGGTATGGTAAAAGAGGTATCGTGTGCTCAGGAGGTGAGGCTCAGTTAGGTTCCGTCCCAAAGCTCAGGAGCTACCAGGAATCCCAGTGCCTTGATCATTTTAACCCGAAGGTTCTCATAATAGGGACGTCCCTGGTGGTCCAGTGGTTAAGAATCCATCTTGCAGGGCAGGGGATGGGGGTTTGATCCCTGGTTGGGAAATTTGGATTCCACAGGCAGCAGGGCAACTAAGTGTGTGCACCACAGCTACTGAGCCCTTATGTTCTGAACCCCTGCACCATAAGGCTTTATGCAGCCAAATAAATAAATACTAGGAAGAGAAAGATTTTCTTGATAACCTAGATTCTGGCCCTTAGGAAGAGTGCCGGTAATAATAGATCTGATTTGTTCAGCAGACAATTGTGTGATTCTGGGGATTATGTAATGCAATCTAGTTTCTTATGGTTTCATTTCCCTGCTGCTGCTGCTACTGCTCCTGCTGCTAAGTCGCTTCAGCCGTGTCCAACTCTGTGCGACCCCATAGATGGCAGCCCACCATCCCTGGGATTCTCTAGGCAAGAACACTGGAGTGGGTTGCCATTTCCTTCTCCAATGCATGAAAGTGAAAAGTCAAAGTGAAGTCACTCAGTCATGTCCGACTCTTAGCGACCCCATGGACTGCAGCCCACCAGGTTCCTCTGTCAATGGGATTTTCCAGGCAAGAGTACTCTTGTGGGGTGCCATCGCCTTCTCCATTCATTTCCCTAGTATATTTTTATTTTCTTTCTCTCTTGATAACTGACCAACTTCCTCAGTAATATGTGAATGGGTCGACACAGGTATTTTTAGGTATTTTAGGTATTGTCTCACCCAGTTTCTTAATAGACACATGCCCTGGCTCTAAGGATAATGTCATCTGGATATTTTGATTATTTTTAACACATCCAGTATGGGTACTTAAAAAGTGATCTTAAGGAGAATACATGTATAATCTAGACAATATTATTTATTTAAGAGAAATTTTGACCTCACTGTTCATATTTAAAAGTTTTGCAATGTTTCCTTCATGTGAGCCTTATTGCAGCTACATCTGCTTCTGCTTTGTGTCAAAATTGGAATGCTTCCACAACTATATAAATCCTACAGTTCCCAACACTGTGAACTGAAAAAGTATGACTTCCTTTTCTCATTAGCATAGATACAAATACATTTTATAAGGTTTTAAAGTGTGAATCAGCTAAATTAATATTAAAATATTTAAAATAGTACGGCTGATGGGGAGATATGACAAACATTTCAGTAATTACTTCTTTTGACTCTTCTTGCTATGGCAGAGACTATAACTAGGAGGTAGCTAGAAAATACAGAAAAGTGCTGATTTATCGTACAGCTAAGGTTAAAAACAAAGTAGGAGTAGATTGATTGACCTTCATATAAGAACAATGAAGTGATTTCCTAGCTAATTGCCTCTTCCTATTCCTCACATCAGAATTGGTTCTATAAACTTTGCAGCTCATCAGAGTTCTTTGTGTTTTTCTTTTTCTCCTTATTTAAACCCATAGATGGCATTGCAAGGTAGCCCCAGGGAGAAGTTCTTCCACTGGTCGTCTGGGGTGAACAAGCAATTACAACTAATAAATACCAGATTATTATGCTTACAGAGACAACTGCCCTCTGAGAAGTTGTGGATGGATACGTTTAGGCAGCAAAGGACTTAAAAAATCTATGGGCAGCAATGAAAAATAAGAAAGTAACATTTCCTGAGTGGAGAACTGTGGCAGGAAGACATGGAGAATGCACACCTAAATTAAAATTCTTAAAAGAATAATTGAAGGCAAATGAATCTTGTTGGTTTAGTACCTATGGCTAAGGTTTGTCTCACTTGAGTTGTTTGGAAGTTGAGATGAAGCTTTCCTGTTTCACCCATTCTTTCTTACATCTTTTGCCAAAGTCTTGCAGACTCTTTTAGCATCAAGTTTAATCACATAGGAATGAAGGAAAAAATCAGTCTGTTTTATGATTTATTTGGCTGGACTTGAAAATTTACTCACTAGCTTTTAATTGCAAAAAAAAAAAGGCAAATAGAAAGAAGCAAACAACCAAGAATATTCGACCTGAAAGAAGTCATATGGCATTATATGAGAAGAAATGGGTGATCTTTGTGGAACTGTATTTATGGACAAGAAGTTTGCCCCTTACACAGAAAAAAATAACACTTTAAATTTGGCTGCAAAGCTGTCTTACACATCTGTTCTGAACGGATAACTGAAAAAATGAGTTTTCAACAGTGTTAAATATATTGGGTTGGTCAAAAAGTTTGTTTGGGTTTTTCTGTAAGCTATAATGGAAAAAACCTGAATGAACTGTTGGGCCAACCTGATACTTCACTCTCCTGAACCATATGCTTAAAAATGATTGAGATGGTAAGTTTTATATTACATGTGTTTTATCACAATTAAAATTTTACAAAAAGCATTGTCACGTATTTGTTCTGTAGTTTTTAAGGGTCAGAAATGCAGAAGCCATTTAGCTGAGAGTTTCTGGCTCTAGGTCTCAGAAGAGTTTGCAGTCAAGCTATTCGCTTAGTCTGCAGTTGTTCAGAAACTTGATCTAGGCTGGAGGATCCATTTGCAAGAAAATTAAATGACTCAGTGTCCCACTGCTTGGCCTTTTTACAGGTCTTTTCACATGGCATGACGCTGACTTCCTCCAGAGCAAGAGATTCAAGAGTGATATAATTCTGGTCAATGGGACCTAAGTCCTTTGTGCTATACATCTGCTTTTTTCAGAGTCAATATCTGTGTACTCTTTACCTTTCCATCTTTGTGTCTTCCTTCCTCCTTGTCCCTACGTCAAAATGCTACTTCCTTGGTTTAGGAGATAGCGTATGTGAAGGATACCACAACAGGATAGAAAGATTCTGGTTCCTTGATGCAGTTAACCACCATGTCAATCATGGTCTACTTTCTCAGAGTTTCATATAGGAGGGAATAAACTTCAGTCTTGCTTAACCTTTGGTTTCTGCATTTCTGTCAGTGAAAGCTAAATATAATCCTAACTGATACAACTGGTATTGTTATCCTTATTCTGTGACAAATGTATGCCAGAGAGGTAAATNTGAGTCAGAGGTATAGGTGAGAGCATAAAACAGTAAAGTAGGTAGACTCTGGTTTTGGGGGTAGATGCTCAGGAACAGGGGGTTTCCTGAGGCTTGATCCTGCCTTTGCGTACACCAAAGCCTCCTTCCTCCTGACCTTTGCCATGGGCGGAGTTCCTCACGCTGGCTCACGGCAAGAGTGCCCAGAAGGATTCTAAATCTCCCTATGCCTCACAAGTTTGACAAGGAAGACCCAGGACAGAGGCATCATGAAAGAGGTATGGTAAAAGAGGTATCGTGTGCTCAGGAGGTGAGGCTCAGTTAGGTTCCGTCCCAAAGCTCAGGAGCTACCAGGAATCCCAGTGCCTTGATCATTTTAACCCGAAGGTTCTCATAATAGGGACGTCCCTGGTGGTCCAGTGGTTAAGAATCCATCTTGCAGGGCAGGGGATGGGGGTTTGATCCCTGGTTGGGAAATTTGGATTCCACAGGCAGCAGGGCAACTAAGTGTGTGCACCACAGCTACTGAGCCCTTATGTTCTGAACCCCTGCACCATAAGGCTTTATGCAGCCAAATAAATAAATACTAGGAAGAGAAAGATTTTCTTGATAACCTAGATTCTGGCCCTTAGGAAGAGTGCCGGTAATAATAGATCTGATTTGTTCAGCAGACAATTGTGTGATTCTGGGGATTATGTAATGCAATCTAGTTTCTTATGGTTTCATTTCCCTGCTGCTGCTGCTACTGCTCCTGCTGCTAAGTCGCTTCAGCCGTGTCCAACTCTGTGCGACCCCATAGATGGCAGCCCACCATCCCTGGGATTCTCTAGGCAAGAACACTGGAGTGGGTTGCCATTTCCTTCTCCAATGCATGAAAGTGAAAAGTCAAAGTGAAGTCACTCAGTCATGTCCGACTCTTAGCGACCCCATGGACTGCAGCCCACCAGGTTCCTCTGTCAATGGGATTTTCCAGGCAAGAGTACTCTTGTGGGGTGCCATCGCCTTCTCCATTCATTTCCCTAGTATATTTTTATTTTCTTTCTCTCTTGATAACTGACCAACTTCCTCAGTAATATGTGAATGGGTCGACACAGGTATTTTTAGGTATTTTAGGTATTGTCTCACCCAGTTTCTTAATAGACACATGCCCTGGCTCTAAGGATAATGTCATCTGGATATTTTGATTATTTTTAACACATCCAGTATGGGTACTTAAAAAGTGATCTTAAGGAGAATACATGTATAATCTAGACAATATTATTTATTTAAGAGAAATTTTGACCTCACTGTTCATATTTAAAAGTTTTGCAATGTTTCCTTCATGTGAGCCTTATTGCAGCTACATCTGCTTCTGCTTTGTGTCAAAATTGGAATGCTTCCACAACTATATAAATCCTACAGTTCCCAACACTGTGAACTGAAAAAGTATGACTTCCTTTTCTCATTAGCATAGATACAAATACATTTTATAAGGTTTTAAAGTGTGAATCAGCTAAATTAATATTAAAATATTTAAAATAGTACGGCTGATGGGGAGATATGACAAACATTTCAGTAATTACTTCTTTTGACTCTTCTTGCTATGGCAGAGACTATAACTAGGAGGTAGCTAGAAAATACAGAAAAGTGCTGATTTATCGTACAGCTAAGGTTAAAAACAAAGTAGGAGTAGATTGATTGACCTTCATATAAGAACAATGAAGTGATTTCCTAGCTAATTGCCTCTTCCTATTCCTCACATCAGAATTGGTTCTATAAACTTTGCAGCTCATCAGAGTTCTTTGTGTTTTTCTTTTTCTCCTTATTTAAACCCATAGATGGCATTGCAAGGTAGCCCCAGGGAGAAGTTCTTCCACTGGTCGTCTGGGGTGAACAAGCAATTACAACTAATAAATACCAGATTATTATGCTTACAGAGACAACTGCCCTCTGAGAAGTTGTGGATGGATACGTTTAGGCAGCAAAGGACTTAAAAAATCTATGGGCAGCAATGAAAAATAAGAAAGTAACATTTCCTGAGTGGAGAACTGTGGCAGGAAGACATGGAGAATGCACACCTAAATTAAAATTCTTAAAAGAATAATTGAAGGCAAATGAATCTTGTTGGTTTAGTACCTATGGCTAAGGTTTGTCTCACTTGAGTTGTTTGGAAGTTGAGATGAAGCTTTCCTGTTTCACCCATTCTTTCTTACATCTTTTGCCAAAGTCTTGCAGACTCTTTTAGCATCAAGTTTAATCACATAGGAATGAAGGAAAAAATCAGTCTGTTTTATGATTTATTTGGCTGGACTTGAAAATTTACTCACTAGCTTTTAATTGCAAAAAAAAAAAGGCAAATAGAAAGAAGCAAACAACCAAGAATATTCGACCTGAAAGAAGTCATATGGCATTATATGAGAAGAAATGGGTGATCTTTGTGGAACTGTATTTATGGACAAGAAGTTTGCCCCTTACACAGAAAAAAATAACACTTTAAATTTGGCTGCAAAGCTGTCTTACACATCTGTTCTGAACGGATAACTGAAAAAATGAGTTTTCAACAGTGTTAAATATATTGGGTTGGTCAAAAAGTTTGTTTGGGTTTTTCTGTAAGCTATAATGGAAAAAACCTGAATGAACTGTTGGGCCAACCTGATACTTCACTCTCCTGAACCATATGCTTAAAAATGATTGAGATGGTAAGTTTTATATTACATGTGTTTTATCACAATTAAAATTTTACAAAAAGCATTGTCACGTATTTGTTCTGTAGTTTTTAAGGGTCAGAAATGCAGAAGCCATTTAGCTGAGAGTTTCTGGCTCTAGGTCTCAGAAGAGTTTGCAGTCAAGCTATTCGCTTAGTCTGCAGTTGTTCAGAAACTTGATCTAGGCTGGAGGATCCATTTGCAAGAAAATTAAATGACTCAGTGTCCCACTGCTTGGCCTTTTTACAGGTCTTTTCACATGGCATGACGCTGACTTCCTCCAGAGCAAGAGATTCAAGAGTGATATAATTCTGGTCAATGGGACCTAAGTCCTTTGTGCTATACATCTGCTTTTTTCAGAGTCAATATCTGTGTACTCTTTACCTTTCCATCTTTGTGTCTTCCTTCCTCCTTGTCCCTACGTCAAAATGCTACTTCCTTGGTTTAGGAGATAGCGTATGTGAAGGATACCACAACAGGATAGAAAGATTCTGGTTCCTTGATGCAGTTAACCACCATGTCAATCATGGTCTACTTTCTCAGAGTTTCATATAGGAGGGAATAAACTTCAGTCTTGCTTAACCTTTGGTTTCTGCATTTCTGTCAGTGAAAGCTAAATATAATCCTAACTGATACAACTGGTATTGTTATCCTTATTCTGTGACAAATGTATGCCAGAGAGGTAAATAATCTTTATTTAGGACACATACCCAAGGCAATCTGCTCCCATTTCAGTGCTTTCCCTCAGTATTATCAAGCCAACATGATCTTTTTCTGTAACAATGGGGATATACACATATCCTTTGAGGGCAGAATTCTAGGTAGTTGTTTAGTCATATCACTGTGTGCTGAACCAGCTTTTTGCGTTAGTGTGTCAAAACAGTGCTAGCTTTCTTATCCTTTGCAAGATTCATCCGGGTAGCTCCTTGTAAAAGCTCTGGAATTCTGAGGCTCAGAGGAAGAGATAAAGAAGAAAGTGAAATTTGTTGAGCTAAATGAAACACCAGATAAAAGCAAACAGAAAAATGCCAGTAGTTCAGAGAATAAACAGTGTGTTTATCCTCATGTTTATCTTGAATGCCTTAAACTAGGATACAAATTGAAACTCCATTCCCTTTATTTTCCTTTGTTGACAACAGATGTTGGGAACATTAAATCAGAGTTCTTGTGGGGGAATAGGTTTGCTGATCCTTCCCAATGATTGGCATCCTTGAGTTTCAGGCAATTGACTGATATAGAGATGATCTAGTTTTGTGACTTTGAGGTTTTCATATTGATAGTGTCATGGACTTTGCATTGGTTATGTGTGGCTGGCTGCAGTTGATTTTTTTCCCCTTAAGAACTAGGATTATGCAGTAATTGGGGAAAAAAAATGAAAGCTTAAACTGCAATAAAGGCCTTTTCTTCTAATAATGACATTAATTTTCTTAATGTGTTCTGAAATGCACATTAGCCATGTAGTTACCGATTAAGCTGTTATGTTGTCTTATAAAATATTCCTTTATAAAATAGATAATATGTCAGGAATTCACTTTGGCAGTATGGAAAGAACATAGAAGGATGAAGATATGAGTTCTAGACTTAGCTATGTGACTAACAAGGTGACTTTGGAGATGGAAATAACTTAAACTTTCTGAATCTCATTTTCCACATCTGTGAAATAAGCGCTAAACAACCTCTAAGGGGCCTTTGAACTGTAAAATTAAAAGGAGAAAAATCTGGGATTCTATTATCTCAATTTTAATGTAAGCCCTTTATTGTGCTAATTTCTGGAAGCAGTAATAACAACCAACAGAACTCTTTTTATCAGTATTTTACCATATGGAGTTATTTTTGTTGGAAGGGACATGATTTGATAACCTAGTTATTTCAATGTCTGTAACACTGAACTATATAATAACAAACACAATCGATTATCACAATATCTGGTAAGAGTTTTCTGCCCTTTTTCAGAAATTGAAGATAATTATTTGCTTGTACCTAGACTATCACATAATTCTTTGTCAAGAGTAAGAATAATTAGTCCCCAATCTTTTAAATGGGCTATGTTTTAAGCATGCGTTTTTAAACAGTCCCCCATTGTAGTTTTGTTGTGAATGATGGATGGCTTTTATTTCAGAAACTAAGCCATGTTGAGATGCAAATGAAATAGCAACACTGTTAGACGTAGGAGTCTTACAGTTTGGAGGGTTTCAGTTTTATTTTGTGACTACTCCTCTTCCTGATTCTATAAAGATGAAAATAGAAATACCCTCAAGATCTTTCAGGACTCTATCAAAATCAATGCTCAGTTTATTAGTCATTATTACATCATATGCTAATTTACACAAACAGAGAGATGGATAGATGGATGGATGGCTAGATAGATAATAAATGGTCAAATGTATGGAAAATTATATGAGTTTAATTTAGACAAAAAATGTACCCACCACCCAGTTTATAAACATTGGTATTTTATTTCTTTTAGGTCTTTTTTAAATATAAATTTATTTTAATTGGAGGCTAATTACTTTACAATATTGTATTGGTTTTGCCATATAGCAACATGAATCCACCAAGGGTGTACACGTGTTCCCCATCCTGAACCCCCTTCCAGTTCCCTCCCCGTACCATCCCTCTGGGTCATCCCAGTGCACCAGCCCCAAGCATCCTGTATCATACATTGAACCTGGACTGGTAATTCGTTTCATATATGATATTATACATGTTTCAATGCCATTGCCCCAAATCATCCCACCCTCTCCCTCTCCCACAGAGTCCAAAAGACTGTTCTATACATCTGTGTCTCTTTTGCCATCTTGCATACAGGGTCATCATTACCATCTTTCTAAATTCCATAGATATGCTTTAGTACACTGCATTGGTGTTTTTCTTTCTGGCTTACTTCACTGTGTATAATAGGCTCCAGTTCTATCCACCTCATTAGAAGTGATTCAAATGTATTCTTTTTAATGGCTGAATAATACTCCATTGTGTATATGTACCACAGCTTTCTTATCTATTCATCTGCTAATGGACATCTAGGTTGCTTCCATGTCCTGGCTATTATAAACGGTGCTGCGATAAACACTGGAGTACACGTGTCTCTTTCAATTCTGGTTTCCTTTGTGTGTATGCCCAGTAGTGGGCTTCCTGGGTCATCAGGCAGTTCTATTTTAACCTATATTATAATCTTACTACTAAAGTTGAAGCTTCCCTTTAACTCCTTGGTTATCTATCTCATTTCCCTCCTTGCCTCCCCAATGCAAACCCCATCTTAAAAGTGTTATGAATGATTAAACACCTACAAGCCATATAAATACTGTAATTTTTTTTAAGTTTTTTTAAATTAAGAGTATCTTTCTGGATACAACCTGATTATTATTATTTAGTGGATTAAATCCAGGAATGCTGCAAAACATACTCCATAGGACAGCCTCCACAACAAAGAGTAATTAAGACTAAAATACCCCTAGATATACTGAAGTTGAGAAACTCTGATTAGCCAAATTACGTATTTTTATTTTATTGTATTATACTAATTCAATGCTAAACATGTACAGTTAAGGGAGAAAGGCAGTCATTTCACATCATCTTGCTTCTCTCAAATTGAGAAACATGGTGCCCTTAACTTGTGAAGGAAAAAAAACAGTATGTGAAAGCATTGTTGATAAGCACCTGTCCATTATATACCTTGAAGAACATTCTAAATTTTGAATTAGAAGTGGTTTTCCCCCACTCTCTTGCTTTCAGTGAGAAAGTTGCTATTTCATGTTTAACTTTCTGTAGGTACCTATTTTAATTTAACTGTCAAAATGTGTTAATCTTTTAGCAGTCAAAAATATTATGTGTTTTTTATGATATTAACTGTTGTGTTTTTTTTTTCCCCACTCATTTGTGTCAACATCTGGATGTGTGAGAAAATAGATTCTAATTTATAGAAATGCTGGTTAATTTCACTACTCAAACATAGTTTGAAACAATTTTTATATTTTATTTCGGTATAATTTAAATACCATAAAATTACCCCAGTTAAAGTGTACACTTCAGTGATTTTTTTTTTACTAAATTGCACAATCACCATAATCCAGTTTTAGGATATTTTGATTATCCTAATAAGATTGCTCATATCCATTTACAGTTAATCCCTATCCATTCATCCCAGTCCCTGTTAGGCAGCTACCAATCTATTTTTTGTCTCCATGGATTTATCTTATATAGTATTGGAAATCCTGTGTTCAGTTCTTCTCTATCACAAGAATATTTTAGAACACCTGTAAACAGACCATTACAAAAATCCTAATTCTTGAAGAAACTAGAGGAATTCTATATTCTGTTGCAGCAATCATCCTATTTCATTATTCTTAGAACAAATAACATAGAATTTGTTCTGTTATTGAATGTACTGGATCAGACAGTTTCATATAATTAAAGGAAAAAAAAATTGAGACATAAACAAAACGTGCTAATAAATTGTGCAGGTTACAGTAAACCTCTTCAAGTTATCATCAGTTCAGTTCAGTTACTCAGTTGTGTCCAACTCTTTGCAACCCCATGAATCACAGCGAGCCAGACCTTCTGTCCATCACCAACTCTTGGAGTCTACTCAGGCTCACATCCATCGAGTTGGTGATGACATCCAGTCATCTCTCTTCTCCTCCTGCCCCCAATCCCTCCCAGCATCAGGGTCTTTTCCAATGAGTCAACTCTTTGCGTGAGGTGGCCAAAGGATTGGGGTTTCAGCTTTAGCATCAGTCCTTCCAATGAAACCCAGGACTGATTTCCTTTAGGATGGACTGGTTGGACCTCTTTTTAGTCCAAGGGACTCTCAAGAGTCTTTTCCAACACCACAGTTCAAAAGCATCAATTCTTTGGCGCTCAGCTTTCTTCACAGTCCAACTCTCACATCCATACGTGACCACAGGAAAAACAATAGGCTTGACTAGACGGATCTTTGTTGGCAAAGTAATGTCTCTGCTTTTTAAAATGCCATCTAGGTTGGTCATAACTTTCCTTCCAAAGAGTAAGTGTGGTTTAATTTCTTGGCTACAGTCACCATCTGCAGTGATTTTGAACCCCCCAAAAATAGTCTGACACTGTTTCCACTGTTTCCCCATNAGGAAAAACAATAGGCTTGACTAGACGGATCTTTGTTGGCAAAGTAATGTCTCTGCTTTTTAAAATGCCATCTAGGTTGGTCATAACTTTCCTTCCAAAGAGTAAGTGTGGTTTAATTTCTTGGCTACAGTCACCATCTGCAGTGATTTTGAACCCCCCAAAAATAGTCTGACACTGTTTCCACTGTTTCCCCATCTATTTCCCATGAAGTGATGGGACCAGNAAGATCTTTCTTGTACAGTTTTTCTGTTTTCTTGCCACCTCTTCTTAATATCTTCTGCTTCTGTTAGGGTCATACTATTTCTGCCGTTTATTGAGCCCATCTTTGCATGAAATGTTCCCTTGGTATCTCTAATTTTCTTGATGAGATCTCTAGTCTTTCCCATTCTGTTATTTTCCTCGATTTTTTTGTATTGATCGCTGAGGAAGGCTTTCTTATCTCTCTTTGCTATTCTTTGGAACTCTGCATTCAGAAGCTTATATCTTTCGTTTTCTCCTTTGCTTTTCACTTTTCTTCTTTTCACAGCTATTTCTAAGGCCTCCTCAGACAGCTGTTTTGCTTTTTTCGTATTTTTTTTCCATGAGGATGGTCTTGATCCCTGTCTTCTGTACAATGTCAGGAACCTCCGTCCATAGTTTATCTGGCACTCTGTCTATCAGATCTAGTCCCTTACATCTATTTCTCACTTCCACTGTATAATCATAAGGGATTTGATTTAGGTCATACCTGAATGGTCTAGTGGTTTCCCCTGTTTTCTTCAATTTAAGTCTGAATTTGGCAATAAGGAGTTCATGATCTGAGCCACAGTCAGCTCCCGTTTTTGTTTTTGCTGACTGTATAGAGCTTTTCTGTCTTTGGCTGCAAAGAATATAATCAATCTGATTTTGGTGTTGACCATCTGGTGATGTCCATGTGTTGAGTCTTCTCTTGTGTTGTTGGAAGTGGGTGTTTGCTATGGCCAGTTTTTCCCTGCTTCATTCCGCATTCCAAGGCCAAATTTGCCTGTTACTCCAGGTGTTTCTTGACTTCCTACTTTTGCATTCCAGTCCCCTATAATAAAAAGGACGTCTTTTTTGGGTGTTAGTTCTAAAAGGTCTTGTAGGTCTTCATAGAACCATTCAGCTTCAGCTTCTTCAAGTTATCATAGTTTAACCTTAAATAATAGGGATTCCCTGGTGGCTCAGATGGTAAAGCGTCTGCCTACAATGCGGGAGACCTAGGTTCGATCCCTGGGTTGAGTAGGTCCCCTGGAGAAAGAAATGGCACCCACTCCAATACTCTTGCCTGGAAAATCCCATAGACTGAGAAGCATGGTAGGCTGTAGTCCATGGGGTCGCAAAGAGTCGGACACAACTGAGAGATTTCATTTCACTTCACTTCCTTAAATAATATTCTGCATGTTATAGCAGTTTGATTTCCATATACTACTTCTCATCATTTGACTTCTCGTATGTTATGCATCTCACAGTAAGTTTTATGATTCTCTTGACTTCATTTTGTCAGTAGTCATATGTACACACATACAGCCACACACAAACGTATGTGTACAATGAAACAAGGTCTTCATTTCCATCCACGTATTCTCTCATTCTAATGCTCTTCATTTCTTCCTTCAGGGACAGTGTTGTGTCTGGTGTTCTTTCCCTTAGTCTGAAGAACTTCTAGGATTTATTGTAGTGCAGATATATTTAAGATAATTCTCTTAGTTTTTACGTTGTCTGAAAAGATGATTCTTTTTCATATCAAAGATATAAATTGTGTTTTCAGCATTCTCAGTAGACAAGTTTTTNAAGTTATCATAGTTTAACCTTAAATAATAGGGATTCCCTGGTGGCTCAGATGGTAAAGCGTCTGCCTACAATGCGGGAGACCTAGGTTCGATCCCTGGGTTGAGTAGGTCCCCTGGAGAAAGAAATGGCACCCACTCCAATACTCTTGCCTGGAAAATCCCATAGACTGAGAAGCATGGTAGGCTGTAGTCCATGGGGTCGCAAAGAGTCGGACACAACTGAGAGATTTCATTTCACTTCACTTCCTTAAATAATATTCTGCATGTTATAGCAGTTTGATTTCCATATACTACTTCTCATCATTTGACTTCTCGTATGTTATGCATCTCACAGTAAGTTTTATGATTCTCTTGACTTCATTTTGTCAGTAGTCATATGTACACACATACAGCCACACACAAACGTATGTGTACAATGAAACAAGGTCTTCATTTCCATCCACGTATTCTCTCATTCTAATGCTCTTCATTTCTTCCTTCAGGGACAGTGTTGTGTCTGGTGTTCTTTCCCTTAGTCTGAAGAACTTCTAGGATTTATTGTAGTGCAGATATATTTAAGATAATTCTCTTAGTTTTTACGTTGTCTGAAAAGATGATTCTTTTTCATATCAAAGATATAAATTGTGTTTTCAGCATTCTCAGTAGACAAGTTTTTTTTTTCCTTTTAGCACTTTTAACGATATTCCATTATCTTCTTGCCTTCATTTTTTCCTGTGTGAATCAAGCTATCTGTATTAAAAATCTGCTACATAGCATTGTTGCTTACTGTAAATTTAGTGGCTTAAAACAACATCGATTTTTGTGTGTGTGACGGGGTATCATTGCTTCACAGTGGTTGTGCTAGTTTTCTGTGCAACGAAGAGAATCAGCTCCATGATACATATATCCCCTCCTTCTTGGACCCCCCTCTGCATCCCACGCATCTAGGTCACCACAGAGTGCCCTGAGCTGAGCTCGTTAGGCTATAACAGCAGGCTCCTGCTAGCTGTCTGTTTCACACATGGCAGTGAAACGACATAGATTTTTCATCTCACAATTTCTGTGGGTTAGGAGTCAAGGCAGGGTTTAAGATCCTGTGCGTTCGCATCTCTCATAACTGCCATCAAGGTGTTTGCCCTGATTGAGGTATCATCTGAGGTTCATCTGGGAACAAATCCACCTCTAAGCTCCTGAGGTTGTTGAAAGCATTTGATTCCTTGTGCGCTGTCAGACAGAGGGCCTCAGGTTTGTGCCAGCTGTTGGCCGAATGCCACCGTCAGTTTCCTGATGTGTGATCTTCTCAACATGCCTGCCTCTTAAAAATTCCCCTAACAGTACAAATGTTGTAATCTCATGTAAGCTAATCATACAAGCTAATGACACGTTCATATTCACATACTGTGCATCCTGTCATCTGCTTCATGGTCTGTGGGTTAGAAGCACATCATGGACCTTGCCCGCACTCAAGGGGAGAGGACTAGAGAGTGAATAAGACAAGCAGACCTTGGCCATCATCGGAGAGTTTGGTCACCAATATCTTCCTGTTGCTGTTTCCATGTGTATAATGTTTTGGCCACTGTATACTCTGTAGGTTTTCCTTCATGATTTATTTTTCTCAGCAGTTTGACTGTGTCTTCATTCTAGTTAGAGTTAGCTGAGCTAGTAAGATCTGTGGACTATAGTCTTCTACACAATAACTTGATTATTTTTTGGCCACCCTGGGGCGAACCATGCTCCCCACAGTGGAAGTACTGTGTCTCGACCGCTGGACTGCCAGAGAAATTCCTGGACTACAGTCTTTCATTGATTTAGGGAAATGTTCAATGATTATCTTTCAAGTATTTCTTATACTGCAATTCTCTCTTGCTTTTTATCTTCAAGTCACACTCTCTTGCTTGTATATGCCTTAAATTTTTTCCTACATTGGCCCCTATTATGTATATAAAAATGGTAGTGTCTGTGTCCATTGCTCAGCCATACTTGACTCTTTGCCAGGATCCTCTGTCCATGGGATTCTCCAGGCAAGAATACTAGAGTGGATTGCCATTCCCTTCTCCAGGAGATTTTCTCAACCCAGGGATCAAACCTGAGTCTTTTGCGTCTCCTACGTTGTCAGGTGGATTCTTTAGAGACAAAAGTAAATGAGACTTATCTCTAAAAGAGAACACATTCCTCCTGTCAGGCTATAATTTGCACTCTGGTTTGGTCTGGGTTATGTCATAGCGTTATTTAGGTGTGATTTATCACTGCCTTAAGAAGTTATGAGAGCAGCATCCAGCCTTACCCTCTGTAATCCAGACTCTGGTTTTCTGAGTTTAATGGATTTATCTTTCTAACCTTTTTATGGCCTCATCCTTTAGCAGCCCCTGCAGTGTACTTCGTGGAGACTTGAGATCCGCAGAGGATTTTCTTCAGGTTTCTTACCATACCCACGGTGTTAGGTGACTACTTCCTTGCTCTTAAGAAGGCCCAGAGTGCCATGGGAGGATTTCTCTTAGCTCTTTTATTCTGTCCTCTAGTGTCAGTTGGGAGAAGGAAATGGCAACCCACTCCAGTATTCTTGCCTGGGAAACCCATGGACAGAGAGGCCTGGTGGGCTATGGTCCATGGGGTTCCAAAGAGTTAGACGTGAGTTAGCAATTAAATCAGAGAAGGAGTGACTTAAGTGACTTAGCGTGCATGCATGCATTGGAGAAGGGAATGGCAACCGACTCCAGTGTTCTTGCCTGGAGAACCCCAGGGACAGAGGAGGCTGGTGGGCTGCTGTCTATGGGGTCACACAGAGTTGGTCATGACTGAAGCATCTTAGCAGCAGCAGCAGTACTGTTAGTTGTTCAGTCATGTCTGACTCTTTGCAAGTCCATGGAATGTAGCCAGCAGATTCCTCTGTTCATGAAGTTCTTGGGCAAGAACACAAGCGTGGGTTGCCATTTCCTACTCCAGGGGATCTTCCTGACCCAGGAATTGAACCCACATCTCCTGCAATGGCTGTCCACATGAGAAGCTGTCCTCAAACTGAAGCACATTGCCCACATATAAGTGGTAAAGAAGTTGAAACAGTTGACCACCAGGAGAGGATTCACAGTGTGTGAGGTTCTGGGGAGCTGATGTAGCATTCTGGCCCTTTCATGGTCCTTAAAATTGAATGGCCAGCTCAGTGTTTTTCCCTTGCCCTCGTCGCTGGTAGATTTCTCCTCCTCTTGCCCTTCCTGTCATTCTGCTGCAATCCACCCTGTGTCTTGGAAGGGCCTATCACTTTGTAGAGTTTAGTTTATTAAGATTCTTTGTATTTTCTGCTCTCTGATTGTTTTAAATAACTATGATGTAGCTTACTGGGCTTTTTCTCTTGTGACTTTTTCTCATGTTAAGCAGAAGTTGAAATACCTTAAACTAACTTTCAATATTAGATTAAGGTTTTTCAACCTCAGCTTTTTGAATTTAATAATTTTTTTTTGTGGCAAGCTGTCTGGTGTAGTTCAGCATTCCTAGCCTCTGTGCACTGGATGACATAGGATTCTCTTATCACAGCTGTGATAGTATATCTCCAGACATTACCAAATGACCCCGAGGGGCCAACTCACCTTTGGTTGAGAATCTCTGAATTAGGCATATGATATGTAAATGTTTCTCATTAAATGTGTCAAGTAAAAATCATATAATTTTTGAATTATTGATGTAGTGGACAGTGCTCGGGCTTAGGAATCATTCAATAGGAAATTACAAATTACTTTGGCCACCTCATGCGAAGAGTTGACTCATTAGAAAAGACTCTGATGCTGGGAGGGATTGGGGGCAGGAGGAGAAGGGGACGACTGAGGATGAGATGGCTGGATGGCATCACTGACTCGATGGGCGTGAGTCGGAGTGAACTCCGGGAGTTGGTGATGGACAGGGAGGCCTGGCGTGCTGCGATTCATGGGGTTGCAAAGAGTCAGACACGACTGAGTGACTGAACTGAACTGAGCAATTCCAGTTCCCACCTTTCAAAATGATGGGATCTAGAACAAGTGATCTAATCTTTCTATACCTCAGTTTCCTTATCTTTAAAATCTTTTAATAATATCTTTTTATAAGGATATTGTGAGTATTTTATGGCAATTTTTTTGTTTGTTTTGAGTATAATTGCTTTACAGTATTATGTTAGTGTGTGCTGTAGTCCAAGGTCAATCAACTGTATGTGGATATATATCCCCTCCCTCTTAGACCTCCTTCTCACCGCCACCGCCCCCCCCACACCACCACAATCCCACCCCTCTAGGTCGTCACAGAGCCCTGAGCTAAGTTGGCTGTGCTAGACAGCAGCTTCCCACTAGCTCTCTGTTTTCCACGTGGTAGTGTATATACGTCAATCCTACTCTGTCAGTTCACCCCGCCTTCCGCTTCCTCCACTGTGGCTGGCAAAATTGTTAAGTGCCCAGTAAAATTCTTCAGCCTAGGAAGAGTTCAGAAAATTCTTGTCTTTATAGTGTGTATCTCCATCTCCTTATCAGGATTTCTAGAAGTTTGCTGATAACAGTCAGGAAAGGCAAAGCAGTAAACAGACAGAAGTTGGGAGAGAAATACAGAGCCACAGATAAATGGACATCGCAAAGCTACTGAGACAATACTCCTGTGAGGTAGAGAATCTCATTTTCAGTGGTCAGTTGTCCCTGGAACTCTTCACTTACCAATAAATTTGGCTCCCTGGAATCTCATTGTGTAGCATTAGCACTCTGGACTTTGAACCCAGTGAACCGAGTTCAAGTCTCAGTGGGACCTAACTTTGGACTTCCCTGGTGGCTCAGATGGTAAAGCGTCTTCCTACAATGTAGGAGACCTGGGTTTAATTCCTGGGCCAGGAAGATCTCCCGGAGAAGGCAATGGCACCCCACTCAAGTATTCTTGCCTGGAAAATCTCATGGACGAAGGAGCCTGGTGGGCTATAGTCCAGCTGCAAAGAGTCAGACATGACTGAGCAACTTGACTTTCATTAATCTCATTTGTGACTTATGAGATATCTTTGTTCATTTGTTTTCAAACTGCAAGCTTTTTAAAAAAAGTTTTACCTTTCTGTTTGCATTATAATGAGAGCAACTTAATACTTGGGAGCCTATCTGCTTGTGATCTCTAGTTGACACTCCAAAATGTAGGACTCCCTACTTGGAAAAATTAGGATTTCCTCATTCAAAACTTCTTGAAAGTTGCACCAAAAAGAACAATTAGTTTCATTGATCAGTGATCTTTTCTCAAAATAGATTCTCTGACTTAGGACTTTTAGGAATCTACTAGGAAAAATACACCAAATTGTCAAATCAAATGACTTATTTAGGTTTTATAAAGGTGATCAACTCCATCTTTGTGTACATCAGTTTTCTCATCTATGTACAGTGTTTGTATCTCAAGGCCCATTTAGCTCTAACAATGTGAAATAAGAAATGACATAGTATCATCTACAGCTTTTTTAGCTGACTCAGTAACCTCTGCAGGTTCCTCTCTGAATGCTGTTGCCACAGTACATCAGAAAAGAATAATTTAATGGAATTTAAGCTATTTCTATTATTGATTCATATTAAATTGATTAAATGTGAACTTCTAATGATTTTCCAGCTACTTCACAGAGTAGCATATTGGAATATTATGTATAAACGAGTCACACTGGGACATTATTTCTGTATTGCATTCTTAAAAAATCAGAATTATGTTGTTAACCCCTTCCAATATCATCCTCCAATATCCTCCTCCTTTGTTTATATCAATTTCTAACTCTTTTGAAGTAGGTATTAGTATCCTTTTGTTTCTTTGCCAGTTGTCTCATTCTAAATAGGCTTAAAGTTGGCAGCCTACAGTGCGTACCATGCCTAATCATCTCTNAACGTAAAATAAAGTGGAAAAAAAAAAGACTATTTTTTATGTAGGCCTTTTTTAAAGACTTTTTTGAATTTGTTACAATATTGTTTCTGTTTTTTATGGGTTTTTGTTTGTTTTTTGGCCACAACACATGTGGGGTCTTAGCTCCTCAATCAGGGATTGACCCATACCCCTACATTGGAAAGCAAATATTAACCACTGGACCACCAGAGAAGTCCCCAGAAAAGTGTTTAGAATTGTTAATATTAGAATATAATATCAATACTCCAAATATTATAGTGTATTATATCCAGTCTCTCTTCTATTTCATTCCCTCCATATACATATCCAGAACAAATCAAATCACAAGAAGAACAAAAGAAAGAAGGGGTGTTCTGTAATATTTTTTTCTTCCAGGATTATATTCAGGAGGACAGCTGGTCTTGGACTAGATTCCTTAAAATTGTTAATAGAGAGTTGGAAATACCTGAAAGATTTGTCCATTTCTCTATAGAGAGTCTTCACCAGTAATTGACCAGTATGGTGACATGTGCTAAGTTGCTTCAGTCATGTCCAACTATTTGCAACCCAATGGACTGTAGCCCACGAGGCTCTTCTGTCTATGGGATTCTCCAGGAAAGAATGCTGGAGTGGGTTGCCGTTTCGTCCTCCAGGGGACCTTCCTGACCCAGGGATCGGACCCATGACTCTTCTACCTCCTGCATTGGCAGGCAGGTTCTTCGCCACTAGTGCCACCTGAAGAACTGTGTAAAGTGATAAGAAGTTGAATTGGGTGATTCTGTGACAGCATGTGGTCCAGAACCCTATTGGCCTCTTACAGGATTAGGTTGCATCTGTATTCCCAGGGGGTGTGTTTTGATAAGTTCTCTTGCTGGACATCTGTTTGACCAACATAGATCCCCTACTTTATTAAAGAGACTATATCCTTTGTCTCACTGTCTGCTTTGGGGAAACTAGACTGAAGTATTAAAATTCCCTTCCTAATTTCTGACCCCCCAAATATACTTCCTAGACATTTCCAGGCATTCCAGTCTTCTCAGTAATAATGTTCCTATAATATTTAAGCCCCTGTATATGTTTGTAATGTCCAAAGTCTGAGTCATGTAGATTTGTGAAAGAATAATTATATCTTTACAAGACTTTGAAATTCAGAAAAATGTGAAACAGTTTTAGTAGGATGTCAAATAGAAAGATTCCTGCTTTGCAAGGGTTTTACCTGAGGTCCCAACTCTGAAAATACTAGGTAAATGTGCCCATATATTCTAAAGAGAGTACAGCATACGTCTTAGCACGTTTAGCTAGACTGGGCCAGCAGTTATGAGCTCACTAGCCCATGGGAAAGGCTGGAAATTCATTGAATGTGAAATTTCTTTGGAGTGAATTAATAGGAGTAAAGTGCATTGTGGAAACTCCTTCCTTTGCCTATGAGGCAGGAAATGCACACAAGAAAAATGGTAGCCAGAGAACTCTTTGAAGAGATGAGTTGCTTAACTAAACTGTTGTTGTTTAGTTGCTCAGTCATATCCACTTCTTTCTGACCCCATGGACTGCAGCATGCCAAGCTTCCCTGTCCTTTAGTACACCCTAGAATTTTCTCAGACTCATGTCTATTGAGTTAGTGATGCGGTTCAACCATCCCATCTTCTGTTGCCCCCTTCTCCTCTAGCCCTCAAGCGTACTCAGATCAGAGTCTTTTCCAGTGTGTTGACTCTTCACATCAGGTGGCCAAAGTATTGGAACTTCAGCTTCAGTCCTTCCAATGAGTATTCTGGGTTGATTTCCTTTAGGATTGACTGATTTGATGTTGCAGTCCAAGGGACTCTCAAGAATCTTCTATAGCACAGTTTGAAAGCATCAATTCTTTGGCGCTCAAACTTCTATATGATCCAAATCTCACATCCATACATGACTACTGGAAAAACCATAGCTTTTATTATATGGACCTTTTTGACAAAGTAATATCTCTGCTTTTTAATATACTGTCTAGGTAGGTCATAGCTTTTCTTCCAAGGAGCAAGCATCTCTTCATTTCATGGCTGTAGTCACCATCTGCAGTGATTTTGGAGCCCAAGAAAATAAAGTCTGCCACTGTTTTCATTGTTTCTTTATCTATTTGCCATGATGAGACTGGATGCCATGATCTTAGCTTTTTGAATGTTGAGTTTTAAGCCAGCCATTTCACTTTCATCAGGGGGCTCTTTAGTTCCCCTTCACTTTCTGCCATAAATGTGGTATTATCTGCATATCTTTGGTTCTCTTGGCCATCTTGATTCCAGCTTGTGATTCATCCAGCCCAGCATTTTGCATTATGTACTCTGCATATAGTTAAATGAGCAGGGTTACAATATACAACCTTGATGTACTCCTTTCCCCATTTTAGACCAATCTGTTGTTCCATATCCAGTTCTAACTGTTGGTTCTTGATATGCATACAAGTTTCCCAGGAGGCAGGACAGGTGGTCTGGTACTCCCATTTCTTTAAGTATTTTCCATAGTTTGTTGTGATCCATGTAGTCAAAGGCTTTAGCATAGTCAATGGCACAGAAGTAGATTTTTTTTTTTCAGAATTCTCATGCTTTTTCTGTAATCTAACATGTGTTGGAGAGAAGAGGAGATGACTTTTCATGGGAGAAGACATTTTACTCTAATGAGGGAAGTTTCTTGAATTACAGGAACTCAAAAACTGCACAGGGTTGTTCCCTGAACACAGATTGATAGAGTTTGAGGTGAATGTAGATTTGGGGAGGTGCTTGTTAGGGCCTGACCCTGAGGAAGTCAGGTGAAGTGAGGTTCTCTGGAGCCCTTCTCCTTTACTAGGACAGGAGTCTGAAGTGGAACCAGCCACACTCACACTGCTGTTCAAGGTCAGGGTAATGGATGTTCCCGTTGACAAAGTGGTCATTGCGGAATGTAGCTGAACTTGAGTTAACTGGTAAGGACCACACAGGACGGCCGCTGGCTGTGTTCACTGAGAGGCACAATCAAGGGGCAGCAGCGGAAGGGAAGTTGTAAGAAATATGTGAAGAGTTTCCATTACTTGCATCAGGAAATAGTGCCAAGAGCATGTCGCTCAATGGGAAGGTCCCAGAGGAAGGCTCCAGAAGTGATTTATAAGGCATGACAGAAGGCATTTAACAGCCAAGACAGACCTTTAAGTGGTGTTGATGTGTATACACCACCATGTGTAAAGTAGCTTGTTGGGAGACTGCTGTGTAGCACAAGGAGCTCAGCTCAGTACTCTGCAATGAACCTAGATGGGTGGGATGGGGGAGGCAGGCTCTAGAGGGAGGGGATATATGTATACATACAGCTGATTCAAGATGTTATACAGCAGAAACTAACACAGCATTGTAAAGCAACTAACCTCCAGTTTTTTAAAAAAGGACTTGCTAATTAAAGAAAATGTTGCTAAAAAAAATCAGACTTTCCCTTTAACCCTCTTTCCCTGCCTTGGAATTCAAGAGTTGTAAAACAGAAAGAAGTTGGAGAAAGGAAAGAGAAAGAATGACCATACCCACCTATCTCACTGTTGGTCAAGTATGAGTTTGTGAGACAAAAAAAAAAAAAAAAAAAAAGCTTTGAAAACAAGAAAAAAAAANCCCTGCCTTGGAATTCAAGAGTTGTAAAACAGAAAGAAGTTGGAGAAAGGAAAGAGAAAGAATGACCATACCCACCTATCTCACTGTTGGTCAAGTATGAGTTTGTGAGAAAAAAAAAAAAAAAAAAAAAAGCTTTGAATTGAAGGAAAGAGTAAAAATAACCTTATTTTAATCATTTTAAATACGTTATAATACCTGAAAATTATGAAATTTCTGTCACTAGAAAGCTAACAACTCTTTCCAAGTAGTTGTCCAGAAAAAAGAAACGAATATCTGACAGAATATGTTTGAAGACAAAGGTAGAAACATACTAATGATGTTATTTGATCATATGCTATCATGTTGTGTAAGCTATTTACAATTCCTGATATTAGTTGTCTTTACCAAGTACCTAGGACAAAAGAAAAAAAGATGATACTCTATTTTTGCTCTCAGAGACCATGTCATGTAAAAGGAGAAAAAATGATTACCTTGAAAAAGGGCAGCTTTTTCAAACTGTTTATTTTGTATTGGGGTATAGCCAATTGACAATGTTGGGATAGTTACAGGTGAACAGCAAAGGGACCTAGTCATACATATACATATATCCGTTCTCCCCCAAACTCCCCTCCCATCCAGGCTGCCACATAGTATTGAGCAGAGTTCCATATGCTATACAGTAGGTTCTTGTTGGTTATCCATTTTAAACATAGCAGTGTATACCTGTCCGTCCCAAACTATTTTGAAAAAGGGCAGTTTTAAAATTACAAGACACCAGTGTTAAAGACAGTGGAGAGATATTAGAATCCTACTTCTTTCACAAGCCCCTTAAGTTACCTTCTAAATTCTCCCAGCTGAAGAATTTTTATGAGAGAGCTGATTCAAGCTACAGTTATTTGCTTTTTTGTTTTATGTCCTCTAAGTAATTTGTAAAACATCCAAAATGTAAAATGTATCTTTCACAGAGCACAACCTGTACAAATATGAGTTGGGTTGAGTTGGGTTGGGTTGGGTTGAGTTGAGCAGCACACACCGTGGCTGAGATTTGGAGTCTGGTATCAAAGGTGCTTCATCCATCTACTGGTATAACTGCTATTGTGGAATTATGCCTTTGAGGTTGAACTAAAAGCTTTGTTCTAAACATTCACAGATGTTGCAACAGCGTATGGATGTAGACACAGATAGACAAACCACTGTCAGTGCAAACAACAGAATAGATCTAATGCTATACAATTCATTCTTTTTCCATAAAAACTACCACAAATGCTGCTATGTGCTGCCATATTAGACTTATAACTCAGAAACAACCACAGTCCAAAGGCGAATAAAAGCCAGTGCTAGTAATTTTTAAGTATGCATCTGTAACTCTATCCAGTAATAAAGATGAAAACTTACAGCTACTTTGCACTTGCTTTGGGTGAGTATCATGCCAGGACTTCACATGCCTTATCTCCCTGGGTCTTCAAGGCATGGATATAGTAAGCCAAGGCAGTGATCAGACAGAGGTCACTTGTTGCTACTTCCTTCATTCCCGTTCAGCACTTTCCAGTTTGCTACGTTTTTACCACTCACCTGTTTCATGAATTGGACCTAGTTCTACAGTTTTCTGTTAAAAATGTGGCTCCTTTGGCCATTTTCTTTTTCACCCAAGAGGATGTTAACTGGGAGAAACCTTCCACTGCATCCCGTGGCTGTGCCAGTCTTCCTCACTAACATGCAGAAACACAGAGCTTTGGCCCTGCCCAGAAGACATCAGGGTCACCACCCATGTGACCGCATGAGACATTGTTCTCATATCGTGAATAACCTGTCACAAATCTCAACATTCTCTCTTCCCTTCCCTGTAGAGGTACAGCCGCAGGGATGTTCTTTTATTTCTCATCATTCTTTACATCTCTTGGAAATTCCCCATGGATGCAAACACGTGTGTGGACACACACACACTCCCTGTGGATGCAAACACACGTGCGTACACACATATACTTTTCCTATTCTCTCAGTAATGCTTACTTCTCTTCATCTTAAGTAGTGTTCTGGTTGTTCATCCTGTAATCAATTCTAAAATAGTTGCAATGATATCTTTGCCAGTCTTTTAAAACATTGATTATTCTTTCCTTTTGGAATAAAAGAATTGAATTGTTTGTTTTGTGAAAGGTCAGATGCATAGATTTTCAATATTATCAATTATTTTGCATTCAACCTTTCATTCTGCAAATATCTACTGTATAATATACCAAGGGTTAGTCATGGGGATATACAATTGAACAGGTAAACTAAAGTTCTTGCCAATAGGGAGCTTATTTTTTGGTAGATAAGACAGATTTTGGAATTCACCAGGCAAGAATACTGGTGTGTGTGCCATTTCTTTCTCCAGGGGATCTTCCAGACCCAGAGGTCAAACCTGGGTCTCCTGCATTGCAGGCAGATTCTTTACCATCTGAGCCACCATAGAAGCCCTTTAAATAAGTAACTGTATCAAAATTTAGTTAGTTTATAAAGTTAAGACCCAGAAGTTTCTTTTTATTTAAGGCACCAGTCACTATTAATAAATGTCATGGAATAGCTAAATAAGACATATGAACAAATGCTCCTTACTGTTTTGCCTGGAATGAGCTAGATCGTTCCTTTTTGATAGATTTTAGCTTCAATATCAAATCTTCAGGGAAGATCTTCCCTATAAAATAATACTATCACCTAATATTTTATTCCTCTACTGCATTTTACTTATCTACATAGCCTTCTTATTTAGTTAGTTAGTTATTATATGTAGTTCTCTCCTAGTTTGGCCTACTGTATTCCCAGAGCATAGGTCAGTAATAGGCAAATGATAATTGTTCAACTAGTATTTGTAGATTAGTTGAATAATAATGATATATAAATGTATCTCTGAATATCAATGAGTAATTTTTTTTTAATTAGCACGACTGGTTCAGCAACACAGTTTTCATAAACTTGATAAAATATAGCTACACTTGATTTAAGGTTATGGGCCACCTGTTTTTTGCCTGCTGAGCACCCATTCTGTCTTCTTTTGGTACTGTTACCATATTTTTCCTTGCATAATAGCATGTTCAAAATCTCACGTTAGTTATTTTCCTTAGGTCTGCCTTACCCAGATTCTAATGATATGAGCATTTGACCCAGATGTGGCCTATCAGAGTTTGAGGCTTTGGTTGAAACTCTTAAGAAAGTGAAAGTCTTCTTTCCACCTAAGTTAGATCGATTAAAATAGAGCTTCTGTGGGTCAGCAGGAGAGGGGAACCAGCCTAAGAATGTGAAGCCAACTTGTAGGAAAGCAGAAGTACAATAAATTTCCTGATACAAGCATTTTAACACCTGGAATCAGCCCCAGAGTCTCTGGCTTCTTTCTATAGTAGACTGCAGGAGTTGGAAGAAGCCATTGTATCACTAATGGGAATCTACATTTGCCAGACTTTCCTCCTTTGAATATGCTGCTTAAGGAGAACTCCTGCATGGGGACTTCCCTGGTGGTCCAGTGACTGACTCCAAGCTCCCAGTGCAGGCAGCCCAGTTTCGATCCCTGGTCAGGGAACTACATCCCACGTGCCACAATGCAGAGTTTGCATCCTGCAACTAAAGATGCCATATGCCGCAAGGAAGATCAAAGATCCCAAGTGCCACAACTAGCGAAATAAATAAATGAATATTAAAAAAAGAGAAAATATTGCTTATAAAGAACTCCCGAGACTTCCCTGTTGGTCCAGTGGTTAAGACTTCACCTTCCAATACAGGATGCGCAGGCTTGATCCTGGGTCAGAGAGCTAAGATACCACACGCCTCCCGACCAAAACACCAGAACATAAAACAGAAGCCATTTTGCCACAAATTCAATAAAGACTTTAAAAATGGTCCACATAAAAGAATCTTTCAGAACTAAAGACCACCCATTTATTAAAAAAAAAGAAAAGAAAAGAAAAAACTCCTGCATGTATCAATTCATCTGATTTACAAACTTTTGAGGCAGGTATTAACTTCCTCATTTAATAGATGAAGAAACTGGGTTTTATGGAATTTCTCTAATTTTTAAGGCTACATATTACAGTATAGTTAATGCTACTTCTGTTTTCTTGACTTCCTCCTTTCGGAAGCATACTGCTGCTAAGTTGCTTCAGTCTTGTCCGACTCTGTGCATCCCCATAGACAGCAGCCCACCAGGCTCCTGTCCCTGGGATTCTCCAGGCAAGAACACTGGAGTGGGTTGCCATTTCATTCGCTAGTGCATGAAAGTGAAAAGTGAAAGGGAAGTCGCTCAGTCGTGTCTGACCCCTAGCGACCCCATGGACTGCAGCCTACCAGGCTCCTCCGTCCATGGGATTTTCCAGGCAGGAGTACTGGAGTGGAGTGCCGTTGCCTTCTCCGGAAGCATAAGCTACGCAAAATGTCAATATCCAGATCAGGGATTCTTAGCATGATCCTTGTTTTAGTTTGTTACCCATAACACATACCTGATGACTGATGTTGACGCAGTTTTTCTAGGATGCCATTCTAAAAACCACCACATTTTATGTTAATATGCAGATCTTTCAAGGCAGTAGGAGAGGTGAAGTCACAAATTTTCCCAGCCTAGAGGATATTTTTTTATTAGTTATCAGTCAATCAGTATAAAATATTGGTTGATCCTCCAGGATTTATTTCTCTTCTAAATTACATGATTTTAAGAATATGTCATACAGCTAGAAGTAAAAGGAGGCTAATTTATAACTCAAATGTCAAGTAGACACTTCAGCCTTCTCCTATAAAATGAACTTATGTCTCCTTCTATTTACTGGTGACAGCCGTACTTTGCTGTGGAACTGAATCACATAATAGATATCAATCATTTGTTCTTTAGTAATCAGAAAAGAGATATTCCTGTATCTAATAGCCAAATTTTTTGCATGGCATTTTGTAGAAGACAATAAAAGCTGTAATGACACTGTTCAAATCGTTAAGCATCAAATTTCCCTTTGATCTCTGATCTTTGTGCAAATGTTTATATGACCCAAGCATGAAAAGTAAACTTATTTAGATTTGTGAGTAAGATAAATACGTGAAGATCAGTGGCTCTAAGCTGTAAAGTAGTACTATATTGTTAGATAATCTTTGGGCCCCTAACTGTACAATTCAGACAAATCTTATAAGTTTTATAAGAATGTGTGATGCATCAATTTTCCCAAGCTGTTTAGCCCCAAAGGCTTCAGATAAAAGAGCAATTCATGACATCTGGTAACATAAGATGGTATGTAGTCAGAATACATCATAAAAGAGGTCACATTTGTCCCTAAGGCTATATACTGGCTGCCAAGTAGCTGAAGAGAGGCTTCCTTCTCCGTAGTAATGAACTTGGCTTTTCAGTATATAGAAGGAACCAGTGATAGATGGATGGTACAGAGAGAAAGATAAAGCTATCAAATAAAGAACCAGCACTATATGCCAAATGTACTTAATGCCCTACTATGGTGAATAAGGAAGAGAGTGCCAGAGAAAAGATTCAGAAGGCCTTCTGCATGGGTGAGGTCTTTTAAAGGAGAGGGACCCTATCCTCAAGCAAACATGGCTCAGTCAGGGTCTAGAATCCACAGCAAAAGCTGACAGTCTCTCTTTTTGGTGATAATTTGAGCGAGGTAGAGACAACGATAGAAACTGCTTCTTTATATCTGAATTGTTATTCAGTCACTCAGTTTTGTCTGACTCTTTGTGACCCCATGGACTGCAGCATACAGGCTTCCCTATTCTTTACTATCTCCTGGAGCTTGCTCCATCTCATGTCCATCGAGTCAGTGATGCCATCCAACCATCTCATCCTCTGTCATCCACTTCTCCTCCCACCTTCAGTCTTTNTTTTTGGTGATAATTTGAGCGAGGTAGAGACAACGATAGAAACTGCTTCTTTATATCTGAATTGTTATTCAGTCACTCAGTTTTGTCTGACTCTTTGTGACCCCATGGACTGCAGCATACAGGCTTCCCTATTCTTTACTATCTCCTGGAGCTTGCTCCATCTCATGTCCATCGAGTCAGTGATGCCATCCAACCATCTCATCCTCTGTCATCCACTTCTCCTCCCACCTTCAGTCTTTCCCAGCATCAGGGTCTTTTCCAATGAGTCAGTTCTTCACATCAGGTGGCCAAAGTATTGGAGCTTCAGCATCAGTCCTTCCAATGAATATTCAGGACTGATTTCCCTTAGGATTGACTGGTTGGATCTCCTTGCAGTCCAAGGGACTCTCAAGAGTCTTCTCCAACATCACAGTTCAAAAGCTTCAATTCCTTGGTGCTCAGCTTTGTTTATAATCCCCCTCTCACATCCATCCATACTACTGGAAAAACCATAGCTTTGACTAGATGGACCTTTGTTGACAAAGTAATGTCTCTGCTTTTTAATATGTTATCTAGGTTGGTCATAAATTTTCTTCCAAGGAGCAAGTGTCTTTTAATTGCATGGCTGCAGTCACCATCTGCAGTGATTTTGGAGCCCCCCAAAATAAAGTCTGTCACTGTTTCCACTGTTTCCCCATCTATTTGTCATGAAGTGATGGGACCAGATGCCATGATCTTAGTTTTCTGAATGTAGAGTTTTAAGGAAACTTTTTCACTCTCCTCTTTCACTTTCATCAAGAGGTTCTTTAGTTCTTCTTTGCTTCCTGCCATAAAGGTGGTGTCATCTGCATATCTGACATTATTGATATTTCTTCTAGCAATCTTGATTCCCGTTTGTATTTTATCCAACCCAGCATTTCACATGATGTACTCTGCATAGAAATTAAATAAGCAGGGTGATAATTTACAGCCTTGACGTACTCCTTTTCCTATTTGGAACCAGTCTGTTGCTTCCTGACCTGCATGACGATTTTTCAAGAGGAAGTTCAGGTGATCTGGTATTCCCACCTCTTTAAGAATTTTCCAGAGTTTGATGTGGTCCACACAGTCAAAAGCTTTGGCATAATCAATAAAGCAGAAGTAGATATTTTTCTATAATTCTCTTGCTTTTTCAATGATCCACCAGATATTGGCAATTTGATCTCTGGTTCCTTTGCCTTTTCTAAATCCAGTCTACAGAATGCTTGCCAGGAAATATTATTAAGTAAAACAGGGAGGAGAAATATGTGTATGCTAAACTATACTTTTATATGAGTGTAATATATTGTTATATATTTTTAATGGAAAGATAAACCTTGCAATAAAAGATCATTACCCCAAGGGGAAATAAACGGAACAGGGATATAGGTTGTTTTTAATATACCTTCTTTTTTATTTTTTGTTTTACAACCCTGTGGAATTTTTATATTATTATAAAATTAATTTACATTTAAAATCTCTAAAATTCAGATAGATGAAACACATGAACCTAAATATGCAGCTAGGAGTATAAAACACAGATAATAAAAGGATTCCTCAGCTAATTGAATAGTCTTCCACTTTCCATNTGTTTTACAACCCTGTGGAATTTTTATATTATTATAAAATTAATTTACATTTAAAATCTCTAAAATTCAGATAGATGAAACACATGAACCTAAATATGCAGCTAGGAGTATAAAACACAGATAATAAAAGGATTCCTCAGCTAATTGAATAGTCTTCCACTTTCCATGACTGATAATTTGAGCATCAATTAGGATAATAATTTTAATCAATGGAAACACATCATATGCTTTATCTCATGAGTAGGAGTAAAGATATAAAGGTTTCCATGAACTGACCATTTTAAAAGCTGGTTAGTTTCAATATACTGTTTTCTTTACTTTGATATTCGAAAATTGCCACAATAAAGCAAGAAAAAAGTCAACTTACATTTGCAGAGGAAACCAAATACTGATTTCCATCATGGTGTTGCATTACAAAGCACTGTGTATATTAACCAGAAGTGATTTGTTTCACCTAAACAGAAGTAAGAGACAAGATAAAGTGGTCTGTCAAGCAGATTTCTTTTCTGTTTTTTTTTTTTTTCCACAAATCTTTATANCAGAGGAAACCAAATACTGATTTCCATCATGGTGTTGCATTACAAAGCACTGTGTATATTAACCAGAAGTGATTTGTTTCACCTAAACAGAAGTGAGAGACAAGATAAAGTGGTCTGTCAAGCAGATTTCTTTTCTGTTTTTTTTTTTTTCCACAAATCATTATAAGAGATAAACTGTTAAATTAAGCTGTTTACAATGCTAAAATTATTTTGTTTCTAAACTCAGAAATGGAAAGCATAACATGAATTGCAGTGCATATATTTATGAAAGATGAATCAAGTAGTAACAAAGTACTGGACACTGTTCTGAGGTCATTACGGGGATAGACCCTAGAGTTAGAACCAATATGGTAGCCAGTAGCCACATTAGACTCTAAATTAGCATTAATTAGAATTAAACACAATGAATGGAGAAGAGAATAGCATTCCACTCTAGTATTCTTGCCTGGAGAATCCCATGGACAGAGAAGCCTGGGGGGCTACATAGTCCGTGGGGTTGGAAACAGTCAGACACGACTGAACGCCTAATTCATGCACTTGGAAACACAATTAAACATTTAGTTCCTCAGTCACACTAGCCACATTACAGTGTTCAGATGCCACATGCGGATAATAGTTACCGTACAGGAGGTTTCCATCATCACTGAACCATAATTCTGTTGGCCATAGTTGATCTGAAAGCAGTCGCCCAGTATTTAAATATCAGTTCAGCTTATTAACATAAACTTTCTGCCCTTCATTTTCCTTATCTATTAAATGGTATTAAAAATAGTAGCAGTGAGAATTAAATAAAAAGTACTTAGGGCAGTACTCGATATATATTGTTTCTTTGATATGAACCACCCCTTGAAATAGCTATTAGATGGATTAGACAGTCTTATCTCTGATTACATTGAGTGCATAAGCTTTTGGTAAGTGAAAAAAAAAAAAATTAGCACATTGCTTAACTGAGTTTTAAAATGTTAGTCAACTCAGAGCCTTTAAATGCAGAGTTTAAAACTTGACAAAATCCACAATTCATTTCTCCCAGATTCTCAAAATACATTGTTTTACTTAGCTTTTGTGGATGAAACTGTCTCTAGTATTTAGATAACAAATTCTTTCTGTCTAGAGAATCTGGAAAATATTTAATAAGTGTAGTAAGTAGAATAAATGGGTTCCCCAAAGACAGTCAATTCTATAGTTCAGGAGCCTGTGACTATGTTACGTTATGAGTCAAAAGATACTACCCAGAGTGAATTAAGTTTACCGAGTTTAAAGCTGAGAGTTCTCTTCGGTCACTTGGATGGACCCAATGTATTTACATTTGACCTTAAAATTGAAAGGTGAAGGCAAAGGCAAGTGAGATTTAAAGCATGAAAAAAACTCAGCTGTTCTAGCTTTGAAGACAGAGGAAGAGGCCACCAGTCAAGGTATGTAGAATAGAAAACTTTTAGAGTCTGAATATGGACTTCAGCTAACAGCCAACAAGAAAATGGGGTTCTCAATTCTGCAACCCTCAGAAACTGAATTGTACCAGTATCCTTCAGGAGCACCAGGTCAGATTCTACCCTAGAGCCTCCACACAGGAAATGGCTCTGCTGCCATCTGGATCTTAGCCCAGGGAGACCTGTATCATTATTTTGACCCTCAGACCTATAAAATCAAAACTTTCTATTGGTATAGGCTACTGAATTTTTAACAGTTTGTGGTGGCAGCAATATCAAACCAATATCATCAGGGTTAAAAATGCATTTAAAAGCTGGCAAGAAAAGCCTTAAACTTTTTAGTATGTTCCTGTCATATTATCAAGACAATGAAATATAACTTACCAATTAAGATCCTCATGAAAATAAAATGTGATTAAACTATCCTTGAGACCAAGGATAAGACCATGTTTGCATTCAAAGAGTAAGTCCATAATATATTTTTATAACATATGAACTGAGAATCTGATTGGTATATTCTCTGATGAGAAAAATGGAGTGACTACTTTGAACAAAGGTAGAAAATGTTTTGCACATCAAAATTTGGTCATAACTCTAGATGTGGGAACTCATCATACAAAAGACAGCTGCTCGTGACAAGGTCAGACACGACTGAGCAACTGAACTGAACATGACAAGGTACTTACAAGTTGGTCAGAAATGTCCCCCAATCCTGCCAGTTGATCTTTTTCTATTACTTTTTAACGAGGTCCATAACATTTTGATGTGTCGATAAAATTATTTTAATTGAGTCTAAAAAATAAAGCTTTTCTGGTTTTGCCTTTACAAATAGAGTTATTTTACCTGTTTAAAACAAAAATACTTACATTGAAAAATTTTGCATGGATACTCAGTTCAGTTCAGTCATGTCCAACTCTCTGTGGCCCCTTGGACTGCAGCACACCAGGCCTCCCTGTCCATCACCACTCCCGGAGCTTACTCAAACTCATGTCCATTGAGTTGGTGATGCCACACAACCATCTCATCCTCTGTCGTCCCTTCTCCTCCTGCCTCGAATCCCTCCCAGCATCAGGGTGTTTTCCAATGAGTCAACTCTTCACATGAGGTGGCTAAAGTATAGAGATTCAGCTTCAGCATCAGTCCTTCCAATGAATATTCAGGACTGATTTCCTTTAGGATGAATTGGTTGGATCTCCTTGCAGTACAAAGCCACCCTCAACAGTCTTCTGCAGCACCACAGTTCAAAAGCATCAATTCTTCAGCACTTAGCTTTCTTTATAGTCCAACTCTCACATCCATACGTGGGTGTTAGATGCAAGATAATTTAAGCATTTTTATTTGAAGAAGCCATATAACATTTACAGCTAAATGAAATGGGAACCACTGTCCATGTCAAACATTATATATTGACAATTATGCCAGAAGTTTTTCATTATGTTGTCATAATAGTGTACAATATTCTTTGGAAAATATTCATGGATTTCACAATTAAAATAGAAACAAAAAGCATAGAAAAAAATAAGAATTTCCTGAGATAAATGTTAAAGACACTTTACCATGGTAGAATGGGAAGGTGAGATTAGGGGTAAAATAATGAAACTAGGTTTCTTTTCCATATTATGTCACCATAGAAACAACATTTACTATCATTATTTATAAGGTTTTATCCTAAATTACCTTTCCCAAACAGGAAAAACCCTGGAGTATAACAGTTAAGTTACTTTTATAAATTGTGATACATATTGTATTGTTCAACATCATAAGATCCTGTCCAACTGATTTGTCACCTTCCTAACTCCCACCTCTGTTCATGGGAAGTCTTAATTTTGTAAGATTTTCTGTTACACACTGGGGATAATTTTCATAAGAGTTAGAATGAATAAAAGGTTCATTCAGTACAGATGTCCTTAGCATTTCATAAAACTGAGACTGGGTTTTCAGTTTGGGTTTTAAGCAACCATTATACACCTATATGGTTTATTTATGTATAAAATATGTATATATTTATGAATATTTATATTTACATGCATCACTAAGTTGCCTCTAACTTTTTGTGACCTGCTGTAGCCCGCTAGGCTCCTTCGTCCATGGAATTTCTCAGTCAAGAATACTGGAGTGGGTTGTCATCTCCTATTCCATATATTTATATATTGGTTTATATTTATATATTTATCATTGCAGGTATGAATCTAAAGGGTATGTGACTTCTAGATTTTGCTCAAGTTGTAATTTAGAAGTAAGTTGTCCAGTTGTGGTGTTTGTAAGAATTTTCTTGATTGTGTTTTGGTGCTAACTTTGTGAGTTTTTTCTTTTTTGCCACAACTTGGAAAATATTATTTGTTTTAATAAATATAATTAACTAATTTTATCTCCTATGGGTTTTTCAGAGATAACATCTGAGATCATGGTATCAAGGTAGATGCTAGATTTTCATAAAACAGAATTAGGAACAGATGGCACAAGTAAGTCTAATAGTAGTTAGTGAGAGACAGAAAATGAGGAATGAGAGGAGAGGGGAAATTTTATAAAGCGAAATGATGGGTGTGTATGTACATCGACTGAACATTGCTAAAAGTATGTTAGAAAAACATCTATAGTTACTGATTTATCTTTTATCCTATCACATTTTTGGCAGTTTTTCAAAATTTCTTTTTAATTCTTTTGTAAGGATATAGTTTCTTCTCAGTCCAGGGACTTATAATTTCCTTGGCTCACATAGCTTTTAAGTAATAGAGTTAGGATTCAGACCTATATCTTTCTGATCTCAAACTTTATTCCCTGTACTATAATGTTAAGGAGAATGATGGAACAGCTAAGAGCATTCAGCTAAAAACTCATGTGGTTGACTGCAAAATCATCCAAAAAGATATAAAAACACATAACTCAACGTTTTACAGTATCTGGTGGTAGAGAAACTTGCTCTTCTTATTTCTTCCTGCCTAGAACCTTTAACTTGTTCTGATCCTTTGTAGTCAAATATCTTGAAAGATGTGAATCCCAGATAATGTTCAAGGCTTTTGTAAATTTTGTGTGCAAATGACTGGGGCTTTATTAGAGTAAGATACAATGTTCCTTATTTGAAGCAAAGTGAAATGGTTCTTATATGGAGAATCACAGACCAAAGTCCAGAGACAAATTGGGTGAGCTGGCAAAATGAAGATGCTAGGTATTAATAATGTCTTAACTAGCGCTGTACAGGGAATCAAGTAAGTGAAGGGGAAAGCACATCTCGAACCATCAAATAAGCCATGTACTGTCTCTGTCTGACGTTAAAGACAGCATATTATTAATAGACTGATGTGAATCCCAGCTGAGCCATTTATTGACAGTGTGAACCTGTGTCTCAGTTATTTATTTTCCTCATTCCAAGATAATAATGGCACCTACTTTACTGAGTTGTTTTAGGGGGCCTGAGAGAATAACTATAATGCATCACATAGCTCCTTCCACATAATATATGCTCATTAAATGCTGGGACATTCTGTCCCAGAGATGGTAACAGGGGAAGAAGCAGCCTGCTGCTGCTGCTCCTGCTAAGTCACTTCAGTCATGTCATGTCCCACTCTGTGCAACCCCATGGACAGCAGCCCACCAGGCTCCCCCGTCCCTGGGATTCTCCAGGCAAGAACACTGGAATGCGTTGCCATTTCCTTCTCCAATGCATGAAAGTGAGAAGAGAAAGTGAAGTCGCTCAGTCGTGTCCAACTCTGTGCAACCCCATGGACTGCAGCCTACCAGGCTCCTCCATCCGTAGGATTTTCCAGGCAAGAGTACTGGAGTGGGTTGCCATTGCCTTCTCCGAAGAAGTAGGCAGTACTATCTAAATCTAAATGTTGACTTTCAGTGTGTAAATATACACATTGGTATATTTCAAATGAATAACCAATAAGGACCTAATGTATATACAAGGAACTCTGGTCTATATTATGTAGTAAACCTAAATGGGAAAATAATTTGAAAAAGAATTGATACATGTATTGAGTTAGCCAAAAAGTCTCTTTGGGTTTTTTCATAAGATATAGAAAAACCAAAACAAACTTTTATGCCAACCTAATACATGTATAACTGAATCACTTTGCTTTATATTTAAAACTGGCACACATTATTAATCAACTATGAAAAATGAAAAAGTGTTAGTCACTTGGTCATATCTGACTCTTTGCAACTCATGGACTGCAGCCCTCCAGGCTTCTCTGTCCCTGGGATTCTCAAGAATACTGGAGTTGGTTGCCATTCCATTTTCTAGGAGCTATTCCCAACCCAAGAATAGAATCCAGGTCTCCTGCATTGCAGGAAGCTTCTTTACCCTCTGGCCATCAGGGACACTCTAATCAACTATGCTCCAGTATAAAGTTAAAAAAGAAAGTTGTTTTTTTTTTTTTAAAAGGTTGACTTTCAGATTAGGAGATCAGGAGTCCAGCATGTTGGGTTTCACTGTGTAGTTTAGGTGTAGTCACTACAACACATCAATAAATTTGCCTTTGCATGAAAGCCATTATTCTAAGACTTTATGGTTCATTTCCTGTTGACATCTATAGCTCAGATGAAAAGTGATGATATCAGGTGTGATGGAAACATTCATGAGCAGGAGTTGAATGCTGTCAGAATGCACCTATGCTCCAAATTTGTTTGAGAGAAAGACATGCAGCTTTGGAGTTACATTTTATAATAACCACACTGATTTGATATTGTCTTTATCAAAATAAGGGCCACCTGATGTGCTCATTAATCTGTAAAGCCTTAGCGTGGATATTTGGATAATTTCCATTAGGCTTTGGAAGTGATAAAAATAAGATGTAGATAAAAATAACCGCTGTTAACCTCTTTGATAGACCCCAAGCTATAACCCCTGTTGTTCAGTCCGTAGTTACTGATTAATAATCAGATCAGCTCAGGATGAGTGGAAAGGAAGTACGGTTTTCGCTCTGGCACCTGAGTGAAGAATGTGGCCCTCCATGTTTGAGAATTGTTCCAGTGACTGAGTGTGGCAATAAGCAATGACTCAGAGCTGCCTCCTTTTGAGCCATTAGAGCTGAAAGCATCCTGATTAAATTGGAGAACAGTACTGTGCTTTCATTACAATGGGGACTGCTCTTGCCAAAAGGGAATTTTCCTTAATTAATGAGAAAGCACTCCTTTCAAGTGCTACACAATGAGGTCATTGCAAAACACCTTTCTCAGCAAAGGACAGTCAGCTTCTGCATCCTGGACTTTTGAGGGGGAGTTTAGTGTAACTGTTAAGAAAATAGCCTTTGGAGTCAGAGCCACTTGCTACGAAATACTATCAGCAAATTTTTTAATAATCTTGAACGTGTTATTTCATGTCTTGGTTTCCTCCTCTATAAGAGTAGATATAACAGTTCCGGTCCCATAGAATTATTGTTAGGATTAAACCAGGTAAATATAGTAAAGGACTTAACTACAGTATGTGGAACATACTGGGTACTTATTAAGTAGTTGCATCTTATTTCAACATTTTTATTATTAGTCTTTCCTTGATTTAATGATCAAAACAATAATATTCTCATGAAATACATATGTAAGATAAAAATGATCATTAATTCAGTATTTCTAGTTAATGTCAGACATTTATTACCTCCTGCTTAGACCCCTTCCCCAAAACTGTAGTTTCATAAAAACTATAGGATAAATAGTGATGACAAATAAGTTTTTTTTTTTTTTCTCTCACAAAATATTGAAAGGGAACCTGAGATAGTGCCTAAACTAGTTGAAAGCAAGTGCCATAATTAGATTATTTTGATATGGACCATTTTAAAAGACTTTATTAACTTTGTTAATATATTGCTTCTGGTTTATGTTTTGGTTTTATGGCCATGAGACATGTGGGATCTTAGCTTCTTGACCAGGGATCAAACATGCACTCCCTGCATTGAAAGGTGAAGTCCTAACCACTGGGACACCAGGGAAGTCCCCAAGTACTACAATTGATAGTAATATCTGCGTTAGGGGAAAAAGTGTGACATGAGGTGACCTCTGTATCTTACCTAGACAAACACATCCCCCATCTTCTTGGAATGAAAACAACTTGAAAATTGATTCTGTGTAATATTAGTGTAATATATATATTTCTGTTTCATTGACTATGCTAAAGCCCTAGACTGTGTGGATCACAACAAAGTGTAGAAAATTCTTAAATAAATGGGAATACCAGACCACCTTACCTGCCTCCTGAGAAACCTGTGTGTAGGCTGAGAAGCAACAGTTAGAACCAGACACTGGTTCAAAATTGGAAATGTGTATCAAAGCTGTATATTGTCACCCTGCTTATTTAACTTATATGCACAGTACACCATGAGAAATGCAAGGCTGGATGAAGCACAAACTGGAATCAAGATTGCCATGAGAAATATCAATAACCTCAGATATGCTGGATGAAGCACAAACTGGAATCAAGATTGCCAGGAGAAAGTGAAGAACTAAAGAGCCTCCTGATGAAAGTGAAAGAAGAGAGTGAAAAGCTGGCTTAAAAATCAATATTCCAAAAAACAAAGATCATGGCATCTGCCATCACTTCATGGCAAATAGAAACAATGGAAACAGTGACAGACTTTATTTGCTTAGACTCCAGAATCACTGTAAATGGTGACTTTAGCCATGAAATTAAAAGATGCTTACTCCTTGGAAGCAAAACTATGACAAACCTAGACAGCATATTAAAAAGCAGAGACATTACTTTGCCAACAAAGGTCCATCTAGTCAGAGGTATAGTTTTTCCATTAGTCATGTACGGCTGTGAAACCTGGACAATAAAATAGGCTGAGCACTGAAGAAATGATGCTTTCAAATTTGTTGGAGAAGACTCTTGAGAGTCCCTTGGATAACAAGGAGATCATACCAGTCAATCCTAAATTTTCACTGGAAAGGTTAATGCTGGAGCTCCAATATTTTGGCCACCTGATAAGAAGAATTGACTCATTGGAAAAAGACCCTGATGCTATGAAAGATAGAAGGCAGGAGGAGAAGGGAACGACAGAGGTTGAGATGGTTGAATAGCATCACTGACTCAATGGACATGAGTTTGAGTAAGCTTCAGGAGATGGTGCAAGACAGAGAAGTCTGGCGTGCTGCGGTCCATGGGCGTGTAAAAAGTCAGACACGAGTGACTGAACAGCAACAACAAACATTAGTGTTATTTAGTTTCTCTCTTTGATGATTGCCAAGTCACCAGCACGGGATCTGGCTCTTTCAATTTGGGGGAAGTTTATTTCAAAGGGTTGATATATGAAGTATAACCTGAGCCTACAGTGTTCAGTTTGAAAAACATTTAAAATTATTGTTCATCCAAAATCACTTTAACATACCTCAAGTAATCAACTTTTTCCAATGGTGAGAAAATGGCTTTATGCTTGCTCTAGCATCTCTATGTCAAAATCTACCTGAATGGGAAAGATTTGCAAAGTTTGGAAACAGTTGATAAAGGGGTATATGTGAGAAAGAGAGAGAAAGAGGGAGTAAGTTATTACAATCCAGTTTTCTCAGCAAAAGACAATCAGCCTCTGAATGCTGGACTTTGTATTTGAGAGAGAGAGCAATAATTAGATTTAAAAATTTTATGAGTCTGTAATTTGAAATTTAAGAAAATTTCAAATTAAAAACAATGTTTTTTCAGTATCTAAACTCTGAAGTTTCTCTCTCATGAACTTTTAATTTCTATTGAATGAGGGTGAAGTGAATAATAAACCTGTGATTTAGAAAAATTATGTTAATTATATTACAAAATGATGATAGAAAAAAACCTATAAAAAAGAAAAGTGATTGATAATGGCATGAGCCTCTACTTGTAATAGAAAGTCCTTGAAGAGCAAATCTGACCCCTGGATTCTGAGTCCCTTGAACAGTGACAGCAATGACATACAGCTTGTGACTTGATTGGTTGTATCTCTAGGAAACACAGTATTAAAGAAAGGATATGAGCCATGACACAGCAATAAGTCACTGCAGCCTGAGGCTGAACCTTCAATATGTAAATCGGTAAACTCTTTAATATGTCTAGATAATAAAACTGGAATTATACACAAAGCAGTCATTTGGAGTGGCCATTTTCGGACAGCTGAAGGACACTAGAGTGTATTTGAATTTGAAGCATATGCATTGCCCTGATTGTGGTCGACTGAAATGGTTAGTAATTCATTCTGTAATGATTGTTCAAATTGTTTTTCTAAATGTTTTAGAGATTGAGGTTTTCTCTGCATTTCTTATAACTAGGGAACTTTCTTCTTTATTAAATTGAGATATAGTTGACATATAACATTATATACACTTACGATGTACAATGTGTTGGTTTGATACATTTATATATTGTGAATCCTAAAGGAAATCAACCCTGAATATTCATTGGAAGGACTGATGCTGAAGCTGAAACTCCAATAATTTGGCTACCTGATGAGAAGACCTGACTCATTGGAAAAGACTTTGATGCTGGGAATGATTTAAGATGGGCGGAAAAGGGGGCGACAGAGGATGAGATGCTTGGCTGGCATCACCAACTCCATGGACATGAGTTTGAGCAAATTCCAAGAGACAGTGAAGGACAGGGAAGCCTGGCGTATTGCAGTGCATGGCGTGGCAAGAGTCAGACAGGACCGAGTGAGTGAACAACAACAATGCTTAGCATTGTAGCTAACAGCTCCAGCACATAGGCAATGCTCAGATTATCACCTGAAGAAAACCTGAAATGCCTGATTCAGTCAGAGTCCTGACCTATAAACTCCTGGCTTGGAAGGACAGAAGAGAACAGGGAAATTATCCATGATCTCTCTGCTACTTTCAGAGGTGCTGCTTTCTCTATGGGTTGATCTTCCTCTCTTGTCTCTTCTCCATGAGAACCTGATGGGGTTCCATGAGGCAAAATCACAGAAGTATCAGAGCCCATTAAGTTTTCATCATCAGGGTTTTTTTTTTTAACTAGCCGGTCCTCATTCTCCAGAAGTTCATCCAAGTGACTATATTCACCTGTTTTCTCAGTTTATGCTCCAGCAGAAGCTGCTCCAGAGAAGCAGACTGAAACTGTGACTCTATATTCATCCCTCTCTCCAGATTTGGAAGTAGTGGTTGGCCCTGCAATCTCTGGTCTCTGATAAAACAACAAAAGTCATTGATATTCCTTTTGTTTAGCTTTATTTTCTTTTTTGTAAGGTGAGAATGATGGCTTCCAAGGTATTTATATGTTGGAATTCACCTTAACATTTTTAAAGTACTCAAAGAAGAAATCAAAATAGTCTTCACTGAACAAAAGAAAATAAAGTCAAGGTCACAAGCAATATAGGTAAAAATTAACCGCTTATCAGGCTATAAAAAAATCTCACTAAAGATCAAAGAATTGATATCAATCAGATCATGGCCACTACCAAAGTGCAGTTGCAATGCAAATAATTAAAATAAATCTTAAAAGTCTTTAAAAAATACTTCAGATTCCAAACTGATACAAAGTAATAAAGTATTAAAGATGAAGTAAAGTGATAGAAGTACAGTGTATTATGTAGTTAAGTACTGAACATTAATGAGTTAAGTATATAGTTAAAGGATCAGACTAGCAAATGACCAAAAGTAGTCTGTAATTAACTGCCAAGTGAAGTGTATGAATAAAAATCTCTGTAAGTTTTCCAAGGAGACAGAAATCAGCCAGTATGTTAAAATGGGTATAAGGAGGTGAGATGTAAGCAATGTTTTGAGTGGGAGGAGGGACCAGTTTAGGTAAATGGGGCGGAGTTAGCAAAACTAGGGAGAGGACTCCTGGCAGAGAGGGGTCAACCGTGCAGCTCCAGTGTTGGTTTGAGCTGTTGGAGAGATGGTTGATGGGGCTGCCAGATGCACAGGCTCTTGCATGACCTGTTGTGAACTGCAGCATGTGGGATCTAGTTCCCTGACCCTGGATTGAACCCAGGCCCCCTGCTTTGGGAGCATGACATCTCAGCCATTGGACCACCAGGGAAATCCAATGCTCCAGTTTAATTTTGTGGTTGGGAGCCATTGATGGTTTCCACATGGTGAATCATTTGGTTCAAGTAGATTTTATTTCCTTTCTGATTTATTTTACTTTATTTTTAAAAATCCACAAAGAAATGTGTTCATTGTAACAACTGAAAAAAAGGTTTAGAAAAACCTATATACTACACTCATATTCAAATTAAAAAGATAAATTGTAAAATATTTGTAATCTATATGAAAAATATAATGAAATTTTAAAACATTATAAAGGAAAATGGAAACAATCCAACATGCCATTAGGGAAAAGTTATGACCAGGCAAAATAATGTAAGTAAATTTTCCTAAATCTATGAAGAGTCTTTGTCGGAAGTACACCCTCACCTTGAACCCTCATCCTAGGTATAGGTTGTCAGTGGGTTTTGTTGATTTCTCCTATAATTATTCCATGGAATGCTGTGCAGCTTTCTTGAATACAGAAGTATGAGCCACATGGAATGTCCTCTAATTCAGACCCATCTGCATTATATCTAATAGAAAATTCCTTGATTATTGATACAGAATTGTTTTTTAGTACTATTATCAGCTTGTATGGACTGGAACGTTTTCTATTAATTTCAACTAGATATGGTCCATATAGGAAAGTGATGATTTTCATATTGTATAGTATATGGTATATCATGTATATTACATAACTAATATATTTTACATAGGATTACATGTGTGTATCTTGTGTGCTCCTGTGTGTGCTCATTCGCTTCAGTCATGTCTGACTCTTTTGTGATCCCATGGACAATAGCTCGCCAGGCTCCTCTGTCCATGGGATTTCCCAGGCAAGAATGTTGGAGTGGGTTGCAATTTCCTTCTCTAGAGAATCTTCCTGAACCAGGCATAGATTGAACTGAGGTTTCCTGCATTGCAGACAGATACTTTACTGTTGAGATGTTTTAATACTAGTAAATGTTTTCTGTTTGATGGATTGTGAAGTTAACATATTTACTTCTCTGATATTTTCTTATCTTAACCATACTAGATTTCTTTAAACTAATGACTATATTTCCATTGGAATAAATATTATAAACTGGAAGATGTGCTTTTTTAATTAATATGGAATACTATAGTAAATATTTTAATTATTTCAGTAAAATGTTAATTGATACCTTCAAACATCAGGCTTTTTGGGTATTCATTGATTGCCTCATTGTGCATTGCCATGAAACTATAGACAATATTTGGAGTTTTATACCATAATTTGTATTTGTGATAATTATGCAGATAGTTCAAATCAACCAGTCAGTAATGTTTTTCTTTCAGGTGGCAGTTCTGTCTCTCTTGCCTGTTCTGTATTTATGTTATCTGTGATACCTATAAAATCTATCTAAATTTTTTTTTAATGAAAAGTTTAACTTCTCATTTAAATCATATAATGTCAAAAATGTTAAAATGTGGCTTTCCTAGTTGGCTACTTTAGCAGATCATTCTGTGAAATTTACTGAAAATTCAGACTTCTAATTTTGTATATATAAATGTAATAAAGCAGTAAATACTACCTAAAGATGCTTATTATCCAACTCTCTTTTAAAAGATGGTCACTATGAAATCACAAAAGCAGAATTTATTAAAATTCATCTCTTTTCTTTAAGTTAAACATCAGCAGTGCAATGACAGTAGAATCAGAATCTTTTGATCTAACATACTTTGATATTATATAATATTTTTACTCAAAAGAGAATTTCAGCAAAATTCTTGATAGTAAAAAGGAAAGACCAGTAATGTTTACTTTATTGTTTGTACACAAGAGAGATTAAAATTAGTGGGCTAAAGTAGGAATTATCCTATATTTTATTTTACTTTAACATTTTCAGATAGTTTACAAAGAACTCAACTGGAATGAAAAATCAAGAAACCAGAAGAAAAATCCAATCAATAGCACTGAAGTTCAAGTCTATAAGAGTGAACCAATAGAAGATTTACAGTCATAAACCCTTTGTTCAGGACAATATATATATAAAATTCTACCACTCTTTAAATACCTACTGTGTGTCTGATTCTTTCCCTCAGTCTTAAAAACTCTTTGAGAAGGAGGAGTTACTATTAGCTGAAATTTACAGAAAAGAAAATTTAATTACAGAGAGGTTAGGAATTTCTCTAAAATCTGTCGGCAGTTTGCAGAGTTGGGATTTGAATTCTGTTATCTCTAACTACAAAAATTGTGTCTTTTACAATATACCCCTACTAAACAAAATGTCTCTTAAAATTAATTTTCCAAATAACAGTGAAACTTAAACCTGACTCGAATCCTTTGGCAAATATAGACTAGATTGTCTTTCCAATGATATCATGGATAATGACATCATCTTAGAACCCATACATACACTTGGGGAAAATTAATGCCATCTATAAGGGGATTCAGAAGACAATCCCAAGGAAAAATGACCTATTCAAAAGTCATGCAACAATATTTGCAACTTGTAATTGCTGCTTGTGAAAAAAATCTTGCTCAAAATTTATAAAATGTGAAAAATCAAATGTACTGCCTATGAGTAAATGAATACCTTGACCTTGTAGTAGTGCATTTTTAATACTGATATGTAGTATAGTTATTCATTTTATTTTCTTACCAATATTGTAAGCCCCTGCCAAACACTACTTTGGTCCCAGAAATATATAAAACAAATAATTTAAATATAATAACAAAATTTGACAAGTAATGAAAGAACAGAGAACTCTGAATTAGGAAACAAAGAAGTGAGTCCTGTGATCTCCCCAATTTCCTTCCAAGTTTCCAGGCTACGGCACAGAGGAAGAACTGAGGTGAACCCAGCAGAATCCCAGGGTTTAGGAGAAGGAGATGAGAGCAGGATATAGTGAGGAGACAGAGCACAGGGAGAGAATTCCAGAAATTTTCATAGGATCCCCATTTGAATATTAAATTGCCTGGTAATTAGCAAAGGATGAAAATATATATCTACATAAGACTTGTGCTTTTTGCCATAAGGGTAACTTCAGATATGCAGATAATACCACCCTTATGGCATAAAGTGAAGATGAATTAAAGCACCTCTTGATGAAAGTGAAAGAGGAGAGTGAAAAAATTGGCTTAATACTCAACATTCAGAAAACTAAGATCTTGGCATCTGGTCCCATCACTTCATGGAATATAGATGAGGAAACAATAGAAACAGAGAGAGACTTTTTCTGGGCTCCAAAATCACTGCAGATTGTGACTGCAGCCATGCAATTAAAAGACACTCCTTGGAAGAAAAGTTATGATAAACCTAGACATTATATTAAAAAGCAGAGACATTACTTTGTCAATAAAGGTCCATCTAGTCAAAGCTATGGTTTTCCTAGTAGTCANTCATGGCCACTACCAAAGTGCAGTTGCAATGCAAATAATTAAAATAAATCTTAAAAGTCTTTAAAAAATACTTCAGATTCCAAACTGATACAAAGTAATAAAGTATTAAAGATGAAGTAAAGTGATAGAAGTACAGTGTATTATGTAGTTAAGTACTGAACATTAATGAGTTAAGTATATAATTAAAGGATCAGACTAGCAAATGACCAAAAGTAGTCTGTAATTAACTGCCAAGTGAAGTGTATGAATAAAAATCTCTGTAAGTTTTCCAAGGAGACAGAAATCAGCCAGTATGTTAAAATGGGTATAAGGAGGTGAGATGTAAGCAATGTTTTGAGTGGGAGGAGGGACCAGTTTAGGTAAATGGGGCGGAGTTAGCAAAACTAGGGAGAGGACTCCTGGCAGAGAGGGGTCAACCGTGCAGCTCCAGTGTTGGTTTGAGCTGTTGGAGAGATGGTTGATGGGGCTGCCAGATGCACAGGCTCTTGCATGACCTGTTGTGAACTGCAGCATGTGGGATCTAGTTCCCTGACCCTGGATTGAACCCAGGCCCCCTGCTTTGGGAGCATGACATCTCAGCCATTGGACCACCAGGGAAATCCAATGCTCCAGTTTAATTTTGTGGTTGGGAGCCATTGATGGTTTCCACATGGTGAATCATTTGGTTCAAGTAGATTTTATTTCCTTTCTGATTTATTTTACTTTATTTTTAAAAATCCACAAAGAAATGTGTTCATTGTAACAACTGAAAAAAAGGTTTAGAAAAACCTATATACTACACTCATATTCAAATTAAAAAGATAAATTGTAAAATATTTGTAATCTATATGAAAAATATAATGAAATTTTAAAACATTATAAAGGAAAATGGAAACAATCCAACATGCCATTAGGGAAAAGTTATGACCAGGCAAAATAATGTAAGTAAATTTTCCTAAATCTATGAAGAGTCTTTGTCGGAAGTACACCCTCACCTTGAACCCTCATCCTAGGTATAGGTTGTCAGTGGGTTTTGTTGATTTCTCCTATAATTATTCCATGGAATGCTGTGCAGCTTTCTTGAATACAGAAGTATGAGCCACATGGAATGTCCTCTAATTCAGACCCATCTGCATTATATCTAATAGAAAATTCCTTGATTATTGATACAGAATTGTTTTTTAGTACTATTATCAGCTTGTATGGACTGGAACGTTTTCTATTAATTTCAACTAGATATGGTCCATATAGGAAAGTGATGATTTTCATATTGTATAGTATATGGTATATCATGTATATTACATAACTAATATATTTTACATAGGATTACATGTGTGTATCTTGTGTGCTCCTGTGTGTGCTCATTCGCTTCAGTCATGTCTGACTCTTTTGTGATCCCATGGACAATAGCTCGCCAGGCTCCTCTGTCCATGGGATTTCCCAGGCAAGAATGTTGGAGTGGGTTGCAATTTCCTTCTCTAGAGAATCTTCCTGAACCAGGCATAGATTGAACTGAGGTTTCCTGCATTGCAGACAGATACTTTACTGTTGAGATGTTTTAATACTAGTAAATGTTTTCTGTTTGATGGATTGTGAAGTTAACATATTTACTTCTCTGATATTTTCTTATCTTAACCATACTAGATTTCTTTAAACTAATGACTATATTTCCATTGGAATAAATATTATAAACTGGAAGATGTGCTTTTTTAATTAATATGGAATACTATAGTAAATATTTTAATTATTTCAGTAAAATGTTAATTGATACCTTCAAACATCAGGCTTTTTGGGTATTCATTGATTGCCTCATTGTGCATTGCCATGAAACTATAGACAATATTTGGAGTTTTATACCATAATTTGTATTTGTGATAATTATGCAGATAGTTCAAATCAACCAGTCAGTAATGTTTTTCTTTCAGGTGGCAGTTCTGTCTCTCTTGCCTGTTCTGTATTTATGTTATCTGTGATACCTATAAAATCTATCTAAATTTTTTTTTAATGAAAAGTTTAACTTCTCATTTAAATCATATAATGTCAAAAATGTTAAAATGTGGCTTTCCTAGTTGGCTACTTTAGCAGATCATTCTGTGAAATTTACTGAAAATTCAGACTTCTAATTTTGTATATATAAATGTAATAAAGCAGTAAATACTACCTAAAGATGCTTATTATCCAACTCTCTTTTAAAAGATGGTCACTATGAAATCACAAAAGCAGAATTTATTAAAATTCATCTCTTTTCTTTAAGTTAAACATCAGCAGTGCAATGACAGTAGAATCAGAATCTTTTGATCTAACATACTTTGATATTATATAATATTTTTACTCAAAAGAGAATTTCAGCAAAATTCTTGATAGTAAAAAGGAAAGACCAGTAATGTTTACTTTATTGTTTGTACACAAGAGAGATTAAAATTAGTGGGCTAAAGTAGGAATTATCCTATATTTTATTTTACTTTAACATTTTCAGATAGTTTACAAAGAACTCAACTGGAATGAAAAATCAAGAAACCAGAAGAAAAATCCAATCAATAGCACTGAAGTTCAAGTCTATAAGAGTGAACCAATAGAAGATTTACAGTCATAAACCCTTTGTTCAGGACAATATATATATAAAATTCTACCACTCTTTAAATACCTACTGTGTGTCTGATTCTTTCCCTCAGTCTTAAAAACTCTTTGAGAAGGAGGAGTTACTATTAGCTGAAATTTACAGAAAAGAAAATTTAATTACAGAGAGGTTAGGAATTTCTCTAAAATCTGTCGGCAGTTTGCAGAGTTGGGATTTGAATTCTGTTATCTCTAACTACAAAAATTGTGTCTTTTACAATATACCCCTACTAAACAAAATGTCTCTTAAAATTAATTTTCCAAATAACAGTGAAACTTAAACCTGACTCGAATCCTTTGGCAAATATAGACTAGATTGTCTTTCCAATGATATCATGGATAATGACATCATCTTAGAACCCATACATACACTTGGGGAAAATTAATGCCATCTATAAGGGGATTCAGAAGACAATCCCAAGGAAAAATGACCTATTCAAAAGTCATGCAACAATATTTGCAACTTGTAATTGCTGCTTGTGAAAAAAATCTTGCTCAAAATTTATAAAATGTGAAAAATCAAATGTACTGCCTATGAGTAAATGAATACCTTGACCTTGTAGTAGTGCATTTTTAATACTGATATGTAGTATAGTTATTCATTTTATTTTCTTACCAATATTGTAAGCCCCTGCCAAACACTACTTTGGTCCCAGAAATATATAAAACAAATAATTTAAATATAATAACAAAATTTGACAAGTAATGAAAGAACAGAGAACTCTGAATTAGGAAACAAAGAAGTGAGTCCTGTGATCTCCCCAATTTCCTTCCAAGTTTCCAGGCTACGGCACAGAGGAAGAACTGAGGTGAACCCAGCAGAATCCCAGGGTTTAGGAGAAGGAGATGAGAGCAGGATATAGTGAGGAGACAGAGCACAGGGAGAGAATTCCAGAAATTTTCATAGGATCCCCATTTGAATATTAAATTGCCTGGTAATTAGCAAAGGATGAAAATATATATCTACATAAGACTTGTGCTTTTTGCCATAAGGGTAACTTCAGATATGCAGATAATACCACCCTTATGGCATAAAGTGAAGATGAATTAAAGCACCTCTTGATGAAAGTGAAAGAGGAGAGTGAAAAAATTGGCTTAATACTCAACATTCAGAAAACTAAGATCTTGGCATCTGGTCCCATCACTTCATGGAATATAGATGAGGAAACAATAGAAACAGAGAGAGACTTTTTCTGGGCTCCAAAATCACTGCAGATTGTGACTGCAGCCATGCAATTAAAAGACACTCCTTGGAAGAAAAGTTATGATAAACCTAGACATTATATTAAAAAGCAGAGACATTACTTTGTCAATAAAGGTCCATCTAGTCAAAGCTATGGTTTTCCTAGTAGTCATGTACACATGTGAGAGTTGGACTATAAAGAAAGCTGAGTGCTGAAGAATTGATGCTTTTGAACTGTGGTGTTGGAGAAGACTCTTGAGAGTCCCTCAGACTGCAAGGAGATCCAACCAGTCCATCCCAAAGGAGATCAGTCCTGGGTGTTCTTTGGAAGGACTGAGGCCGAAGCTGAAACTCCAATACTTGGGCCACCTGATGTGAAGAACTGACTCACTGGAAAAGATCCTGATGCTGAGAAAGACTGAAGGCAGGATAAGAAGGGGATGACAAAGGATGAGATAGTTGGATGCCATCACTGATGCGATGGACGTGAGTTTGAGCAAGCTTCGGGAGTTGGTGATGGAAAGGGAGGCCTGACGTGCTGCAGTCCATGGGTTCACAAAGAGCTGGACACAACTGAGCAACTGAACTGAACTGAAGACTTGTGCATAAATATTTATCGCAGCTTTACTTGTAGTAGCTAAAAATCTAAATCAAAAAACCAAAAAACCCAAATGCCTATCAGCAAGTTAAGGCATAAATGAGTTATCATATATACATTTGATGGAATACTACTCAGGAACAGTAATAGAACTTACTATTATTATTATTAGCAAGAATATAGGTGAATCTCAAAGCATTTATGCTGGTTGAATGAAGCCGGACTGAAAAACAGTGTATTGAATTTGATTCCATGTATACAAAGTTCTAGAAAATACCAGTCAATCTCTCACTAAAGAGTATATACTTGGACTATGAAGTGAAGAGTAAAAGTCTATCTGGAAGGAACCAGACAGATTGTGAAAAGTACATAAAAAAAATTGGAAGATGATAAACAGTTTCATTATGATGATTGTGGTACTGCTTTCAATGATTATATTCATCTGTCAAAACTTATAAAATTATATACTTAGATATGTGTAGTTTATTGTACATTGATTATTAATATAGGTGGTTTTCTCTGTTATGAAGAAAAATAGATCGGTATTATATAGGAAAGATGAGTTATGGATGGAAGTAGACCTGTTAGTTTTTACTAAATAGCTTTTGTTTTTAAAAAGTAACAGCTATCCACTTTTGTCTATCTTTGTGGCAACCCTAGGAATAACTTAGAATCCCCATAATACAAAAAATGGCTACTTAAAATCAGATTAGCACATGTTATTCTATGTCTTCAAATAAGGTTTTCAAAAAATATTTCCATGAGGCATAAGTAAATCAATGACAATGATGAAATTATTCTAGGTCAATGGTATGTGAATAAAAATGCATTATTCAGATATATTGAGATGTTAAATACTGAGGTCGAAACCAATTAGCTGCTTGAAAGAGAATACTAAAGTTAACTTTTCAAAAAACGAATTTAATATGATAACATCCCTCAATGTTTATTGGCATGGGGAGTTGAGCAATATACTGGTATTAGTAAATTCTTGCTTAAGGCAACTTCAATAAATCCTTTCTCTTGAGTTCTATTCTACATGTCTAGGAGACTTAATAAAAAAAATCAACAGATAATATGCCTATTATAGATGAGACAGAATTTAAATGGTAAGATAAGAAAGAGCAGGGGAGAAAACATTTTACCATTTGATAACATATACAAAAGTGATTAAAGATGTCCTGGGAAGTAGTCTTCAAATATAAATTTAAACATTTACAATGCTTTACATATGGTATCCTCATTTGAACAGTGCATGTAAATAAACCAATAAAACAAACCATAAATCTCTATAACATATTTTTTGTACATATGCTCTGAATCTTGACACATCCAATTGCTCCATGTTTTCTGTAGTCTATCTCTGATAATTCTTTAATCCTTTCTGATTCAAGTTTAATTTTTTAAGTTTTAAAAATATCTTATCTTTGTTGAATTGTCTTTTCATCCAGCAGTAATCATGGGTGCAGACTGAATATGAGACCTCAATTTTAAGCTTTCCCGGTGCATTTATTGAAGGAACTGATATTTAAAGACAAAGAACGATAGAATGAGGAGTCACATATGGCCCTAAGTGCTATAGTAAAGTAAAGGACAATTCTGTCCTTTACTCATTGCATGGTCACGGAAGCACAAATAATGTATGTATTTAGTTTCAGTCTCCTCTAGTGTAACAGGGATACAGAGACATCCACCTGGCCATGTTCTTATAAAAACCAGATACCTTAAAAAGCTTATGATTCAGCCCTAAGTGTAAGGAGTCAGTCTTATCATCAACATCATATCCCTTCTTTGCTTTCCGTTTGACAAGTAGCTCAAACATCTTGTCGCCTGTGTCCATAGCTCATCTCATTCCTGTCAGCCTGGTGGGGATGCTCTCGAATACACCAAGCCAGCTCCACTGCTTGGCATGCACTGCTCCCAGGGTATTGCTTAGCTAACTCTCACCCTCCAAAACTTCGTTCAAAAGTCACCTCCAAAACTCCATTTATAGTCACAATTTATAATCATAAACTCCCCTCTCGATCTTCCTAGCATCTATGTATTGATGGTGGCATAGTCACTTGTTCTGTAATAAGGAATTCAATGAATGGACACACTAGGTTTTCAACCCTCTTTTATTTCCAGTCAGTGACATTGACCTTCCCATGAAGGTCAAGTGATAAATATGTAAGATGTGAAGCTTAATCTATTCAATCAATATGAAAATTAATTACCCTAAGGGACTAAAAAAAAAAAAAAACTAGTTAAGCTAATAATTTTGTTTAGAGTGACTTCAAAGCATAGGAAAAATTGAAATCACTGGTCTTAGACTTATCCAGTCAAAGGATATCATGTCATTAATTGCTCCAAAACTTTGATATCCTAGAGATCAGCAGCACAGTCCTGTTCTGTAGCTCATATTGACAGTAGGGTTATGACCTTGATGTTGGATCTCAGGATATCCTAATTAGGTAGTAGCTATTTAAGGTTTGTTGTCAAGAAGTTAAGTTGTAGCAGATCAGAGTTCAGCTAGAGCAGGTGGTTTTAGTTTATATTAGTCATTCAGGTATCTAAAAGCAAAAAATTTAAGGCCAAATTTTCAAAAGTACCATATATTGAAGAGATGGAGTCATCAAAATTTGGTAAGTAAATGCAAAACCTTGCCCAAGAATGCGAGTGAAGTGAGTGAAGTCGCTCAGTCGTGTCCAACTCTTTGCGACCCCATGGACCGTAACCTACAAGGCTCCTCTGTCCATGAAATTTTCCAGGCAAGAGTACTGGAGTGGGGTGCCATTTCCTTCTCCAGGGGATCTTCCTGACACAGGGATTGAACTTGGGTCTCCCGTATTGCAGTCAGATCCTTTAACCTGGGAGCCACCAAGGAAGTCCAAAGAATAGTGCTCATTAAAGTTACAGAGCCAGGTAATTGCATACAAGTCAAATGGTGATCTCAGATGCTTCAGTTCTGACTTGACATCTTATTGTCCCAATCATATTTTCCATAGCTTTTCTAACAGATTGAATGAAAAGTAATAGGCCAAAGATTGGCAAACTTTGACCAACAGGCCAATTCTAACCATTTATCTGTTTTTGTACAGTCTGTGAGCTATGTCTGTCTGTCTCTCTCTTTTTTTTTTTAACATTTTAAATGGTTAAAAAAATATTTTATGATGAGTGAAAATTATATAAATTCAAATTGTGGTTTCTATGTAAAGTTTTATTGGAACACAGCCGTGTTTGTTTATATATTGTCTGTGGCAAATATTTGTGGTATAATGGCAGAGCTGAGTAGTTGTAACAAGTTTATGACCAACAACATCTAAACTATCTGCTATCTATCCCTGTAGAGAATACATTTGCTTACTGGTATTTTCGGCTGTACTCAATTATGGGAAAAAAAAAAACAAAACACAGTTATGGTAACTTCATACAAATTACTGCAACCCAGTTGCAGATTGCATAAAACAACATATTAAATAACTACTTTGACCTCTGATTTCATTAGAACTGTCATTAATTGCACTTATTCTGTCTCTTACTTTAGTATTTGAACACCAGTCCCAGCACTGCATTATTTCATAGACTTAAATTTAGGACTATTTTTCCTTCTATGTCTATGACCTCTAACAGGTAATAGATATAGCTTCTAACAGTGTCATTGGGCTTCCCTGGTGGCTCAGCAGTAAAGAATCTGCCTGCAATGCAGGAGACCCAGGTTCAATATCTGGCTAGGTAAGATTCCCCTGGAGGAGGGCATGGCAACCCACTCCAGTATTCTTTCCTGGAGAATCCCATGGACAGAGGAGCCTGGGGGGCTACAGTCCTTACGGTTGCACTGAGTCAGACATGACTGAAGCAACTAAGCAGCAGCAGCAGCTAGCAGTGTCCTATAATCCAGAATAAGCCTCGAATTCAAAAATATGCTTTTATGGAGATCCTAGAAGCAATAGTGAAAACAGCTTCATAGCAAGTTGCGCTAGCGATCATGTTGTTATAAGGTACTGCAGTGGTGAAGAGTTTACCTGCCCATGCAGGAGACAGCAGGTTCAATAGTGGGTAGGAAAGATCCCCTGGAGGAGGAAATGGCAACCCACTCCAGTATTCTTGCCTGGGAAGTCCCATGGACAGAGGAGCCTAGGGGGCCAAAGTGAAAAGGGTCACAAAGAGTCAGACACAACTGAGCAAATGAGAACGCACACATACTAATAATGTGTGGTCATTCTTGCTTTCCACACTCATTGTCGTGATTCATGGCATCTTACCCTAAAAGGATTTATTTCAACCCTGGGAGAAATATATCTGTTATCTCTTTTGCCTTGTGTGTGTGTGTGTGTGTGTGTGTGTGTGTGTGTGTGTTTTCAGTGTTATATTTGTTTTCTTGCTTTTATTTTATCACTGTTCTGCAGCATGTGGAACCTTAGTTTCCTGACCAGGGATTGAACCCATACTCCCCTACATTGGAAGCATGAAATTTTGACCACTGGGCCACCAGAGAAGTCCCTGCCTTGTGCTGTTGTTCAGTAGTGCAGGTCCCTTTTAACATACTACATTATTTAATTCTTTAGTGTATTCAATAATCTACAATTGTTTACAGCTGTCTCCTTCCCCGTTCACTAGATTGTGAACCTGTGTGAGAATCTCTATCAGGTTTTTTGTTGTTATTATTGTTTTGTCTTGTTTTCTTTGTCATTGTTGTTTTGTTTTGCTTTGTTTTTTGTTCACCAAGGTATCCCCATCACTTAGAATAATGCCTGACATATGTCAGGCACCAACTATATATCATTCAATGAATCTCTTTTCTGAAATGTTTTTATACTTTCTAGTAAGAGAGAGTCACATCTTCCTCAGATCTCAGAACATATTTATTATGCTTTATTGCAAGAATTCGTATGTTGACTCTCTCAGGATATCATGCAGTTTTTGAAAACAGGATTTGTTTTTATTAATCTTTGTTTCCAAATATTTGCTGAAAGAAAGGACACATGAATAAATGAAATCTTGCAACACTGAATTAATTGGCTTCTAAATCAAAGGTCAGAATTAATTTGCTGTATCTTATTACTTTGCCAACAAAGGTCCGTTTAGTCAAAGCTATGGCTTTTCCAGTGGTCATATATGGATGCGAGAGTTGGACTGTGAAGAAAGCTGAGCACCAAAGAATTGATGCTTTTGAACTGTAGTGTTGGCGAAGACTCTTGAGAGTCCCTTGGACTGCAAGGAGATCCAACCAGTCCATTCTGAAGGAGATCGGCCCTGGGTGTTCTTTGGAAGGAATGATGCTAAAGCTCAAACTCCAGTACTTTGGCCACCTCATGCGAAGAGTTGACTCATTGGAAAAGACTCTGATGCTGGGAGGGATTGGGGGCAGGAGGAGAAGGGGACGACAGAGGATGAGATGGCTGGATGGCATTACCAACTCGATAGACGTGAGTTTGAGTGAACTCCGGGAGATGGTGATGGACAGGGAGGCCTGGCGTGCTGCAATTTATGGGGTCGCAAAGGGTCGGACATGACTGAGTGACTGAACTGAACTGATAGTTGCTTGAGTAGTAAAATAATAGCCAAACTTTTTTAGAAAAATATCTGTCAAATGGGCCTCTGTTTTTACCCTTATGGAACTCTAGCTTGGCTTGTGGTATTCTGAGTTGGGAAGTTAATTTTATTTGACAGATACTTTGGAACACCTACACTATAGCAAGCCACAAGTAGAGCTGGGATCCAGGATGGTTCACACACACCGCCCAGGTTGAAGCCCATGTAGGAGATGAACAGAGTTGCATCCTTTTCTAGTGACTTACTTGTTTCCAGGAGCTGAATTAAATCCTAGGAAATGGGACTATATTTTAAAATGTCCCTGAGAATTTTAGTTTAATAAATTAATACTGGCATTTTTCTCCTCTCAAATGTCAGCTGTATCAGTTGCCACTGAGTTACTGTTGGAGCATAAAAGCCCTCTCACCCTCTCCTTGTCAGCTGCCTTTTCAGAGTGAAAAGTAGTAAGAAAATCTGGATATTTATTATAATTGGAAACTCGTTATGCTGCTCTGTACTCTTCTCGGGAAAAGGAGAGAAATAATCCAATAAGTTACAATTTTTCAGGCAATAGAAAGCATTGATTGCATTTCATAAAGTCTCTATTGGGGCTATTTTTTTGCATGGCCCACGTTACAGTCACCCAGCTGTCCCTGATTTTGAGGACTGTCACAGTTAACAGTGCACAGCTTAGTCATAAGGTGGAATGGACAGCCCTCTAATGAACTAATAGATCATGTCACAAACCAGGAGATTATGTCACAGACTGAAGCAAACATGCCTCAGGAAAATAAAAATGCTTCCTTGAACTCATCTATGAACATCTGCATGGTACAGTTTCTTTTGAGCTTGGGCTGCTGTAGCCAATGCCATAGGCTCAGTGTTTTAAACAGTTATTAGTTTCTCACAGTTCTGGAGGCTGGCAAGTCCAAGTCAAGGTGCTGGCCAGGTCTGTTCTTGGTGAGGACTCTCCTCTTGGCTTGTAGACAGCTGTTTTCAACCTGTGCCCTCTGATGGCTTTTCCTGGTGTATGTTCACCTTATATGGACTCTAATCTCACCTGAGGGTCCCACCCTTATGACCGCATCTAAACCTAATTATTTTCCGAAGCCCACCTCCAAATAACATTACTTTGGGGATCAGAGCTTCAACTTATGACTTTTGAGAGGGATATAATCATTCAGTCCATTAAGTATGTAGACTCTGCAGTACACAAGCCTAACAGGGTATAGGAGTCAGCCACCTATAACTTGCTACCTGTAGTAAATGAAGCTTTATTGGAACACAGCCATGCTTATTTGTTAACACATTATCTATGGCTGGTCTTACATTTCAATAGCAGAAATGAATACTTGTGGCAAAGACTATATGGTCCATGAGGCCTAGTAGATTCACCATGTGGCCTCTGAGGAAGGAACTATGAACTATCGGGATACGCAAACTCTGTTTTCTGATAACCCCCATCCTCTTGCCTCAGGAAGCGACCCAGATTTCACTGACAGGAATGAAGAACAGCGCTGTGCACTCCTGTCCTGATGCCTGTGAAAGAAAGCAAAAGTGAAGTTGCTCAGTCGAGTCCAACTCTTTGCAACCCCATGCACTGTAGCCTACCAGGCTCCTCCGTCCACGGGATTTTCCAGACAAGAGTCCTGGAGTGGGTTTCCATTTCCTTCTCCAGGGGATCTTCCCACCCTGGGGATCAAACCCAGGTCTCCCACATTGCAGGTGGACACTTTAACCTCTGAGCCACTAGGAAAGAGTATACCAAATTCCTGCTCTAGATAATGCAGTGATCTGAGGCATTCCTATAATTCTGCTACTCTAAATTTGCGATTCTGAAAACTAACATCATGGGATTCACAAGCTTGTCAAAAATAGGTTTCCCAGATATNCCCAGGTCTCCCACATTGCAGGTGGACACTTTAACCTCTGAGCCACTAGGAAAGAGTATACCAAATTCCTGCTCTAGATAATGCAGTGATCTGAGGCATTCCTATAATTCTGCTACTCTAAATTTGCGATTCTGAAAACTAACATCATGGGATTCACAAGCTTGTCAAAAATAGGTTTCCCAGATATTGTGATTCTCAAGTGGGGGTGAGGTCAAGGATTTGCATTTCTAACAAGGGTAAAGGGCATGCTGATACTGCTGGTCCAGAGTCCACACTTTGGTAGCAGTGCTCTAGAAAATCATTATCAGGAAAACTAATACTCTTCAGTGTTGACTCATTTGGAAAAATTATTATTTCTCAAAATATTCAAGTATGTGGGAGGATGGAAATATTTAAGATAAATATTGTAATGATATAATAAGTTTCAAATGATAAACTGTCATAGGAGCACACAGTGCTTTGCATATATTTGACTAAATTTAGTTTTCAAAGTTTTGATTTCTCACAATATGTCAATCATGTAAGGATTATGAGTTACATTTTATGTGAATAAACAGGCTTGTAGCATTGAAGAAATTTGCTTAAAGCCACATACTAAAGAGTGGAGAAAACTGGATTTAAAGCTAGGTCTTTTCATGTGAAATTCCATACTTTTAATCCCTCCTTATACTGAAAATCTAAACTATGATTCTTGGCACCTGACAAAGTTGGCCTAAAAAATATATTTCTGAAAATTATAATCTTGAAACTTGTAGAACAGATGAAAAAATGTGTAGTTTATCCAAATAACTTTTCACTTCTTTTCATTTTCCCTACATCAGTTACCTAATTTGTTCAGTTCAGTTGCTCAGTTGTGTCCGACTCTTTGCAACCTTGTGAATCGCAGCACGCCAGGCCTCCCTGTCCATCACCAACTCCCGGAGTTCACTCAGACTCACGCCCANATTTTTTTTTTTTTTTTTCCACAGAGGGAGAGGGAGAGGAATTTGTGTCACTACAAAGACCAATGAAAGTAAGCTAGTTTGAATAATATAGTCAGTTTCTTTTGCTGTACTGTGAGTGTCAAACTGAGACCCTGTCTCTCCAAGTTTATTAAGTAACTCTGCCTTCAGTTCCCTTCAGTTCAATGTACTTAGATGAACATACACGGATGCAGGGCTTCCCAGGTGGTGCAGTGGTAAAGAATCTGCCTTCCAATGGAGGAGACTTGGGTCGATCCCTGGGTTGAGAAGATCCCCTGGAGAGGAGATGGCAACCGTTCCAGAATTCTTGCCTGGAAAATCTCAGGAACAGAAGAGCCTGGTGGGCTACAGTGCATGGGGTCGCAAGAGTGGAACATGACTGAGCGACTAAGCACATGAGTATAGGCACACACCTTGAGGAGTTACCCTTGCAAGAATGGTTTTAAGCACTTAGCAAGTATTATTTCATCTGATGTTGACAATACCACTGCACCACAGGTGTTAACATTCTTCTCATTTGTAGATGAGGTAATTGAGGCACAGAGATGACGTGTGTGTTGTCCAAGGCCATGCTGCAAGGAAATGGCAGTACTAGGATTTGAGTCTTAAAGCCTGTTCTTGAACCCAGCACTTACAATGTTGGCAGATGTCAAAATGTTAAGAGAGATAGTTAAAAATAGTAAATGTCAGATTTATTGGAATCCTTCATATTCTTAATCTAGTCCAAGATTATTGAATTATTTCCTCTGTGATAGAAAGGGTTTTAGGTAAACCATCCATGCTCTCTCCCCTTTTGCGTCATAACTCTGCCTACAAAGCTCTCAGGACTCCTATACAGAACTTCTCCAAAGACTTATCCAACTATGTTGTGTAAACGTTTCTTATAGCTTTTGTGATGTGTGACTTTTCTGGTGATTTGCCTAATTGGTAGAATGGTAATTCTCTGCTAAGTAAAATACCCTGTGGTTTGTCCTAACAGCAAACTGAGTATCTAATGGATCCAGTGTAAGTGAAGCCCATAAAATGTTCCGTAAATATTTTATGGGTTAAGAACTGTATGCCTTGATATTTAGATGATAGCAGGTAATGGTTTTAAAAGCCTCTTTCAATGTGCAAATGAGTGATGAAGTCTTAAATTGCCTGAGTGCTTGCATTTTGTACATTGTCATTTGGTTAGCAAATAGAAACTGTAGATAAAGACGTTTTATATATTTAAAAATGTCAGAAATAAACTGAGCTGAATAGATTTTCCTTTTAAAACCTCTAGACTTTACTAATTACTATTATTAAGAATTTATATGGTGCTTTGTGTTTACAAATACTTTACAAACAGCAGTTAAGTGTTTACCTGGGATAATTTTTGCTATTGTTTTCACCATTTTCTATGTTGGTAAAGCTAAAAAGCAAAAATTAAATCTTCTTGTGGTGTGTGTGTATATGTGCATGTGTGTGGATGTTTTAAAGACATGGCAAATTCCTAATGAAACTAATACTATAAATGAGATATCCTGACTCCTCAAATCACTATGGCTTTCATGGTAATTCAGTTGAAATTATAGTAATTTGATCAGTAAACAATTCCAATAGAATGTATTGCTGGAATACTAAGTGTTAATTTTTGCCTGTATTCAACATTTCAGGACATACTCATTTCATCTAGGTCTTCAGCCCTCATTGTGATATGTTAGATAACTAAATGTCATCCATTGGTGGCCCATCTTATTGGCAATGTAATAGCGTGACTGGCATACCTTTTTAGGTTTTTTAGTAGACAGATACTTATTCATCCCATATTTGGTTTCTGGCATTGTTCAAGGGAAAGAGGACAAAATTTAAAGGCCAGAGGAGCCATTTCATTCTAGGGATAAAGATTCATAAGCAGCTACAATTAAACATAGGTTTCCCAGGTTGCTCATTAGTAAAGAACCCACCTGCCATGCAGGAAACGCAAGTTTGAGCCCTAGGTCGGGAAGATCCCTGGTTCAGGACGATCCCTTGGAGAAGGAAATGGCAACCACTCCAGTATTCTTGCCTGGAAAATCCCATGGACAGAGGAACCTGGAGGGGTACAGTCCATGGGGTTGCACAGTCAGACACGACTTAGCAACTAAATAACAACTGCTCAAGATGGTGAACTGAGTAATAGTGATGAGTGCATCTGGTAGATCAGAAGTTGCTGGGGGAACTTAAGCAGCTGAATGAGTCTTTCTAAACCTTACAGAGTTTTTATATGCTAACTATATGTGTAATGCTTACTATTTAATACCAAGCATTGTTTAAAGCACTTTACTGATGTTTACTCATTTAGTTCTGATAACATTTTCTGAATAGGTCCTTTCAAGTATATCCATTTGTATTTAGGGTTTCAAAGCACAGAAAGACTAAGCCAAGTACCCAAATCAAAAAGTTAATAACTATCAGAGGCAGGATTTAAGCTCAGGTTCAATGGCTTGCTGCTCGCAAGCCAGTACAGTAAGTCCCCTGCGTGCAAATGAGTTCCATTTTAAGAGCTCATAGTTAAGTCCAGTTTGTTCCTTAAATTCAACACAGTTAGCCTAGGTACCCAACTAACACAATTGAGTATATAGTACTGTACTGTAATAGGCTTACAATAGTTTTCACACAAGTAATATATATATAAAAGACAAAAAATAAAACATTTTAAAGCTTACAGTACCTTGAAAAGTACAGTAGTACAACCGGTACACAGGGGCTGGCACCCAGTGAAGAGGCAAGAGGAGTTACTGACTAGAGGAGGGAGATGAGCTGGGAGATGGTACAGCTGAAGAATTATCAGCAATAGGACAAAGAGAGCAAGCTGTGATTACACTCACACCTGAGTTGCTGGAATGCACACTCACATCTTTGAAAGTTCAGAATTTGAAGGCTGGTATGTGGGGACTTGGGCTTCCCTGGTGGCTCAGATGATAAAGAATCCGCCTGCGATGAAGGAGACCTGGTTTCCATCTGTAGGTTGGGAAGATCCCCTGGAGAAGGGCATGGCAACCCACTCCAGTTTTCTTGCATGAAGAATCCTCATGACAGGGGAGCCTGTCAGGCTGCGGTCCGTGGGGTTGCAAAGAGTCAGAGACAACTCAGTGCCTAAGCACAGCATGTAGGGACTTGCTATATTTGAGAGACAAATGCTGGTAGGAGTGGAAGGTTTGCCTTATTCAAGAGGCTGGCAGCCTGGGGTGAAAGTGGACTCATATCCCAAAACCACCACTGCAGAGTCTGCTGGGCTATGAAAGTTTTTAAAGGGAAAAATGTGAAGTGATCTCAGTGAGTCGTTGAGGTAGAAGGTCAGACTCTTGGCCATTTCCCATTATGTGCAGACTTGTTGGCAGCTTGTGTTTCTTTTTTAGATGCTCTCTTGTTCACATTGTCAGCCTGGGAGATTATGGACTGGAAAGCTGAGGGAACAATCTAGTCATCTCTTAATTACTTACTCTTCATTTCTGCTTCTTTAATCTAAAGAAGGTATCAACAGGTTAGGCTTTGCGTGATCAAATGATTTGAAAGGTGTACTTACTTGGGCTGGATGTTAGTTAAAATGCAACTTTGCTCAAGTGACAAGACAAAGGGCCTCCTGCAGAGAGCTGTTTCCTGTAAAGAGCTGCTCACAAGGCTGTTCGGTTTAATTGTCCTTACTCCTAACTACTACTCAATGCTATTTACATGTTTGGAGATGAACACAAGAATGCAATTTATTTTCCTATTTCTCAGTTACAGATGTATGATATATATTATTTTGATTTGAAATAAAAATTNACACAATTTGCTCAAGTGACAAGACAAAGGGCCTCCTGCAGAGAGCTGTTTCCTGCAAAGAGCTGCTCACAAGGCTGTTCGGTTTAATTGTCCTTACTCCTAACTACTACTCGATGCTATTTACATGTTTGGAGATGAACACAAGAATGCAATTTATTTTCCTATTTCTCAGTTACAGATGTATGATATATATTATTTTGATTTGAAATAAAAATTTCGAATTCTAAATAAACTGAGTAGATGAAGACACCCCTGTAATATTGTCAAATAGATGTTCGGCATAAAATAGAAGAAAGCTGAGATCTTTAATGTGCACTGGGCCTAGATCTGTGACAAGTAATTCAGGTACAAACACTTCCACAAGGAAATACAGTCCCTCTCATTTTTCTCGAAGCCTGTGGCCTTTGTGGTCTCTCCTTATTATTCCCACTTCAGGCAGAGAAATGAGTGTAAGACATATTTCGCTGTCCTCTTGATTCTACAAGAAACTCAGCAGCTCAGGTGTGATGCTAAACGGCAGGCTGTGCTCAGCATCATTGTTGCAAAATGATACAGTAGCAGAGGCATCTTGACTCTAGATTTTTGCAGTGGGCAGATAATGGCCCAGATGTAGATTTTTTGAGTTTTAAAAGAGAAGACAGAAGTGACACACATATGCACCCAACATACAGAGACACACACAGCCACTTACAACACAGAAACATACCTTGAAATTTGATTTTCTTCATTTAGCAATAACTTAAGAAAACAAACAATAAAACCACTGTCATGATCCATACTGTGTGAACCAACGTAAACCTGCCTGCGAGCTGAACTTCAAAGTCTAGATCATGTCAAAGCAAGAATGAAATAAAGGAAGTGAATTTGGGGGAATACCCCGGGGCCCCCGAGGTTGAAATGAGTAGAATGTCTCTTCTTTCTCTTCCTCCAGGAGCACCTGACTAATGACACAGCCCTCAGGGTATGAAAAGTCAAATATCTTCTTCTTCCTGGCAGTGTCTGTACGGATCAGATGATCGAGTCTGTGGGGAGAAAACAATCCCAAATTCCCACAACAAAGGTTTACTTCTTGTTAAGTCATTTGTCTGTGGATTGTTGGCTGGATTATGGAGCAGCAGCCATCTCAAATATTACAGGGCACTCTCAAGGGGACAGAGCTCTCAAGAGGACCTTTCTTCTCTGTCAAATGGTCTGAACTAGACACACATTTTCTAGGTATAAAAAACAAGACAACTGCAACAAAAAACCAACCCCCACAAAATGAAAGTCGCTAAATTGTGTCTGACTCTCTGTGACCCCATCATGCTCCTCTGTCCATGGGATTCTCCAGGCAAGAATATTGGAGTGGGTTGCCATTTCCTTCTCTAGGGGATCTTCCAAACTCAGGGAACAAACCCAGGTCTTCTATGTTGCAGTCAGACTCTTAACTGTCTTAGCCACCAGGAAGTCCAAGAATACTGGAATGGGAAGCCATGCCCTTCTGCAGGGTATCTTCCTGACGCAGGGATCTAACCAGGGTCCCTTCCATGGCAGGCAGATTTTTTACCTTCTGAGCCACCCTCAAAAAACCAAAAGCAAAAACCCAAGAGAAGGGGAATTCTTGTACAGAGGAAAAAAAATACATATTTGGGTAAGAAATCAATTACTNGCCATGCCCTTCTGCAGGGTATCTTCCTGACGCAGGGATCTAACCAGGGTCCCTTCCATGGCAGGCAGATTTTTTACCTTCTGAGCCACCCTCAAAAAACCAAAAGCAAAAACCCAAGAGAAGGGGAATTCTTGTACAGAGGAAAAAAAATACATATTTGGGTAAGAAATCAATTACTATTAGATTTCCATTAAATAACTAAACGATAGGCTACTCTTGATCATTTAACAAGTCAAACACATTTATGTTATGGCTTTCATTATGATTTAAGTTAAACTTATAGAANAAGAATACTGGAATGAGTTGCCATTTACTCCTCTAGGGAATCTTCCTGATCTGTGATTCCAAACTCATCTCCTGTAAGCCCTGTATCGAGGAGGACTATTTTTTTTTTTTTTTTTTTTTACCACTGAGCCACCTAGAAAGCCCAACCCCATGTTCAGCAGTGTCTAAACACTTCAGTTTTGTCTCATATCTCTCTTTCCACCAGAGTATCATTATCCTAATCTTTGTGCTGATTATATCCTTGTAAATTCATTATCAATGTATATGTCAATAAATGATATATTGTTTAGTTTTGAAAAGACAGGCACTAAGCAGAAACTTAGATGTGTTAAGGAGGAGAATGGCAATAGTTTTAAATGGTAGCAGGGAAGAGTAAGTTAGATGAACTGAGCCTCTGTGTGATGGTGGCATTTCCTTGAAAATGTACAAAAGCATTCCCTGCAGAAGGGACAGGAGTCTAGCCAAATCTATGAATGGTTCATTACCTTCAGATAGGATTCTGGACCGAAGTAACCAAGATGTCCTCAGCTCAGGCTAAAACTGGTTTAATGGCATCTTCTGTGTTTCTCTTGAGTCCCTCCACATGAGTTTTCTCAGGTTACTTACTTGTATTGTTAGGAGTTGGTCTCCTGGAGCATCTTAAGAAAGTACATGGGAGGCAAATTATGAGACCCGCCTTATCTACTTACTTTCCTGATAATCTCACTAGGTGGGAATTCGTTTTCCTTCAGGGGATGAGGGTGTTGCTTCCAGCTTTATTGTTTGCAAGTCCAAAGTCATTCTGTTCTTTCTTGGTGTGTGACTTGCTCTCCTCCACCCTTAATACTTTAGTGATGTATGATTTCCTGTGCGTTGGTTCAATCACACCCGTTGTTTTCTGTGCTCTGTAGGCCTTTTCTATTTGGTTACACTGGTTTCTATGTCCTGGGACTTTAAAAAAGAATTTAGTGATTTTTTTTTTTTCTTTATTCTTTCTTTCTGAAATTCTATTATTTTCAATTTGGATATCTAGGAATAATACTCCGATTTACTTAAATTTTTATGCTCATTCAATTTCTTTTTCTTTCTCTCTTTAATTTTATTCTTCATATGAAATCCTCTTATTTTATGGAGGTTTAAATTCCTATCATAATTTAATCCCCAAGAATTATTTTTGTTGTCAAATGTACCTTTATTTTTTAGTAATCTATTCTTGTTTCATATATATATTGCCTCTTTTATTTTTCTTAATGTGCTACATATGTGTTATTAAGTATGTGTGTGTTTAAAGTATATGTATGTATTTAGTTTATTTATTAAAATATGTATTTTAAACTTCTTTTATGTAGTATATGTTTTTTATGAGTTGTTTTTTAAATATTTTACCTTTATCTTTTATCACAAATCTGATAACCCTTGGCTATCTGTACATCATTAATAATTTGGAATAAAAAAACTGTTTACCTGATCTGAGAATTTTCCTATATGAAACAGAATCAGCCATTTTACCTCATTTCTTTCAGTAGGAAATTTGAGAAGCTATATTAGAAGTAAAATCTGGTTACTAGAGAAGTATTCTTTGTTCATGGACTGTCATTGTTTCTAGGTCACTGCAGTGGAGAAGTTTAGAAAATATTGTTGAGTTCAGATATTTTGTTATGCCAGAAAGGACGAACGCTTTCGATAAAAAAGCGATCAACTTAAAAGGGCAGGGCTCAGCTTGAAGAAACTCACAATGGCCAAATGCTGACTCTCAGAGTGTCGCAGAGAAAAATGATTGTAGATTAGAGAGGCATATTAAATAAATGAAAACTCAAGAGTCTATAATAATAACAAAAAGAGTAATCCAGAAGAATTATAGTTCCCATTATTTATGGTGGCTCATAAACCAAACACTCATTTTCAGAACTGGTTATTAATAGAAAAGAGTTACCATATACTATCCTCACTTCATGAAAGAATGAGATTTCTCAGTAGCCAATTAATCCTGGTTGATAACTAGTGAAGAATGCCAATGTAAATGAATTGAAGACATGATACAGTGGGGAGCTCATCATTTTCAAATATTGATTCAGGTATGAAATAACCATTGGTTCTTAAAACACAAGGTAGAATATTAATAGAGAATTCTGCAGTCCTTAAATTGTCACATTTTATAATGGCAATTAATATTTCATATGAAAATGAATATGCTAACAAAAGAAAAATGATACTAATATTACCGAACACCAATTATACAGCAGATATTACTAGTTGCTTTAATTATGTTTTCTCATTTAATCTTCTTAACAATACCATGATGTAGTGGCAATATGGTTTAAAAGGGGAAAAATAAAGATCATGATAGTTCAATAACCTGGCAAGATCCACTTATTAGGAAGTGACAGAGTTAAAATTAAAACTCTAGTCATGCCGATTACTTTCTTTGTTCTATAAGCCTCAAAAGTAGGTTATATAACACTTACACGTTTTTGGTTGAATTTATCAACATAGGTATAGGTCTAAACTAGCACCATGTAATGTTGATATTGGGCTTCCCAGGTGGCACTAGTGGTAAAGAGGAGACAGAAGAGACAAAGGTTCAATCCCTGGGTTGAAAAGATCCCTGGAAAAGAGCATGACAACCGTATTCTTGCCTGGAGAACCCCATGGACAAAGAAGCCTGGGGGTCTACAGTCCGTAGAGTTGCAAAGAATCAGACATGACTGAAGCGACTTAGCAGGCATGCGTGCTATATTGGTATTACAGAGCAGTACCATAGATTTTCTATGATATCTGGAAAAGATTTTAATTTTTAAAAGATGATGTTTTAAGACAGTTTGGTCTCAGCCTCATTTGTGNTGGGGGTCTACAGTCCGTAGAGTTGCAAAGAATCAGACATGACTGAAGCGACTTAGCAGGCATGCGTGCTATATTGGTATTACAGAGCAGTACCATAGATTTTCTATGATATCTGGAAAAGATTTTAATTTTTAAAAGATGATGTTTTAAGACAGTTTGGTCTCAGCCTCATTTGTGACCTGGGGCACAAAGCCAGATAGTTTATTTTGTTGAAGATAACATGTATATTTGTTAACACGTTTTCCTCTTTATACAAATATTTAAAGCAAACCACAACCTGTATATCAAACTTTACAACGTAAAAGTAGTTCTGAATAATTTTCATTGAGAAAGTGATAGAAAGTTGAATGACGTGTTTGATGTCTTTGTGCATTGGTATCTGAGGTGTAAGTTATAGTATTTCCTTAACCAGCACTGCATGTATTAAATTATTTGCTTGATAGAAAAACTTATCTATGTATATTTTTGTTACCGTTCAACTTTACTTCCCTCAGCTTAAACTTATAAGATATTATTTCTAACAGTTTATCCAGATAAACTGAGCTATTTTGTAATGGTATGTCCAATAAGAAGTTAATATCTAAACTATGTAAAGAATTTATACAATTCAAGAGCAAAAAATCAATCAAATCCAGAGGACTTGGATACTGTTTATCCAAAGAAGACATACAGATGGCCAACAGGCACAAAAATGATGTTCAATATCACTAATCATCGGAGAAAGGCAAATAGAAGCCGTGACGTGATACTGCTTCACAACTGGCAGAGTGGCTATTGTCAGAAAAGCAAGAGATGACAAGTGCTGGAGAAAATGCAGAGAAAAAGGAACCCGTGCACACTGTTAGTGGGAATGTGAATTGGTGTGAGCACCCTGGGAGACGCTATGGAGGCTCCTCAAATCACTGAAACTAGAACCACCATGTTATAATCCAGCAAAACCACTCCTGGATATTCAAAGAAAATGAAAACACTAAGTCAAAAAAAAATACATGCACCCGATGTTCATAGATACATTGTTTATAACAGGCAATAAGTGGAAGCAACCCAAGTGTCCATCAACAGATGAATGGATGAAGAAATGTGGCATATACATAAATAGTGGAATACTACCCAGCCATCAAAAGGAATGAATGTTTGCCATTTGAAAAACCATGGATGTACCTAGAGGGTATTGTATTTAGTAAAATAAGTCAGATTGTGAAAGACAAATATTGTCTGTTTCACTTATGTGTGGAATCTAGAAAATAAAACCAAGAACAAATACAGCAAAACAGAAATAAACTTACCAAAATAGAATGTACTAGAAGTTACTAGAGGGTAGGGAGTATGGGAGGAGCAAAATAGGTGAAGGGTATTAAGAGGCACAAACTACTATGTATAAAATAAATGTCACAAGAATGTGATGTGCAGCATAGTGAATATAGTCCCTATTTTATGATAACCTTGTATGGCATGTACTCTGTAAAAGCATAAAATTCTTATGTTGTTCACCTGAAACTAATATAGTATTGTAAGTCAGCTATGAAAGTGAAAGTCATGTCTGGCTCTTAGAGACCCCATGAACTATACAGTCCATGGAATTCCTCTCCAGGCCAGAACACTGGAGTGGGTACCCTTTCCCTTCTCCGGGGGATCTTCCCAATCCAGGGATCAAACCCAGGTCTCTCGCATTGCAGGCAGATTCTTTACCAGCTGAGCCATATGGGAAGTCACAAGGGAAGTCAGCTTTACTTAAAAAAAAAAAAAATTATCAGACTAGAATATTGGTGTCGACCTTTCCCCAGTCTGGGGTCCTCAAGTTTATAAGCCCTGTAGTTCTCTTATTGAACATTGCCAAAGAGTTGGCATACTGAGTCAGAAAGATCAAACATATATACTACTAATAATGTTATTACACAGCAATTGTTCTTTCCTCAGGCAAAATGGGGATACCTTTCCATAAATACAGTTCTCGCCACCTTAACTACATTGTCAGCTTGCTTCCAACTGATCATCCTCTATCACCTCTCACTTCCTGTTTTACACAGTAGAAGGAGTATGACAATGGGGACCAGGTCTATATCGGACGGAGAATATTGCTATGTATAACGATTCATCTGTTTTATTACAAGCTAATTTTTGTCCTTGTTACTGGTATCTGTACCACATGCCTTAGAAGTTTACTATCAAAATGCTTACTGTTTTGATAGAAAACTGATGAAACCAAAAGTTATAGTATTAGTAGCAGAATTTGATAAAAATACTTTTGCTTTTCTTTATGCTTTAAGAAAATAAATGGTTATAAAAGTTAAAAGGCAGCATGGGCTTGCCATTTTGCTATGCCAGATGCTTATCTAACCTCCTGGGTTCATTGAAGGCCCAGATAACCATTGGGGTGTGTGTGCACAGAGCCTGTGTGCTACAGATCACCCTTTTTTGTGTCTTCCCTATCCATGGCATGGCATGTAGTCTTCTAGAATCCAGCTCACAGCTTCCTCTCCAGCCGTGCATGTGTGCTAGGTCACTTCAGTCGTGTCTGACTCTTTGTAACCCCATGGACTCTAGCCTGCCAGGCTTCTCCATCCATAGGTTTCTCCAGGCAAGAACACTGGAGTGGGTTGACACTTCCTCCCCAAGGGGATCTTCCTGACCCAGGGATCCAACCTGTGTCTCCTGCAATGCAGGCTGATTCTTTACCACTGAGCCACCAGGGAAGCCCTGCCACCCCCCACCCCTTGCTCCGGCAGATCTGATATCAAATCTGGGTTCAAGTACTAAATGAGTACTAAATCAAGTACTGGGTTCAAGTAGCTGGATGAACTCTGACAGTTTCTTTCACTTCTCTGAGCCTTACTGCTCACAGTTAATAAAAGGGAATATCACTGAAATAATCAAGTGAAGTAACATGTACAAAATACTCTGCAAAAACATTAGTGCCCCTCCTGTGATTAAAGATGACTAGAATTAGAGATTAAAAAAAATAACTCTCTTATTCTTCCTGGGAGTCTTTGGTCTACCATGGGACACCAGTCCTAATGATTCACATTTTACCTTTTTTTCAGGATAAAAGTCTCCTCTCTTTTATCAAAATGTGAGTCTGTTTCTTTTTTTTTTTAATACTGCCTGACTCCTTTCCTCCATCCCCCAAATCTTAGAAGGTATGAGAGAATCTCAAGTTTAAAAGGAGAAGGAAGGAAAACATGTGAACATTTCTTTCATGCCATCACGTGTATTGTATTTTCTTCCACAATTAAAGCAATTCCTAATAGCCCGATGTCTGGATTAATATAAAGAACAGTGACTTTGTAAGCACCTGCTAGGCAGCTCTATAATGGATAGCAGTCCTCACAATCAGATTCAGAGACAAATAAAATTGGACGACAGAATTTTGCCTCTTCAAAGTTACTTAACCCACTGGAAGTCTTTTATATGACAGTCTGCAGCTGTTGACGCCTCCCTCTGAGGGAGCCTCCCCTGGTCTAGCGTAGATCTACCTGCCAGGGAATCTCTCTCACCACTGATTGCTTCTCTCCTGCTGCAATAATTGTCTTCCAAGCTGGGCTCCACATACAGATATCCCAGCTGGAAGAGGAAACTATGAGAGAGAAGAAAATACTAGACTGTTGGTTCTGATTTTTCCATGAATTTCTTAAACTGTAGTGCCCAAATTTATATGGATGTCAGAGCTCTGTTTAATTAATTTGCTATTCAGTTGAGGCCTGTAGAGAGTAAATAGTTCAGAGGCTTTGGAAAACAAGCAGAAAACGTCTTCAGGGGTTCCTGCCATGCTGTGGTTTGTGACAGGAAAATGGGTGAGAATCAGGGCCCAATTAAGGGAAATTCAGCTGCTGATCCAAAGGTGCCCAGGTTCACTGAGTTAACATCCCAGTCTCCTTCATCGGATTTAAGGGACAAGATGGCTGGTCTCCTNGGTAGCCATTCCGTTCTCCAGGAGATCTTCCCAATCCAGTGATCGAACCCAGGTCTCCCACATTGCAGATGGATTCTTTACCAGCTGAGCCAACAGGGAAGGTTTCTCATAAATGGCTTCTATTATGTTAAGATATGGGAGCTCATCTGGTAAAGAATCCACCTGTGTGCAATGCAGGAAACTTGGTTTGATTCCTGGGTTGGAAAGATCCACTAGAGAAGGGAAAGGCTACCCACTTTAGTATTCTTGGGCTTCCCTGATGGCTCAGCTGGTAATGAATCTGCCTGCAATGCAGGAGACCTGGGTTCGATCTGTGGGTTGGGAAGATTCCCCTGGAGAAGGGAACAGCTACACACTCCAGTATTCTGGACTGGAGAATTCTATGGACTTCCTAGTCCATGGGATCACAGAGTTGGACATGACTGAGCAACTTTCACTCACTTCACTCATNGCTGGTAATGAATCTGCCTGCAATGCAGGAGACCTGGGTTCGATCTGTGGGTTGGGAAGATTCCCCTGGAGAAGGGAACAGCTACACACTTCAGTATTCTGGACTGGAGAATTCTATGGACTTCCTAGTCCATGGGATCACAGAGTTGGACATGACTGAGCAACTTTCACTCACTTCACTCATGTTCCCTCTGTACCAAATTTGTTGAATTTTTATCATGAATGGAAATTGAAATATGTCAGATGGTTTTTTGCATCTATTGAGATGATCATGTGATGTCTGTTCTTCCTTTTGCTAATATGGTATATCAAGTTGATTGATACTGAGCCATATATGCATCACTGGAATAAATCCCTCTATATTATAATGTAAGATCTTTTTAGTATACTGTTGAATTTGGTTTGCTAGTATTTTGTTGAAGATTTTTGCAAGTATATTCATCAGAGAAATTGCATGGTATAAGTGGCATGTAGCCAATATTTTATAATAACTTTCCATGAAGTATATTTTATAAAAATATCAAATTACTAATAAGGTACACCTGAAAATCTTACTGTAAGTCTACGACACTTTAATCCAAAAATATTTTTTTTAATATTAAAAGAAAGAAATGTAACTTTCCTGTCTTTGTCTTTTGTATTACGGAAATGTAAGATTGATAAAATGACGTTAAAGTATTCTCTCTCTTTGAATTTTTTGGAAGAGTTTCCATCAGTTCAGATATTCAGTCATGTCCAACTCTTTGAGACCCCATGGACTGCAGCATGCCAGGCTTCCCTGTCCATCGCCAACTCCTGGAGCTTTGTCAAACTCATGTTCATCTAGTTGGGGGTGCAATCCAACCATCTGATCCTCTGTCATCCCCTTCTCCTCCCACTTTTAGTCATTCCCAGTATCAGGGTCTTTGCCAATGAGTCAGATCTTTGCATCAGGTGGCCAAAGTGTTGGAGCTTCAGCTTTAGCATCAGTGCTTCCAATGAATATCCAGGACTGATTTCCTTTAGGGTTGGTCTTCTTGCAGTCCAAGGGACTCTCAAGTGTCTTCTCCAACAACACAGTTCAAAAGCATCAATTATGATGTGCTCAGCTTTCTTTATAGTCCAAATCTCATATCCATACATGACTACTGGAGAAACAATAACTTTGACTAGATGGACCTTTGTTGGCAAAAGTAATGTCTCTGCTTTTTAATATGCTGTCTGGGTTGTTCATAGCTTTTCTTCCAAGGAGCAAACATCTTTTAATTTTATGGCTGCAGTCTCCATCTGCAGTGATTTTGGAGCCCAAGAAAATAAAGTCTGTCACTACTTCCATTGTTTCCCCACCTGTTTACCATGAACTAATGAGAACAGATGCCATGATCTTTGTTTTCTGCATGTTGAGTTTTAAGCCAGGATTTTCACTCTCCTCTTTCACTTTCATCAAGACACTCATTAGTTCCTCTTCGCTTTTTGCCATAAATGTGGTGTCATCTGCATATCTGAGGTTATTGATATTCCTTCTGGGAATCTTGATTCCAGCTTGTGCTTCATCTAGCCTGGCATTTTGCATGATATACTCTGCATATAGGTGAAATAAGGAGGGTCACAATATACATACAGCCTTGGAGTGCTCCTTTCCCGATTTGGAACCAGTCTGCTGTTCCATGTCCAGTTCTAACTGTTGCTTCTTGACCTGTATACATATTTCTCATGAGGCAGGTAAGGTGGTCTGGTGTTCCAATCTCTCTAAGAATTTTCCAAAGTTTGTTATGATCCACACAGTCACAGACTTTATCATACTCAATAAAGCAGAAGCAGATTTTTTTTCTGGAATTCTCTTGCTTTTTCTGTGATCCAGGAAATGTTGGCAATTTGATCTCTGGTTCCTCTGCCTTTTCTAAATCCATCTTGAACATTTGGAAGTTCTCGGTTCACATACTTTGAAGCCTGGCTTGGAGAATTTTGAGCACTACTTTGCTAGCCTGTAAGATGAGTGCAATTGTGTGGTAGTTTGAACATTTTTAGGCATTGCCTTTCTTTGAGGTTGGAATGGAAACTGACCTTTTCAAATCCTGTGGCTACTGCTGAGTTTTTCAAATTTGCTGGCATATTGAGTGCAGTACTTTAACAGCATCATCTGTTAGGATTTTAAATAGCTCCTCTGTAATTTCATAAGTTCCACTAACTTTGTTTGTAGTGATGCTTCCTATGGCCCACTTGACTTCACCCCCTGGGATGTCTGACTCTAGGTGAGTGATCACACCACTGTGGTTATCTGGGTCATGAAGATAATATCATCTTCTATTAATGGACCATACCATTTCTGTCCTTTATTGCGTCAAGTTAGTGTTATTTCTTACATAATGATGGTTATAATTAATCAGAAAAGGTATTTGAATCTGCAGTTCTCTTTATGGGAAAGATTTAACTACACATCAGGCATACATTTTGGCTGATTATTTCAAGATAGTTCTTAAATCTGTAGGGAATATAGAACTATTTTTGTAAAACCATATATAAAATCACATTAAATCATAGCACCATCCTTTCGAGATTTTGTGAGCATTTTTGACTTAATAAACTTAATCCTGTTTTTTATTCAGGTTTGTTTGATAGCAAATTGATAGCAAATGATGATTGCTAGTTTATGATTAGTGATTTCTTCTGTAGGTTGATTATATGTACAATTATACATATTAAAAAGTAAAAGGTCGCAAATTTACAACTCTAGAAAATGTGAAGTCATACTCTGGTACTCTTTGCACTCAGATTATATGACAAACCTAGACAAGTTATTAAAAAGTAGAGACATTACTCTGCTGGCAAAACTGTATAGTAAGAGCTATGGTTTTTCCAGTAGTCATGTACAGATATGAGAGTTGGACCATAAAGAAGGCTGAGCACCAAAGAAGTGATACTTTCAAACTGTTNCCTAGACAAGTTATTAAAAAGTAGAGACATTACTCTGCTGGCAAAACTGTATAGTAAGAGCTATGGTTTTTCCAGTAGTCATGTACAGATATGAGAGTTGGACCATAAAGAAGGCTGAGCACCAAAGAAGTGATACTTTCCAAACTGTTGTGTTGGAGAAGACTCTTGAGAGTCCCTTGGACAGCAAGGAGATCCAACCAGTCAATGCTAAAGGAAATCAACCCTGAACTTTCACTGGAAGTACTGATGATGGAGTTCCAATGCTTTGACCACCTGAGGCAAAGAGCCAACTATTAGAAAAGACCCTGATGGTGGGAAAGATAGAAAGCAGGAAGAGGAGGGAATGACAGAAGACGAGATGTTTGGTTAGCATCATTTACTCAGTGAACATGAGTTTTAACTCAAACTCCAGCAGATGGTAAAGGATAGGAAACCTGGCATGCTGTAGTCCAATGGGGTTGCAAAGAGTTAGATAGGACGGAGTGATTGAACAACAAGCATCTAATTTGTGGTAGCAACACAATTGCTAAACCTTCAAAAACACAGAACAGATGCCTCTGAAATTTATTTGGTAATAAAATAGCACCTCTTAGGGTTTCCCTGCTGACATATACAGTAAAGAATCTTCCTGCAATACAGGAGACCCACATTCAATCCCTGGATCACAAAGGTCTCTTGGATAAGGGCATGGCAACCCACTCCAATACTCTTGCCTGGAGAATTCCGTGGACAATAGAGCAGGGCAGGCTATAGTCCATGGGGTTGCAAAAAGTTGGGCATGACTGAGTGACTAACTACAGTAAACATTTTCACCATAGTTGATATATACAATTACTTGTTTTTAAAAAGCATCTCAGACTAACGATGTATTTATGTCAGGTTTAAATGCAAGTAGACACAGCATGGGAAAGATAATTCTAAAGCCTGGTTATAAAATAGGAAATGAAATTGTGCAACCAGTGTTTGGAAAGATACAATGTATTTTTTTTTCAATTAAAATAGAAATACACACTTAAAAGTACAATTTTTATCATAATTTTTGAGTAATATTTGAAATATCTTGGTGAGATCTGATGATTCCATAGTTAGTAGCTAATAAAATCTCTGACCTTAGCATTTAAAGTCAACTGCATTATGACTTGTCAGAAGATTATATTAAACATCTCAAATCCATTCTGTTACTTTTTAAACAGAATTTGTCCTACATTAAGATGTGTGATTGAACATTTTTGAGAAGAGAGAACAGGTAAAATTTTCTTAGAAATATCTGAATTAACAATAATTATTTATTAAAAATAAAATATGCAAGTTTTGTCAGGGAATCATTTCTGTTGACAGAAACCTAATGTTAACTCTTCAGCTAATCTTTTGCATGGATTTCGTTTGAACATATTTGAGAATTTAAATTTTTCTTATGAAGATTATTGGAGGAGAAAGTATTAAAACCAAGATCTTTGAACCACTGATGTTTGAGTATAAGAAAAAAATTCAGATATTCCTTGGAGACACCTGTCTCATTAACTTCAGTATGGATTTTGTCAGCATGAAGACTGTATGATTAGGCATTAAAATTAATTTCATAAGAGGCTCAAGTGAGATTAAATTTCACATGGGTTTAGTTTGGCAAAGTATTTTTTATCAGGGCTATAGAGTCACTTACAAGAAGTGTATGCAGTTTTATGTGGATATAGCTGATGTACAGTATGAAGAAATTTTAATAAAAATTCATTTGTGTGTGTTCATTAAAATAATCACTAGATACTAACAAGTATTATTGATTCAAAAGGTGCCAGTTGGTCTGGGTTCTTAAGAAGTAGAAAAAGAACACTATATTTTTCTATATTTTTCTCTGTCTAGTGTTAGTCACTCAGTTATATCTGATTCTTTGTGAACCCAGCAAGCTCCTCTGTCCATGGAATTTCTCTGTATGCTACCACTTAATTCTTCCTTCCATATTCTAACACTGTACTTATACCTGAAGCATTTTTAATCTTTGGTGATAGATTGGCACATTCTTATAGATCTCATTATGATTGAGTAATGTTCAGGAGTTCCTTTCTAATACTTAATATTAGTAGATTTTATCCATAAAAATAGAATGTTACTACCTATATGGAAATAGGATAAATTTGGTATGGACTATTAAACACAGTTAGTCACGGCATTCTGTTTATTTTGCAGAAATAAAATAAGATGTAATGAGTTTTGAGGATTTGTTAGCTCTTAAAGATATAATTTGCTGAACTGTATATATTTTTTTAAATGGCTGTGCCACATTGCTTGCAAAACTCCTGAAAATGTAACAGTCATTTCTTAAAAGCTGATATGGTTTGCAGTACACCAGCAACATGCAACACAGTCATTTTATTGTGCAAAAGCATTTTGTTAGGAAATTCAGAAAGGACAGAGGTTGATCAGCTTTTTTATGTTCCATTTTATTTCAGGTCAAGGATTACATGCTCAGTCATGTCTGACTCTTTGCGACTCCACGGACTAGCCCACCAGGCTCCTCTGCGTTTGAAATTTCCATGCAAGAATACTAGAGCGGGTTGCCATTTCCTTCTCCAGGGGATCTTCCCATCTCAGGAATCAAAGCTGTGATTCTTGTGTTTCCTGCATTAGCAGGTCAATTCTTTTATCACTGTACCACCTGGGAGGCCCCTAGCAAATTAGCAAATGTTGCTCAGTTGTGTCTGACTCTTTGTGACCCCATGGACGTAGCCTACCAGTATCCTCCGTCCATGGGATTTTCCAAGCAGTGATACTGGTGTGGGTTGCCATTTCCTTCTCCAGGAGATCTTCCCAACCCAGGGATTGAACCTAGCAGCCTCAAATTTTAGAACAACTTGAGCTGGAGGGTCCAAAGCCAAGATGTCTTCTCCACCCATCTGTCTGTGACAGAAGGTGAGCTCAACTGGGACTGTCAATCAGAGTGCCTTCATGCTTCTTCTCCAGTGTGGTAGTTTCTGACAGTCTAACTTCTGACATGGTGGCACAGGAGAATGGCCTTTTCTGACCTAGTCTCAGAACAGATGGTGTCACATCCTCCACATTCTGCTGGCTTAAGCAATTACAGTTTATCCAGGTTCAAGATGAGTACTTAGATCTTCCCTCATGGTGGCAAAAATTGTTAAAGAATTTGAGGCTGTGTTCTAAAGTCACTGCTTTGTGTATAGTATACCATTTTGTGCTCTAATCTTCCATTTAATGTTATATTCTAGATATAAAACATCTCTCTTGTAAAAATCATTTAAATACCTATCTAACTCTCCTACCTAATTTTTTCACTGTAGGTGCAAACATCCAGTTATGGTATATTGGATGATTTAGGCAGGAAAATGGTAATGTCTGTTTCTACAAGAGATAGCTTCATAACGAGGAATCATGAGGGAATAAAATTACTACATGAATGATTGATCAGTTAATATTTTTCTGAAAATCTGCATACAGAAATACGTCTTCTAGCATTTTTTTTTAAATTACAGGGCATATTTAATGTCATAAAAGAATGTTAGATGTTGTGTGTGTGTTTTAGCAATTACAGTATAATAGTCTTGGAAGTCCTAAGCTGCAAAATTTCTGCTGCCTCAGCCAATTCACGTTTGTATCTACAACTTTGTCAAAAGTCCATAAAATGAAAAAGCTTATTCATTTTGCTAAGGGGTTGTAAGCTTTATTTATTTAAAATGGAGTTTGGAGATTGTTTTATTCCATTTTGATATAAGTCATGCATCACTTTCATTTAGCTACATCAAATGTTAAGCCTCAGTAAAACTGCCTTATAGAAGAAAAAATATGATGTTGACTCAGTGATAACTTCTAGATGAGAGAGACGCTAACACTGGAATTAGTTGCATAGACTTTAGAAACTGTTCTGGCCACATGTCTAGTGTAGAGAAGCTTCTATTTAGTTAAAAAAAAAAAACTTACTTTGGGATATTCTTTATGATAAGGAAGCTCAGTTAAATACATTGGCTGAGTGTGTATCACACCTGGTAAACTAGAAGGAAAAAAAGAAGTCAAAGACTCCTGAAGTGGATCTCCTTGTAAGGGATCATCCTCCAAATCCATCATTTGGAGGGAATGCAGTCCAAGTTAATGATGTTGCTATTATCATCAATACATCTCTCATCGTTATCCTCTTTATACGTCCAGTCATCAGGTCTTGGGCTTCCCAGGCGGTGCTAGTGGTTAAGGACCCACCTGCCAGTACAGGAGACTAAAGAGATGTTACTTTGATCCCTGGGTTGGGAAAATCCTCTGGAGGAGGGCATGGCAACCCGCTCTAGAATTCTTTCTCGGAGAATCCCTGGTAGGCTACAGTCCATAGGTTTGCAAAGAGTCAGACATGACTGAAGCAACTTAGCTGCACATCAGGTCATGCTCATTTTTCCTCTAAAATATCCTTTGTGTCCCTTTCCTCCTTTTTACTTGACAGTTGCTATCTTGCCATCTTAGAATATGTGAGATGGGGAGTAAATATCAATTTCTGAGGCTGAAACTGTTTTTAATTGACTATAAATGTTTTTAGGTAGGATGACTCCCTCACTAAGTCCTTTGTTTTCCCCATATGTTCCAATACATATGACTGTATATGAGTAAGACCCATAAAGACATTTGAATTTGTGAAATCTTACCGTCCAAATTATCTTACACATGTTGAGAGGTACCTTTGCAAAATTTCTTGCTTCTATCTATTCACTTCTTGCTCATCCATAGACATCTCATACTAATGCAACCTGTAGAATAAAGCTCCCATAAATTTATTTGAATACCTTCATTCACATGTCATCCGACTTTGGTAATTTTCCATTAGTCATGAAACTAATATCACGTATGTTTTATAATCTAGTCCTTTTGAACTTCTGCAAACATATTTCTGCTTCTATCCCTACATATATCGCCTCGACTCAAATTGGACCAAATAAGCTGAAATTTTATACATGCTTCAATCACAGCCTTAAAATATCTAATTCTATCATCACTTGAAGAGATCAGGACAGGCTTATCTATCTTTCTTCAAGTGGTATTCCAGGGACCGAGGGTGACTAGTTACAGGGAAAGCCAGACAGTGAATATAAGTTACTTCTTTTAGTATAAATTTTATATCACAGATCAAATGTTAGACTGGATAAGTTATAAAAACAGCACATTATTCTTATGGGGAATAGATAATATGCTAGTTTCTATACAAAATAAATTTACATGTTCTATCTATTTAATCCTTACAAGGAGCTTCTGGAAGAGATGTTATTATCTCCCTTTTATAGGTGGGGAAACTGAACACAGAGGGTTTATGGAGATTTCCCCTATCATCACAGTCAGTAAGTGGCAGAATTGGGATTCCAGCTCAGCATGTCTGCCTCTATATAGGTACTCCCAGGCGCCGTGCTCTGTCACCAATAAAGGAAAAAATAAAGGTTTGAAAAGATGTAAAGCTGCATAGGTACTGAAAAAGAGAGTTTCATTTTATTACTTACATTTGAGTGCCTTTTGTAACATACAGTCCTCAAGAATTATACTGTATTGACACACAGCAAACATCCCCAACATCATGAAGCTTATATTACAGTGGAACGGGAAAGTCACTCAGCCATGTCTGACTCTTTGCAACCCCATGGTCTATACAGTCCATGGAATGCTCCAGGCCAGAGTACTGAAGTGGGTAGCTTTTCCCTTCTCCAAGGGGTCTTCCCAACCCAGGAATCAAACCCAAGTCTCCGGCATTGCAGGCGAATTCTTTACCAGCTGAGCCACAGGGGAAACCCATACTATAGCGGAAGGGAGCAGAAAATACAGGTAGGTGCAAAGTTGGTAAATACATCGTATGTTAACAGAACATTTTTTAAAGCTCTCAACATGCTAAGTGACAGGTTCAACCTGTTTTAAGTGAACAGGCATTATAGCCAAAGACATTACGTGAAACATTCTTCAGTTTTTTAGAAGTTGGTTAAAATTTGAAGTAAGTTTTTTCCCACATAAATTGAAATTCAATGGCAAGAATTAAAATAAAACTCAATTTTTGAGAAGAGGTGGTGCCTGTTTTTTTCAGAAGTTATCACAACACTTATCATTTGTTTTGTGTTCAGTGCGTATTCACAATGATTAATATATTATGTGATAAATACTAATTGCATATGAGATTATATTTTTTATAAGTTGGAAATATTGTTAACCTTCACTTGGATGTTTCAATTTTATTACATGGTTCTTCTGAGAATGTTCAGCTATCTTAAACAGTAGTTTTGCATGGATATCAAATGTTCCCAAGAGTAATTTTATCAATTTTTCCATGTAAAAATACTCCGAACAAGTGTATGAATAAGAATCCTAGATGAAATCCTTTGTAGTGGCCAGTTCATAATTTTATTTAATCAGGGTAATGACAGATGTTGACAGCTTTAGATATTGTTTTGGGCCAAAAGTAGTTCTTAAGCTTCAACCAGCAATTTATCTTTCAAAAAATTAATGATTCCTGAACATCTTCAGAAGCTTAAAGACTTCTGTAGTGATTTGAGGAAGAGAAAATAGAACGACATGAAGGATCTCAGAAGACAAATTTCTTGCATTGAGATATGGCAGACAATCATGTGTCACAAAACACACACACACACACACACACACACACACACACACACACTGGACTTTTTCTCAAAGCACTTTATGTAATCCATCTTTTGTGAATATATCAGTACCATGTACTCAAAAACTATTGTGGACATGAAAATAGTGATGACTTTTTTCAAAAAAATTTAAAACCTTAATATTTTCCCTCCTTAGCCTTTTGTCCAACTCTTTCCGACCCCATGGACTGTAGCCCACCAGGCTCCTCTGTCCATGGGATTTTCCAGGCAAGAGTACTGGAGTGGGGTGCCACTGCCTTCTCCAGAGGATCTTCCCTACCCAGGGATTGAACCTGGGTCTCCGCACTGTAGGTAGACGCTTTGCCATCTGAGCCACCAAGGAAGTCCTTTTTAACATACTATATATTTTAAATGGTAATATTTTATGTGATTTGAAAAGGAATTTAGTGAAGGTTTACATAAGGCTTGAAATCATATCACCTAAAGACAAAAGGGGTGTTAAGACTAAATATAAGCATTTTTATTAACAGAATTATAAATATAAAGAGCAGACATGGTGAGGTTTGTCAGCAGCCAAGGCCCAGTACCTGAAGTGGGTGCATCCCATTAGAGGAAAAGCTTTTCTGATGCTGTGGTCCTCATTTCGGGTGTGAGCGTTCAGATTATACTTGACAACTATTTTAGAGATTGGTTTAACTGGCTCTTTTCTGAGGTTATATGTATTGAAAGAAAGACTATGAGCTTTTTCTCTTCTGCTTCTTTGACTTCTTACTTAAATAGCAGTATTCTTTGAATCTCATGGACAGAGGATACTGATGGGCTACAGTCCATGGGGTTGCAAGGAGCTGGACACAGTTTCACAACTAAATACCACCACCACCAATTCTTTGAGCCAGAGAAACATAGTAGGGTTGTTTATGATGAGGAATGGTAGGGCAACCTAAGCAGAATCAATGGCACACAAAGCAGGCTGTAGAATTGGGTCTCTCCTGGTCATTCTACATTGGAGAGTCAGAATTCTACTTTTCTGTTCTGTGCCGGAAAGGGTACAATTCAGGCCCACTGTACATATGTGCCTCATCTGATTAATACACCTGTAATGTTCATGTTGAGTATATTTGAAACCTGGACATAAGAATAATTAACACAGGGAAAGTCCCACACAATATTGCAGTTGCGTACATTTACTTACCACTTGTTATGTTTCCTAAACATAAGCACTGTTCTAAGGGTTGTTCAAGCAATAGTGTTTCTCATCTTTATAACAGCTATAAATGGTTGACTGTATTGTTATTGCTGTTATGTAGGTGAAGAAACTGAGGTATCAGTTGTTGATTATCCAAAGTCATGCAACTCATGAGTAGCAGAATTGGAACTTAATCACTGAGTCTTGCAGAGTTTGTATCACTAGCTGCCATTGCTATGCTAACCGCTTTCTGAGAAATGATGTTGAATACATTTCAGCTTTAGTAATTTCGTTTCTCACTATTATGGTTAAATATATTATTGTTATGTGAAAGTTGCTCTATCATGTCAGACTCTTTGCTACCCCATGGACTGTAACCCACCATGCTCCTCTGTCTATGGAATTTTCCAGGGAAGAATATACTGATGCAGCTTGCCATTCCCTTTTCCAGGGGATCTTTCTGACCCAGGGATGGAACACAGGTCTGCCCAGTTGTTGAACCCAAGTCTCCTGCATGCAGGCAGATTCTTTACCATCTGAGCCCCCAGGGAAGCCCAAATATATGAGAAAGTGAAAGAAAGTGAAGTCGCTCAGTCATGTCCGACTCTTTGCGTCCCCATGGACACCAGGCTCCTCTGCCCATGGGATTTTCTAGGCAAGAGTACTGGAGTGGGTTGCCATTTCCTTCTCCAGGGAATCTTCCCAACCCAGGGATCGAACCCAGGTCTCCTGCATTGTAGACAGACGCTTTACTGTCTGAGCCACCAGGGAAGTCCTAAGACAAATACATGAGCATGACTGATAAAGACCTGGAAGTCACTTATTATCCCTAGAGGGGACAAAAATCCCAGGATAGACATGTCTAATAGCAATAACCCAGTATTTATCCAGCATTTATTGTATGACAACTACTGCAGGAGCTCTTTTTGCTTTGCAGTCTCTCGTTTATTCCTTACCATAAACTTTTGAATTATGTATTGTTATCTATCTGTGTATCTGATCTACAAATGACAGTGATTCTTTGAGAGATTAGCTTGCCCAGAGTCACACAGTTTGAAGACGTGGAGGTGAGCATCGAAACTCACAGCCTGACACTCCAGTGTCAGGACAACAGTGTACAGACAGTACAACACATATTCAGTTTTCGTGGATTATCAATAGTGAAAACATTTGATCATTCAGTTGCCCTACCATTATTGGATAGTTTTCCTGAGGAATAAAAGATATTCTTCAAAGATGTATAAAAATAAGTACAAAATATCATGGCTAAGCATTACTGTCTTTTCTCAATGGTCAACTAAAAGAGTAGGTAAGATCTTCATTTGGATAGCATGATTATTAGTCGCACTGCTTTTATATGGCCCTACTCCTTCAGAAATAATATAATAAATGTCACAGAAGGAAGATAGCTAACTCTGCCACTCATACACCTGGTGCAAGTAAGNGTCAACTAAAAGGGTAGGTAAGATCTTCATTCGGATAGCATGATTATTAGTCGCACTGCTTTTATATGGCCCTACTCCTTCAGAAATAATATAATAAATGTCACAGAAGGAAGATAGCTAACTCTGCCACTCATACACCTGGTGCAAGTAAGAATAATAAAAAGAAAACTCTGATTAAGTTATTTTAGTAATAGTTCCACTAGAGGGAATGAGACTAAATTCACTCATATTAGTCTCATATTTTTGTACCAGAAAAGATTTTCATAACCAACAGTCTGTAAATTGAATCAGTGCTAGCATTAAAGCATATCATGTCAGAGCCTCCAGATTCTCTCAGCTCCTTAGAACACGATTGCGAAGTTCCCAATTTGCATTCCCTGCATTCCCTTTAAGTGAACAATAGCTCTTCCAGCATTCTGTATATAACAGTGCCAAGAAACATTTTAGCATGAGACTACACAAAGCCGAATATCTGGCAGCCTTATTCTTTTCCTCACAGATGTGATCTTTTTAGCAGTTACAGGTAAGATTCCAAGTCTGTTTTCCAAATCAATGGCATTTTAAAGATAAGCACGTGTTTCTGCTTAGTGATAACATTTATTTAGAGTAGTTTACACCCATGCAGTGAAGAAAACACTTTGCTATTCCTCTGCTCCCCTTTTTGTCTTAGTGAGAGAACAGAGTACACTGTCGAGTCGAGTGTGTGTGTGTGTGTGTGTGTGTGTGTGTGTGTGTGTTGGCACATGAGCGTGCATGCATGACAGTGGATTTACCAACATGTGCCAGTACTATCAGGTAGTCTCTAAAACGGCCTAAAGCAATTTGATTCCATGTTCAGTTCAGTTGCTAAATCGTACCCAACTCTTAGCGACCCCATGGACCACAGGACACCTGACCAGTTCCATGTGATTAGATTCTAAAGCAGTAACTGACATGAATCATTTTGAGTTATGACTATCTTCCACACTGGATCTCTGTGTAAAGCTTAGTTAAGCAGAATATATCCTCTGATTCTATTGATAATTGTCATTTCCTGTGAAAATGTCATATCTTTTCAAGCAGATTGAAAGCAAATATTTTGCCTTGTGTTTAATGGGAACTCAGCAAACATTTTTTAATTAAAAAGCAAATGATTATTTTACCTTTGCTGTATATTTGAAATTTTCATAATGAGTGGTTGGGGGAAAATGAAAGCATCAGAAACCTTTAAATCCTCTTAATTGTGAGGATGCAAATGCTGACTAAATTTAAATAAATAAATAAATATATATTTATTATTGAAAATACCACTTGCTCTTCTCCAACACTAGAGAGACAACTTATCAATGATGGTGGTGGTACTCGGTTGTGTCCGACTCTTTGCGACCTTATGGACTGTAGCCTGCCAGGCTTCTCTGTCCATGAGTTTTCCTGGGCAATAATACTGAAGTATTCCAAGAGATCTTCCTGACCCAGGGATCGAACCTGCATCTCTTGTGTCTCCTGCATGGGTGAGCAGATTCTTTACCATTGTGCCACCTGGGAAACTTATATATTTACATACATATATATATATTTAATGTTGCAGCTGAGAAAAACCGTTACTACCTTTTTAATGGATAAGCATAGAGTTAGCTAGTGACAAACTATGAACAACTTAACCTACATTAGACTTTATTTTTAAAAGTCTCAAAAGTCCTAAATATTTATTTTTATACAAACTATCCCATATTTTTGGCAAAGTGATCTNTTTAATGTTGCAGCTGAGAAAAACCATTACTACCTTTTTAATGGATAAGCATAGAGTTAGCTAGTGACAAACTATGAACAACTTAACCTACATTAGACTTTATTTTTAAAAGTCTCAAAAGTCCTAAATATTTATTTTTATACAAACTATCCCATATTTTTGGCAAAGTGATCTCCAATTGGATAAAAGTGTATTTTCTACAAACTGTGATATCACTTATGTATTTTTTTCTGGAAGAAACTCATCTTCCTTCTTAAAATATCTAGTGATTTGTTTGGCCTAGTGTATGTGAAAAACATTGCCTTTCTCTGAAAGCTATGCCAAGCTGTATTTCTGATATTCTTGTGATCGTAAGACCTTTGGAATTTACACAGCCTTGCTCATCATTAAAATGAAATAAGGATCTGCATTGGAAGGCACCAGACCTTGAGAAGGGTAGTGTGAAGGATAATGGAGCTTACTTCTTCAGGGAATTATACTCTAAACTCCCCCAAATAAACCAGAATGAGAATAGCAGGCCTGCCAGTTTTTCAAAAATTATAGAAAATAAGTTGCTTCCTTTGGCTATATATTTAATGGGAGTGCTGTCCCCAGGTGAGCATATTTTGGCTTCAATATTCTACATTGTATGGACAGGCTATAGTCAAAGGAAGGTCAGTTGGTTGGTTGATTTTAAATCAACTAGCAAATGCATTTATTCAAGCTTAATTTCTGAAAGATGTGGGCTAATATAAATTTGCAAGTAGATAAATTTTTATATCAATCTGTCTCGACACTAGCAAGAGTGCTAGATAGTAATTTTCCATAATGTATCAATCACAGCTTCTTATCTGGAGTCTGTGGGTACATCTCAGGGGGCCTAGAAACACCTAAAATTATATTCTAATATATGTATGCCTTTCTAGGCGGAATNAGGGGTGTCCTGTCAAACAGAACCCTGAAAGGGAAAAAGAGAAGAAGAGTAAGTCTTAGTCTGACAATAGGTAATACTTTAACAATTCTCTGTGAGTTGTTTTCTGCTGTATCAGTAGCAGAAATTCCCAAGGATAAAGCTAAGGTGAGCAGCAACAGCAAAGGATTACAAAAGAATAAAGAGTCTAAGAAAGAAATCTTAAAAGTTTTGGTCTCAAATTTGGTTTGAGATCAATAACCCTTGTTTCCTATTTCAGTCATTGTATGAAGTGGTGATTTTATAAACTTATATACAGCTTAAAAATAAGTACTTTCCCTCCACACCAAAGTGGGACCATTTATCAACCCTGAGAACAGTGNAAAGGATTACAAAAGAATAAAGAGTCTAAGAAAGAAATCTTAAAAGTTTTGGTCTCAAATTTGGTTTGAGATCAATAACCCTTGTTTCCTATTTCAGTCATTGTATGAAGTGGTGATTTTATAAACTTATATACAGCTTAAAAATAAGTACTTTCCCTCCACACCAAAGTGGGACCATTTATCAACCCTGAGAACAGTGTCAAGAGAAAATAAGGAGATACAGCTGTAGTGAGGCTATTGATATCCTAGATGGTGACCCAAGATGTAGTGTGTAAGTTACGATGGAAAAAAAAAGGACATCGCTACAAAGACTCCCCTGATTCCTGATCTCCAGACTAAAGGCCCTGAGAAATGGCAGATAAATCATCTTGGAAAACTATCAGACAGCAGAAAAGTTAAGTAACAATGACAAGAAATTACAAGCCTCTTCTTAGTACAAAAGGTGCAGAAAGTATCTCGAAGTTACACAGCAGGGAAAATTATATTTATTTAAAGCACCTGAAAACTTTTGATTTATTATCATTTTTGTCTGACTTATTGATACTGACTGCTTATTAATCACTTAGTGATGAAAAACAATATTTTAAGTAATAATACAGTACAAGGTATTATTGTGCAAATATGCATGGCAAGGTATACATCTGCAAATTTTAATTCTTGCTGACTTTAATTCCCCAGTATTTTCTTTTCATATTTATCTTCTATTTTCCACTTCCAATACTACAGCCCTTTAGTCTTTTGCCATCTATATCAATTTAACTTCCAATATGCTCCGAAAGTGATTTTCTCAAGCTTAGCATGGCGTTCAAGGCCATTTATTTGTTCATCCGAATCTCTAATTTTAGTCTGAGTTTTCAATACACATTTCATCTGTCATACTTCAGTCACATCAAGGTTGTACTGCTTTTCATTGTTGTCTGTTGAAATCTGTTCATTTTTCAAGGCCCAGAAAGTCTGATACTTTTCCCACGTATTTTTTTTCTAAATATTTCTCAATATTCATTTCTTCTTTAAGGCCCTCTAAAGACTATTTTTTCCTCCTTTGTAGGTAATACTTTATAATTATTGCCTGTATCCAGTTGATCTTTTATTCAAGCTGCTATTTTGTAAATCATGGGAGATCAGAAGCTTGCCATGTTTGTTTACCTTACAGAGCCTAGGAGAGCATTGTGCACAAAAATGTTTTGTTAAATTCAGTGTCAAAAATTTAGTTATCTGTATGCTGAGTATGTATTATTTAAAGTAAATTTTAAAGTGACATTCCCCAAGCACATTTCTAACTTCTCAATGCTGCTGCCGCTGCTGCTGCTGCGTTGCTTCAGTCGTGTCTGACTCTGTGCAACCCAATGGACTGCAGCTTACCAGGCTCCTCTGTCCGTGGGATTTTCCAGGCAAGAGTACTGGAGTGGGGTACCATTGCCTTCTCCTGCTGAAAGATGAGTTGGTACCAAATAGTCATTCAAATCAAATTTGGAGGGAAAGAATTATGGCTTCAGGTTTGAAGGATGCTGTATTCACAGTTTTCTGTTACTCTTTATTCCTTCCAATGGAATAAATTAGTTAATCTTTAATTGCTTGTTGTAAGCAAATCTAAAGAATGGCTCTTTGGATTTATTCAAATGTGTAATCAGAAACTACATCAAATTGTAAAACAAAAGATTTACTTAATATGTAAATTACAACTCAACTGAGAAGAACCTGCACAGATAATGAATGAAATTGTTGACTGTCATATTATGTATATTGAAGGGCATCTGATGTTTACAGTGGATAATATAGGAGTATCTGAAACAACCCTTCTCTATTGTCATGTATTTTACACAATATAGCCAGAGGCTCCAGCATTTATCCTTTTATGTCTATAAAGTCTAATCTAGACTCTCCAGTAATATAATGCTTTGAAGGGATAGGCTTGGCTCAGGTGGACTTAAACATCAGTGATGATAAAATAATACAATGGAAGTGATAACCAAGGACATACTCACATCTAGAAATAGAGCCAGAAGTCTCAGATGTATATTTTCTATTTGTTCTAACATTTGTTCCTATCTGATCATAACCGGCCAAAAGCTAAAAGGGATGTGAAATGGTCTAGTGCAAACCCAAAAGTTTACAGTTAAGAAAACTTGTGATTCAGTGAGGTAAAGTGATTTGCTCAAGGTCATATTGATAATTAATGATGAATTAATATTAAAACTTAGTTCTCCTGACTCTTAGATCAGTGTGTATTTTATTTCCCACAGTATTAAATTATATTATATTTCCCACATATATCATACACGCTGGACACATAAAAAGTATCTGTTACATTAAATTTTGGTTTTTTATTTTTTCCCCTGTGTTCAATTATTCACTCCATCCAATCAATCACTTTTACACTTAAATATCAAGTCTGGGCTTCAAACATGTATAAGCATTTGTCAATTAATCTAGATATCAATCACCTTCTTGCCTTCAGATGAGAAAGTTAAAGTAAATACCTATTTTAAAAAAGTAATGTCACTGAGAGATACAAGGAATGGAAAAGTGTTATAGATAGTCATTGATAAACTCATTTACTGAGTTACAGGTCAGAGAATTGTAAATGTAACCAGGAGGTCAAAAGAAATTGAGTTGTGCTATAATAGAAATAGATGACTCTTGAATCTAGAAGATTAATAACCTGGAAACACAGAGGAAAGAAAGCATATAAGAATGAATGACCTTAAAACTCTTACCTGGCACACACATTGTTTTTCTACGACAATACGTCAATCTCAGGACAGACTGTGGTATCCTTCATCTTCACTTGGATTTTAAAAAAGAAATTTAGGGAGTTCTGAATCTTTTCCCACAAGAAAAGCCACCTGTCTGAGTTCATGATCATTTTCCATTTGTAAGAGTACAGATTATTTTATAAGACATGAACAGATGTTCATGCACCAAGGCAAAAATCTGTTTCACTAAGAGAAAGCTTTTAGAATTCTCGGGAAATAGCCTCCTAGCATAATCAAATCTGGTTATCATTTCATAGACTCAATTCTTTGTACCAGTAAGAGCCCTGAAGGTGCTACATAAAACAACTAGATACAGCGTGGAAGTATGTAGTGGGTTGGATGGTGTCCCCGCAACCTAATGATATACCCAGTCCTAACCCCCGTTATTATGAATGTAACCCTATTTGAAAATAGGGTCTTTGTAGATGAATTAAGGACCTTAAGACCAGATCATCCAGGATTTAGGGTTAGCTTTAAATGGAGTTATTAAGGTCCTTATGAGGAGAGTGATACCAGTGGGCACAGAGATACCAGTGAGCAAAGCCACTTGATGGAGGCGGAGCTGGGAGTCTTGAAGCTACAAGCCAAGGATTGCTAGCTGTCACCAGATGCTTGGAGAAGGGCATGAGACAGTTTTTTTCTCCAGAGCCTCCAGAGGGAGCCAGTCCTGCTAAAGTCTTGCCTGGGTTTCTGACGCTCATATCTGTAGAATAAACATCTGCTATTTTTAAGCCACCTTGGTTGTGGTAATTTGTTATGCTAGTCCTAGAAAACTAATACATCATGTACTATCATTTTAAAAACAATAGACAGTTGTTTCTGGAAAAGTATTGGAAGCTTTCATTTCTTTAAAATATTTGCACATATTAACTTCAGAGCCACACACTTTAACCTACAGTGTGCAAAAGTTCTGGTATGAAGTGATGGTGTGTCATCAGGAGTGTTCTTCCTTAGTCTCTGCCTAACCTTAGGAGTATTATTTAAATTGTTAGACCCTCAGTTTTTAGATAGAAACCCTCTAAAATATCTGGCCTCATGATTTTTAAATGGTCTCCGCTACCTCCATAGTCCTTTGGTTTTAACTACTCCATGGAAACGGTTATAATTGGAAAATCATACACTATATCTGGTCATTAAATATCATCTGCTAAGAATGCTGAGCTCTGTAATTATCTGCAACTAATCAGTAATATATCATCTGCTAAACTTAAAAAACAAATTAGTAATTTGAAAAGTATTTCACTTATGCACGCAATTCTATTTAGTAATGGACTCACTATTAATTAGCTTCATGTATAATAATAACTGGCTCAGTATAAGAGGCCATAGATTATTATCCTGGGGAGGAACAGGTTTTGTTATATAATGAAGATAATATGAAAGAGCTTGGAAGTTGGTTATAGGTCATCTAGTTTAAATTCCATATTGTGAATGCTGGTAAAGTAAGTATGAAACTTAGAGTAGTTAAATGATTTACTTGTTCACAGTCAATTAGTGGTTATAACGGGAAGGAAATGCCACACGTAGGTTATTCTAATTGTGCCAGACTTTTCACACAAGGTTCTAGATATTTTCATCATGAGCATCTTTGTGGTAAACAGCTTTGCTACAAGCCTTTTCACTACACAATTAATTGGCCATGATACAATTCTGCCATAAAATATAAAATAACAGAAAATAAAAGAGGAACATTAAAAAGTACATAATGAAACATGAAAATTAATAGCAAAATTAAAAAAAAAAACTTTACTCCAAAATATAAAATATTTGAATACATTTAAAATGCACAGAGTCAGACATGACTGAAGTGACTTAGCAGCAAAATGGGTGTAGATTAATGGAAAAACTGCTCAAGTAATTGATTTTATTTCATTTTGTGGGTGATACTTAAGGACTGTTATTTAAAGTCTTTAATTTATAGTATTACACATTTTTGGTTTGTTGATTCATCTCCTTTGGTACCATGCCTTTTTGTATTTGCTAAAATGTTTTCTTTCCTTAAAAGAAGTATCAGTTTCTAAATACTAGGATGCATGTATTTGTAACTGAGGTTTGCATTTGAAAGTGTCTGCACTGTTGTTTGTTATTGGCGTGTATCACATGCCAATAGATATTCCACAATTCTATGGGAAATGTGAGATTAAACTCTGTACTTTTGAGGCCCTTGGCCTCTTTCTTCTCCAGCAGAGTGTGTTTCAAAATAAGAAACCAGTTCTCTTGGGGAAGATCATCATCTGTCAGTTCCATAAAGCCAAATGTCAGTCAGATGAAACCAAATGGTCGACCAGTCATTTTATCTTTGACACCAGAAATGCCTTATGGCCAATTAGTTGTACAGCAAAGATGTTAATGACAAAGAAGCTTATGCTGGAATTACTGGACCCTCCTCACATGCATCATGTTACTTAATTCTGATATTGCTTATTTAGTATTTTCACAGGTACTGTACTCAGTTACCCAAAAATATATTGCCTCTACTTTTCTAAAACTTAACTTCAGCATTAAGCTCTCTTTCCACCATAATCATTTTAGATGTAAACTCAGTATATACTTACAGCAAATATTTTCCCCATACCGTTGTCATCTTTGCATAACAGGTATAGGTGGTAGATACTGTTGGCTCACAAACTGGTCACTTGTACATGGAGGGCAAGCAGAGACCAAAGAAACAGGCAGATACTCCACATTGGTAGGTGGGCAGTTTTAAGTGGCAAGAGAACTAAATTACATATGAGGCTTGTTCTGGGCAACTACAAGTAGATATAAATTCACCCACCGGGATCTTAAAAGTTTATGTGGAAGGCTAAACTGGGCTTAACTATGCATACTATCCATGTGGTCTCAACAGCACAATACTTTCTCTGGACTGTGTTCTTAAGCAGCTTCCAGAGCAGGGAAAGTTAGTGAAATGTACATTCTATGTACAGGGGAGAGGGTGAGAGACCTCTGATTGCCTGGGTCCAACTTGTGAGTCAAGCAACAGTCATGTCCTCTGGATGACCTCCTTCTACAAATATATGTAGCATGCTGCTGCTGCGGCTGCTAAGTCACTTCAGTCGTGTCCGACTCTGTGAGATCCCATAGACGGCAGCCCACCAGGCTCCCCCATCTCTGGGATTCTCCAGGCAAGAACAATGGAGTGGGTTGCCATTTCCTCCTCCAATGCATGAAAGTGAAAAGTGAAAGTGAAGTCGCTCAGGTGTGCCCGACTCTAGCGACTCCATGGGCTGCAGCCCACCAGGCTCCTCCATCCATGGGATTCTCCAGGCAAAAGTACTGCTTACCAAACGCTTTAACCATTTTCAAAGTGTGTAACTCAGTGTCATTTATTATATTAACAGTGTTATTCATCTGTCATGACTAATTTCAGAACATTTGTATCTCCCCAACATCCATATCATTTTGACATATACAATAACTAGATGTTTTTTGTCTCTCTGGCTTAAAGGCCAAAAATGGCAACTTCCCCTGTAATGAGACCCCGAGCTTCCAGGGTTTGACTTGATCAGGGAACTAGACTCTACATGCCACAACTAAAGATCCCACATGTTGCAACTAAACTCCAACACATCCAAATGAATGAATATTTTAAAGAAAGGCCAAAAATGTATTAACATTTTTCAGTGCAAATCTTTGTCTCTTAGTTCAAATGAAGGAATTTCACTGGATTAAGAGTAACTTTTGAAACAATCAGCCAGTCATTATACAACTCTTTGTATAAGTCTGTCATTCATTTCATGAATGACTGGTTGAGGCTTGAAAGAATTAAGAAAGATAGCCAGGATTCCCTAAAAACCAAGCTACTTTATATTGATCACCTTTTAATATCATTTGTCCAACAGAAGCTCAGAAGATATTCAATATATATGTTAATTTCCTTAGTGGCAGATTGGAGGTATAAATCCATGTCTATCTAATTCAGAACCCCACTATCTACCTACCCAAAATAGCCATGTCTCTCAAGGGTGCCTCTATTTGTCTCAATACTGTTACTTTTGAATTAATAAATATAGGTGACTGGTTTTTCATCAAAATAAAAATTATGATACAACATTGAGAAGACTCTGGATTTTTATTTAAAAATAACTGGTTTGATAGATGAAAGAAATATGTTGCATTTAGCAGTATTCTCATTAGTAACATTCTGGCAATCACTGCAGTAGTAATTTATGCTACACAAAATAGAGACTTTCTTAGCTGACGTCTATTTAATTCACTAGATCAATGAACATTTTCCTTTCCCAGTGGAGTTGGAGCCTAGAAAGCTGCTTTTAAATTGACCTGGACAATTTTAGATTCACCATTTGAGTTGTGTGCATAGTAAAAGTCCCTTGTGTCTGTCTCCAAATGTACTGCTCTCATTATTGTGATCAATACAGTGCTTTCTCTGGTGAAATATGAATACAGAAAGAAAAAGAACTGTGGGGTTTATGAAAACTAAGTTAAAAGATTTGACTTCATGAAAGTAAGCCTCTAAGACAAAGTGGCTCTTCAAATAGTTGTGGAAGAGGTAAGTATGAAAGATTCAGGAACAAAAGTCATAGACAGACATCTAGAAATATTTGGTACTGGGATCTGTTTACAAATGGTTTAAAACTCGAACTTCACCTTATGAGGACCCATACTGGAAATTGTAGACAAATATTAATGGTGTGTAGGTTTTAGCTATAAAGTCTTATGTAAGTCTCCACCAACAAGTTATCTAAGGAAGAAGCCTTGACTTATATCAACAGATTATATAATGAATATAGTCTAAAAACCATTAACATACATGTATATCATTTTTTATGATTCTTGGCCTCAACTGATTTTTTTAAATAACTTCCAACAATTGGCTCTAATTTTGTCAGGTGAGAAATCTACTATACATAGCTGCAAATGCCCAGTCACTAGAAATGGATTTTTAAGTGGATCAATACTGAATATTTTTATACATTTTTCTATGAGGCTTGTTTGCATTCGAACTTATAAAATAATGATTTCTAAAGAGATTATGTTACTACTCAAACTTGTTCCTAAACTCTGTGACCCCTACATAATAATAAAAAGTAATAATAACTATCATTATTATTGTTGATAAAATAATTTAAGTCTGAATATAGCTTCATCCTTGCAACATGAAAAAGCCTAAGTAACTACATAGAAGAATCATAGTGGAATCTCTTCAGTTTTCACAGATGGTTTGAACTGAAAATGTTAGTAGGCAGTAAAGGAGTTTGTGGTCTTTGCAGTCAAGGTATGTTTTGTGGAATATTTGTATAGGCTTGATCCCGGCATATTAGCTTAAGTAGTTTGGCCCGTTTGTTTCTCTCTGGGCTTCTATTCAAACTCCTAAAGAAAGGATTGGATAATTGGTCATGTTATTTCCTTCATCTCCGTACACCATGCCCACCTTTCTTCTTTCTTTCCTTTCTTTGTCCAGCAAATATTTGATGCACCTACTATGTTCAAGCTGTTTTCTAGACTCTAGTGAGCCAAATTAACACAAGCTCTAGCCTCAGGAATCTTATATCTTGCTAAGGAGAGAGACAGTACATAAATAATTATACAGATTTAATTAACCATAATTACGGTAATTGCTATGAAGGAGAAGTGCATAATGTTACGAAATGCATCAGAGGACCTAATTAAACTAGTCAGTGGCAGTAGGAATAACTTCATTTGAGAAAGTAACACTAAAGTGAAACCTGAAAGATGGTCTAAATAAGCTAGTAGAAACAGGATAGAGCGTTCAAGGTAGATAAAAGAGCCTGTGTAAAACCCCTTTTGGAGAAAACCTTGGCTAGGGAAGAAATCAAGGAAGTAATGAGCAGAATTATTGTAATTTTAGATAAGGGTATCATTGCAAGATTAGGTCTAAGGAAAGGCTGCATCAGACTGCATTAGCTAAAAATGAAAATTGCTGAGGCCCACTCATGATGTCCTAGTTGAGAACATCTGGAAACGGAGTCTGGTCTCCTCCATCTGAGCAAACAGCTAGATGCGTCTTATGGACAATGCAAGCAGTTTGAGATTTGCTGAATGAAACCAATGTACTTTCCACAATTCTTACCATATCCAAATGAAGAAATAACCACACAATATCAGGCTTTAGGATTAGACTCAGTTCTGGAAACATTTAATCCTTAAAAAGATTTTTTTTTCTTCTAAGACAATAATAAAGAATTAGATGTAGCGAATATAGCAAAACTCTTCTTTTACTTTTAACTCTTGCCCTATTTCCCCTCGAACTATCAAAGGACTAGGTGGGAGCATCTACTTCTCTCACGTTGCACAGCAGAAGCCGTGGTCCAGAGAGGCTGTCTTTCTGGGAGTCACAGTTTGCGCGAAGTAGTGCAAAGGCCTTCTGACCACCGTGTCTACTCTGTGGCCCCCTGGATTCCCTCATGTCCCTTCATGTCATCTAAGGTTCATTAGTATTTGCTCTCTTTCCAAAGTGGCACTTTTCACATGAACTAGATCTATCCTCAAAGGGAAAAAAAAGAAAAAGAAAAACAGTAGGAAATGCTAAATGTTGAACTTTTCACAGGTAAAGTTTTCAGAAACTGATGTTAAGAATAAAATAGCTGCTGGCAGTTACAACTGTTTGCATGTCATTTTACAAAACAGTTGCCTATAAGGTCTGCGTGGACCAAAGTTTTCACATAAATTGGGGAAATCTGGCTGCCTGCTTTCCCTTCTGACCTCCTCTCCTGGGCTTTTCCTTTTTCAACATAGCTACATAGAACAGTTGGTCTTCAGATCTGCCAAGCTCTTTTCCATCTAAAGAAATTATAATTATCAAGGAAGAAAGCTTTAAATGAGGAGCCATAAAAAGTATGAGGGCTAGTTTCATTTATTAAGCAGATTTGCAATGACAGCATCTGCTGCACCTGGGAAGCAGGGGTGATCCTAATCAACGGTGAAATGGGCCTAATGTTGTCTCTAGAAGTTGTTCAGATATATTAGGCTCAGCTGTATGTGGGGATGAGACTGTGAATTTTGCCCAGAGATTTACTACTGAATCTCTGAAACAGCTGGTTCACTGTATGGCGGTGTACCGACTGCAGGCTTGTGTTCTTCCCCCTCTTCCTCCAGACTGTCATGTTGAAGTCCTTCCCCCAATGAGATGATATTAGGAGGTTTGGCCTTTGGGAAATAATTAGGTCATGTGGGTGTAGTCCTCAAGTGCAGGATAAGTGCCCTTATACGTACAAATATGAGAGCGCTTGCCTTCTCTCTCTTCTCTCCACCATGTAAGGATACAGTGAGAAGATGGCCATCTGAAAATGGGAAAGAGTGCCCTCACTGGACACCAGATCTGCCAGCCAGGGCCTGATCTTAGATTTCTAGCCTCCAGAACTGTGAGATATAAAAGTTGCTTAAGCCAGGCAGTCTACGGTAATTTGTTATAGCAGCCTGAGCTAAGGCAGGTGCAACCTTTCCTGTGCTCACTTCAGTGGAGGGGGATAACTAGCAAATCCCCACAGTGAAGTTCATCAGGGAAACCTTATAAGGCAGACCCACTCTTTGGTGGTCCTCAAGATCCCTGTCTCCTCACACTCATGCCTTGTGTATTTTTCTCTTGTTGAGTGTGTGCTGGACCTGTGACTGGCTACTGAGCAATAGCATACAGCAAAGGTGATGGGTTGCACGTGATTGTGTGTGTGTGATTACAGTATGTAAAGCTGGACTGTTCATCCTACAAGAAAACCTTTTCTCCTTTGCTGGCTTTGAAAAAGTGAGCTTCCATGTGGGCTGCCATATGGAAACAGCCTGAAGGCCAGGAGCTGAGAGTTACCTTTGCCTCCAGCCAGAAAGAAGCTGAAACCCTCCATACAGCAACTTTCAAGGAAATGAATTCTGCCCACAACCAAATGAGTTAGCAGATGCTTCCTCAATGGAGCCTTACACAAAATTGTCATCATGATCAGCAGCTTGACTGTAATACCCTAAGCTGAGGACTCAGGTGAAACATGTCTGGACACCAAACCCCTCTGAGGTGATAAATGTGTGCTTTTTTATGCTACAAAGTTTGTGGCAATTTTTTGTGATGCTGCAACATATAACTACTACACCCAGCAAAGCATTTTTTTTTTTTTTTCATGAGGAAAGTAGACTCCTCGACAGAGATTGTTGGCGAGGAGTCCATTCTGTGAAATGGAATAAGTGAGTCCCAAATTGGGTAATTAACCATGAAGGAGATTGAGAGTTAAAAATATTTGGTAGGGGAGGGTCAACTTTTCAAATGCGGAAGGTTTGAATAATTATTAAAGAAGCAACAAAGCAAAGAAGTTGCCATGTTTCTTTTTAAGTCTTTGTCCTATTAAATGAGTTCCTTCTGGCAGAATTTTTATGACCCGGCTCCTGTTTGTCTCATAGCTTAATTAGTGGGCATTATTTTTCTTTTTCTACCACTTTTACCACTCTTTGTGCTTCCCTGGTGGCTCAGATGGTAAAGAATCTGCCTGCAATGCAGGAGACCTGGGTTCGATCCCTGATTCGGGAAGACCCCTTGAAAAAGGGAATGGCAATCCATTCCAGTATTCTTGCCTGGAGAATTCCATGGACAGAGGAGCCTGGCAGTTGCAAAGAACTGGTCATGACTGAGTAATAACATTTTGAGCTCCACTAAGCTGTTCATGGGATTATGAGTGCGTTCGTGCTAAGTTGCTTTAGTCGTGTCTGCCTCTATGCGACCCCATGGACTGCAGTCTGCCAGGTTCCTCTGTCCATGGGATTCTCCAGGCAAGAATACTGGAGTGGGTTGCTGGGCCCTCCTCCAGGGGATCTTCCTGACCCAGGAATCAAACCCGCATCTCTTACATCTACCCTGCACTGGCAGGCAGGTTCTTTACCACTAGCGCCACCTGGGAAGCCCCTCATGGAGTTATGGTCTATGAACTAGCCTTCCTCAGTGCCTGATCTCATGTCTGCCACCCTGTGTCTTTCAGTAGGTGATGTCTTGGGACTTCACCGGTGGCCCAGTAGTTAAGATGCCATGCTTCCTCTGCAGAGGGTGCAGGTTGGATCCCTGGTCAAGGAGCTAAGATCCACATGCTGCGCATCAGAGCAAAAGGAAAGGAATCGGTGTCTCAGTCATTTATTTATCTCCTGTTTTTTAGCCTCTTACTTCATATATAGATGCATACTCAAATGACTTTATTTTAAGCAAATGAAAAAGACTGTTATAGAGAAAAGCACAGAGGAACTAGAGCCAGATAAATCTATATTTGAATTTCAGTTCATTGTCTCACTTTGGGTAGATTACTGAATCTGTATTAGCCACGATTTCCTCATCTGGCCAAATGAGGATAAATAGATGTCATTGTTTCAAGGAGTCATTCACAAATTAATCCATTTTCCAGCAAACACTTATGCAGCTTTTATCATGGATGAGGCATGACTGTTGGGTTGAGGACACAGGTATATACAAAGGAGTCTAAATCCCTAACTCCAGAAGCGTAATATACACAGTAAACAAGAGGGATGAAATATACAGTATGTTAGATAGTGGTAAGAAGGAGAAAGGAATAAGGAGAGGGATAGGAGGAATCAGGAGACAGATAGGAGGAATCAGGAAGTAGCAATTCTAGATAAGGGAGCAAGAGAAGACCTTACTGAAAATTGGCATTTCTGTAATAATATGAAGAAAGTACTATGCCAGTGTCGACTGAAAAAAAATCCATGCAACCTATTTTGGGAGTTAGGTTTTATTCAGTGAGAATGTTAGGAAGACAGTATCTCAGGTAACCGCAAGAGAGCTTACTCTGAAGAGGCAGGGGAGGAACCAAGCTATATACAAGTTTGCAGCAAGGGGATAGGTAGTCTGAATATTAAAAACTATTAATTAAGAGAAAACTAAATCTCTCACATGAAGAGATTTAAAGATCTTCTATGCATGGGAAGGTGCAAGCATCCAGTCTTGCTAAAATAATTTCTTTCATATGCATCTGGATATCTGGGGCCAAGCCTGCTTTCTTTATTGTTCATGTACTAATTCTTTGTTTACAGTAAGAGATGATGAATATGGTAGAGGCTGCCTTTCACATCCCCCCCAGCTCCTCAAGTAGCTGATGGCTTCCACATAGCTGTCTTTGTTTCACCTGGGGTGAGAAATTTGCATTTGGAAAAGGCTTGTTTACTGGTAGTACAGAGCAGAAAATTTCATTTCACACCAGTAACTGGGAGAAGAGCATTTTTAACAGGGGTTGAAATGGTTGTAGAGACACAGTTCCTGGCCCAGTTAACAGGAAATGTTTACAACTGCCTCACATACATTTACCCTGCTCCATATATACATTGGCATTTGTACTTTCAAACTACAATGGAGTCTTGAACAATATGGATTTGAACTACATGGATCCACTTGTACGTGGATATTTTTCAATAACCTGTTGAATATTATGCTCAGATTTTTGACTGCTCTGAGGATCACTATCTCTACTCGTTTTTCGGGGATCAACTATATATACTCATTAACTGCAGGGTTCACGGTTTATCTTTGAAAAATACCTAAATTGTATAGTCTACTGTCAGACTCAGCCTATCATCAAAAAGTCCCTTTTGAATTCTCTAAGTGGAAATTTAGAAATTAACTCTATTCTTGGTAAGTAGGCACTACTTCCATTTCATTTTTCCAGCTGGAAAGACAGAATTTCAACGTCCTTAGGCATTTGCATGAAGAAACCATGAAGATGCTAAAACCTTTCCTTGTGAGGATGCATCAAGACCACCAAGGGAGACAGTCCACGCATAGCACGCTGAAGTGGAGTTCACAAAAGTCAGCTCGGTTGCTCAGTCTTGTCTGATTCTTTGCGACCCCATGAACTGCAGCACACCAGGCCTCCCTGTCCATAGTCAACCCCAGGAATTTATTCAAACTCATGTCCGTTGAGTCAGTGATGCCATCCAACCATCTCATCTTCTGTCATCTCCTTCTCCTCCTGCCTTTNGAGAAAAGCACAGAGGAACTAGAGCCAGATAAATCTATATTTGAATTTCAGTTCATTGTCTCACTTTGGGTAGATTACTGAATCTGTATTAGCCACGATTTCCTCATCTGGCCAAATGAGGATAAATAGATGTCATTGTTTCAAGGAGTCATTCACAAATTAATCCATTTTCCAGCAAACACTTATGCAGCTTTTATCATGGATGAGGCATGACTGTTGGGTTGAGGACACAGGTATATACAAAGGAGTCTAAATCCCTAACTCCAGAAGCGTAATATACACAGTAAACAAGAGGGATGAAATATACAGTATGTTAGATAGTGGTAAGAAGGAGAAAGGAATAAGGAGAGGGATAGGAGGAATCAGGAGACAGATAGGAGGAATCAGGAAGTAGCAATTCTAGATAAGGGAGCAAGAGAAGACCTTACTGAAAATTGGCATTTCTGTAATAATATGAAGAAAGTACTATGCCAGTGTCGACTGAAAAAAAATCCATGCAACCTATTTTGGGAGTTAGGTTTTATTCAGTGAGAATGTTAGGAAGACAGTATCTCAGGTAACCGCAAGAGAGCTTACTCTGAAGAGGCAGGGGAGGAACCAAGCTATATACAAGTTTGCAGCAAGGGGATAGGTAGTCTGAATATTAAAAACTATTAATTAAGAGAAAACTAAATCTCTCACATGAAGAGATTTAAAGATCTTCTATGCATGGGAAGGTGCAAGCATCCAGTCTTGCTAAAATAATTTCTTTCATATGCATCTGGATATCTGGGGCCAAGCCTGCTTTCTTTATTGTTCATGTACTAATTCTTTGTTTACAGTAAGAGATGATGAATATGGTAGAGGCTGCCTTTCACATCCCCCCCAGCTCCTCAAGTAGCTGATGGCTTCCACATAGCTGTCTTTGTTTCACCTGGGGTGAGAAATTTGCATTTGGAAAAGGCTTGTTTACTGGTAGTACAGAGCAGAAAATTTCATTTCACACCAGTAACTGGGAGAAGAGCATTTTTAACAGGGGTTGAAATGGTTGTAGAGACACAGTTCCTGGCCCAGTTAACAGGAAATGTTTACAACTGCCTCACATACATTTACCCTGCTCCATATATACATTGGCATTTGTACTTTCAAACTACAATGGAGTCTTGAACAATATGGATTTGAACTACATGGATCCACTTGTACGTGGATATTTTTCAATAACCTGTTGAATATTATGCTCAGATTTTTGACTGCTCTGAGGATCACTATCTCTACTCGTTTTTCGGGGATCAACTATATATACTCATTAACTGCAGGGTTCACGGTTTATCTTTGAAAAATACCTAAATTGTATAGTCTACTGTCAGACTCAGCCTATCATCAAAAAGTCCCTTTTGAATTCTCTAAGTGGAAATTTAGAAATTAACTCTATTCTTGGTAAGTAGGCACTACTTCCATTTCATTTTTCCAGCTGGAAAGACAGAATTTCAACGTCCTTAGGCATTTGCATGAAGAAACCATGAAGATGCTAAAACCTTTCCTTGTGAGGATGCATCAAGACCACCAAGGGAGACAGTCCACGCATAGCACGCTGAAGTGGAGTTCACAAAAGTCAGCTCGGTTGCTCAGTCTTGTCTGATTCTTTGCGACCCCATGAACTGCAGCACACCAGGCCTCCCTGTCCATAGTCAACCCCAGGAATTTATTCAAACTCATGTCCGTTGAGTCAGTGATGCCATCCAACCATCTCATCTTCTGTCATCTCCTTCTCCTCCTGCCTTTAATCTTTCCCAGCATCAGAGTCTTTTCAAATGAATCAGTTCTTCACATCAGGTGGCCAAAGTATTGGAGTTGCAGCTTCACCATCAGTCCTTCCAATGTATGTTTAGAACTGATTTTCTTTAGGATGGACTGGTTGGATCTCCTTACAGTCCAAGGGACTCTCAATAGTCTTCTCCAACATCACAGTTCAAAAGCATCAATTCTTCGGTGCTCAGCTTTCTTTATAGTCCAACTCTCACATCCATACATGACAACTGGAAAAACCATAGCTTTGACTAGATGGACCTTTGTTGGCAAAGTAATGGCTCTGCTTTTTAATATGCTGTCTAAGTTGTTCATAGCTTTTCTTCCAAGGAGCAAGCGTTTTTTAATTTAATGGCTACAGTCACCATCTGCAGTCAGTTTGCAGCCTTCTCTCCCCTACCCCGAGAAAAAAAGTCTCTCACTGTTTCCACTGTTTCCCCAACTAGTTGCCATGAAGTGATGGAACCAGATCTTAGTTTTCTGAATGTTGAGCTTTAAGCCAACGTTTTCCACTCTCCTCTTTCAGTTTCATCAAGAGGCTCTTTAGTTCTTCACTTTCTGCCATAAGTGTGGTGTCATCTGCATATCTGAGGTTATTGATACTTCTCCCGGCAATCTTGATTCCAGCTTGTGCTTCTTCCAGCCCAACATTTCTCATGATGTACTATGCATATAAATTAAATAAGCACAGTGACAATATACAGCTTTGAAGTACTCCTTTCCCTATTTGAACCAGTCTGTTGTTTCCTGTCCAGTTCTAACTGTTGCTTCCTGACCTGCCTACAGATTTCTCAAGAGGCAGGTCAGGTGGTCTGGCATTCACATCTCTTTCAGAATTTTCCAGAGTTTGTTGTGGTCCACACAGTTTACAAAAGTATATCTCTTTAAATTTTTTATCATTTAATTTTGACCCTGAGTCTTCCTATTATTGGACTTGGGAGGATTCAACTGAACTCCAACACCCTGGAAGTAAATAAATAACTTTGAGTCCTTGGAGAGGCCCTTGTATTGCCCCAGTTCATGTTTATCCTTACATCTACTGGATGTACTGCTTTTAAACCACTCATGGGACACAGTGAGCCCAGGAATCCCAGTGCCTTGAATTTGCTTACCTTGTATTCATCACACAGCTCTCTAAGGTGGGGATTCCTCTCGAGGGCACTGTCCTGGAATAATATAATATTTATTATTCTGTTCTTATTCTTCTGTGTGCCTGTGTTTATCCTTAAACATCTCAGTGCATGGAGTAATGCTCTTCATAATGGGCTTGGCTTTTAGAAACAGTAGCCAAGAAGGGATATAGGTATGTTTAATGTCACTTTTCCTACCAGTCCCCTGAAGCAAGCGAGCAGGTAGATAGAAAACGACTTGAAGAAGAGTGGGAAATGATGAAAGGAGATAAAAGGAGAAATATACAAATTGATATTCCAAACTTCTTTGTCAAACCAAATCTGGATGGTACTATTTCCTTGAGTGTTTCTATTTGGTGGAAATCACTAAAATTAAAATTCACATGCAGTATCAGGTCAAGTTGAATCAGTGCTCTCTCTTTCATCCCAGTATGATTTTCTTTAGCTCACCCATGGACTTCATAACTGTTCTTAGAAATATATGCAGAAAATTCCGAGTGGTTTGAATATTATATTGAATATCTAATGATAAACACAGCAAACACTTTTTGTGCATCGCCAACCTCAATTCCTTTTGGATCAATGAATCACAATTTGAGAAAACATGAAAATAATTGTGGTCTATTCGTCTTCTTTTATAGTCAATAGTACTTGGAGTTTCTTTTAGGAAGACTATAAGAACATGGCTCAAAATCAGTGACCCTACATAAAGAAATAATAAATGACTCTTTGAGACTGTAGCTAGTAAATACTTTTGAAGTTGGTTTCAGTGATATTTACCTACATCCTTTGCTAGGACTTCAGCCAACACAACAAAGGCACTTCCCAAATGTGGTTGGTCTAATGTGGTTAAAACCACAAAATTGCCAGTAAATCCAGACAAAGGGAAAAAAAAAAAAAAGCATGAGATATTTTATTTCGAGATCATATCTCAGTAGATCTAACCTTTGTTTCTGTGTCTATGCCAAATCCCTGGAGTGGATCAACTCTCATCTACCATTCTTTTGAACTACCTCCCATTGAAAGGCAAGATTTCTATAATTCACAATTTTTGTTGGTTTCTCTGAGCTACCATAATTCCACTTTCTGAATCAGGCAATGCATTTTATACTTAAGTATATTTTTATTACTGCATCATATTTTTGTTTAATAGTTTCCAAAGAGCAAGTTGTAGTTCTCTATCTACACTGTATATTTCTTAAAATTTTAAAAATAATATGCATAGGTGTATATATATATATATTTTATTTTGTTAGATCTCATGAATGCTCTCAGCTTTGTGCTGGGTAGGTGGTGGTGGTGAATGCATCTTTTCTTTAAAGATATTTGAGTACTTAGTACATGCAACTTCTCTACTAGGAGTTCATGTACATAATTTAATGCTCATGTTAGTAAACAACATCTTGTCTTTTTTTTTGTAACATGTGAACTTAAGTTGAGACCACTAAAATAACTCACAAAAGTGTTTCCACAAAAAAGACATACAACATAGTCATGGAACTGTAATTGGAGAACATCTTTCTCTGTCTTCAACTTTGTATTCTAAGCCAATATGCTATAATGATCCTTTGTAAGCTGACTGCTTTTAAAAGGTAATGGAAGACTTGTGAAACTACCTATGAATAGAGATCAAATTTCTTATGCTATACAGCAAATGTCCTTTATTCATCTTCTCTCCCCTTGAAGAATACATGTTCTTTTAGAAATTCCATGTGATAACTTGTTAAAATGAAAGCTAATTATTATAACTGAGGGATATGACAGAGAAGCCTAATAATTAGACTCATAAACTATCTGTGTAGAATGATGTACACACTCCAGAATGGCAACGTTTCAAAGGTCATATAAATGAATTAATTCAGTAAGCATTTATTGATACTAAATCCCAGACCCTGTGCTAAGTGTCGTGAATACAAAAAAGAATGGTATGCTCCTCAGTCTTTATAATCTTACAGTCTTGTAATGAGAAAATGCATACATATAGATAAAACAATAAAATTCCTGGTATAAAATAGCCTCTCGTTAAATGATATGTATTGAATTTAAATTCCGTAATGCATTCATGGGAGTGCGTGTGGATGAGTGATGAACTCTGTGCAGGTAGAATGATGTGAGAGATTTAGAAAGCCCTAAAAAGTTTTGGTATTTCAACTTTAATTTGAAAGATGAGACAGTATGAACTAGAAAAGGATTAATGGGAGGGGCATACCAGAGAGACAGAAGACTGCTTTCCAAGATAAGAAACATGACTTTTTCAGGGCATCCAGCGCTGATGCTGAATGCTGTATATGAAAAGTGGAAGCAGGGAAATCATAGTGGAAGGTTAGTTGGGAACAGATACTGAAAGTTTTTAATCTCAGTTTTCTTCAGTGTTGCAAATTCCATCATATAACCATTCTGATAACTACTTAGAATTTCACCCAGAAGGCATACAAAGATTTTACTAAATTGGCATATTCCAACAATCTGGATTATCTGATCATCAGGATCTTCTGATTTGGTCAAACATAAACTGCAGGTTTCCCAAATAGTTTAAATGTATGCATTGTGCTACACTGAAAGTATTGTTAATATAATTGTATCAATTTGGAGCTTTATGTTGACTCATGTGGCCATATCAAAATCAATAGCAAGCCAGTTTGAAACAGTGTGAAACTCAGTAAATATGGATGAGAAAGCGGGTGAGCAGGGTGGTATGGCTATTATTTGTAATAACATTCTAGAAGAAGATTCATTGGCAGGTAATTTGAAGGCATTCATATAATATTTGCAAAGGAAAATGAGCTCTCTGGAGGGATCAACCTGGATACATTTTTCTAACTTTCATTTATTTATTTTTTTGCTTTCTAACTAGTTCTGACAATTCAGGAATAGTTCTCTCCATTTTCTCTTACTCTGTAACCATCTTTTCACTGTGTTAAAATGCATTGCCTTTTACACCATTTAAAGTTGTTGGAAAAAATGAGCAGAAACAGAAAATAAGTTCAGCTATCTTTTTCAAACTTAAACTTTTCTACTTGATCTTAAGGTAGATAAGGTTTTTCTAGTTACAGATGTGCAAGAAGACAATAGTTTTTTTGTTTTTATTTTTCCCTAGTAGATCAAGTTGGACATATTTGTGGAAAAAGAAATATGAACATATAGACTGATAAGTATATTGGATAAATTATAGAAAATTGATTGCCAAGACTGGAAATAACCCATCTCTTTATAAAGAGTGTATGGAATAATAATATTGGTTTTAAGGTAATATTCTAAAAACAAGTGACTAAAAACATATTTAATGTACCACTTACCATGTAACACTGTTAGGTTTATTTAAAATAGCTATGTAATAATACTACAAATGTTAAAACTATTCAGTATGATGCTTTGACATCTACATTCATCTATACCACTTGTGTTTCTTCCTTTTTCCTTCACCAAGTCCCTCTTTGCCTTCCCAATTCCCATAGTTGTCAACCTACCGTCACTATAAACTAGTTTGTATATTCTAGAATTTTATATGAATAGAACAATAAGCAAATAATATTTTTATATTGTGAAGATTTTTGGCTTCCATCTCTCAAGAAAATTTATAGATACATCTATCTGCAGTGTTGCATGTACCAATGGATTATTCCATTTTATCGAAGAGTGGTATTCCAGTGCATAGATATGTCAAAAATGTGTTTATCCACTCATCTGTTAATGTATTTGTATTAGTTTGCTATAGAGGAGGGCATGGCAACCCTCTTCAATATTCTTGCATAGAGAACCGCATGGACAGAGGAACCTGGTGGGCTATAGTCCACAGGGTCGTAAAGAGCTGGACATGACAGAAGCAGTTTGGCACGCACACACGCATTGGGGAGCCAGAACACAAGCACATGCACACAAGCACATGCACACACGCACATGCACACAAGCACATGCACACACGCATTGGGTAGCCAGAACAAAGTACCACGTACTGAATGTGTTAAAAATGGAAATGTGTTTTCTTACAGTTCTGGAGGCTACAAGCTATCAAATAAGGTTTCTTCCCATATTTTTGCTCCTTGGCTTGAGTATGGCTGTTTTCTATCTGTGTCTTCACGTAGTCTTACTTCTGCACTAGTCTGTATCCAAATTTCCTCTTCTGATAAGGACACCAGTAATATTGGACTACAACCCACCCCAGTGACCTACTTAACTTTATTATCTCTTTTGAAACGCTATTCCCAGAACAGTCACATTTGGGTGGTTAGAACTATTACACATAAATTTTTAAGGAACCCAATTCAGCTTATACCAGGTTTCTCTCTACTTTCTGGCTATGAACATTCACATATAAATCCTCCTATATACATATGCCTTTATTTCTCTTGGGTAAATATCTGGAAAGAGTGTCAGGGTCCTGTGGTAGGTGAAAATTTAACTTTATAGTTGTATCATTTTACAAACCCACCAGCACTGTTGAGAGTTCCTGTTGCTATACAAAATTTGTTCTTAATCTTTTTAATTCTTAATTTTAGACATACTGATTTTAATTTGCATTTCCCTAATGAGTAATGAAGTGAAGCTACATTTTCTGTTCTTATTTGTTATCCGTATATCTTCTTTGGCAAAATGTGTGTTCACATTGCTAATGTAGGTCTTGCACAGAACTAAAGTGGTGTAAAGCTAAACTTCCCAAATTTTTTCTGTCTTTTCTCTTTTTTCCTGGTTAATTTGGGTAGAGGTTTGTCAATTTGCATAATATTCCTAACAAAGTAGCTTTTGGTTTCACTGATATTTTTCTGTGTAACTATTTCAGCTTAAATGTATCTTATCTTCTTTATGCTGACTCATTTCATTTTTAATAGATTTTATTTTTAGAGGGGTTTTCCTGGTGGCTGAGATGGTAAAGAATCCACTTGCAATGCAGGAGACCTGGGTTTGTTCCCCGGGTTGGGAAGATCACTTGGAGAAGGGAATGGCTACCCACTCCAGAGTTCTTACCTGGAGAATCCCATGGACCAGAAGACCTGCTATGGTCCATGGAGTTGCAGAGTCAGACATGACTGAGTGACTAACGCTAGTTTTACATTCATAGCAAATTGAGTAGAAGTTAGATTTTTTAAATACCCTTTGCCCACATGGAGGAGGAAATGGCAACCCACTCCAGTATTTTTGTCTAGAGAATCCCATGGACAGAGGAGCCTGGCGGGCTACAGTCCATGGGGTCGCAAAAAGTCGGACACGACTGAGCGACTAATATTTATTTTAATATTTGCCCGCATGTATAGCCTCCCCCACTCTTAGTGTCTGACACTGGAGCAGAACCTTAGTTCCGACTGATGAACCTAAATGAGCTCATCGTCATCACTCAAAAGGCCATTAAACTTCACAAAGTGCATTAAACTTCACTGCTTGTGTTTTGCATTCCATGGATTCTGATGAAAGTGTGATGGCATGTATCCACTGTTATAATATTGTAAAGAATAGTTTCATTGCCCTAAAAACCTTCACTGCTCATCTGTTCATTCCTCCCTCCCTCCTAACCCCAAAGGCCTCTGATCGTTTTATTGTCTCCACAGCTTTCACCTTTTGAGAATGTCATATAGTTGGAATCATATTAATGTATAGCCTTTTCAGATTGGCTTCTTTCACATAGTAATATGCATTTAAGTTTCTGCTATGTCCTTTTATGGCTTGATAGTTCATTTTTTTTCAGCACTGAATAATACTTCATTGTTTGAACGTATTACCGTTTATCCATTCATCTACTGAAGGACATCTTGGTTGCTCCCTCATTTTGGCAACTATGATCAAGCTGTTATCAACATTGTTGTGCATTTGTTCTTGTGGATGTATATTTTTGGTTCAAATGCCAAGGAACACAATTGCTTATGATGGTACGTGTTTAGTTGTATAAGAAACTGCCAAACTGTCTTCAAAAGTAGCTGCACCATTTTGCATTCCCACCAGCAATGGATGAGAATATTTCTGATATTCCACATGCTTATCCTTGCCAGCATCTAGTCTTGTCAGTGTTCTGGACTGTGGCCATATTAATAAGTGTGCTGCAGTACCTGGACGCTGTTGCTGATTTTGGAATTTGCACTGCTCTAATGACATATGATTTTGCACATCTTCGTGTATGATTACTTGCCATCTTTACAACCTCTTGGGTAAAGTATCTGTCGAAGTGACCATTTCTTAATAGGATTGTTTTCACACTAATGAGTTTACAAAGTTTTGCGTATTTTGGCAAAATATGTGACTGTCCTTTATCAGATGTCTACCCAATCTACATCTTGTCTTCTCATTTTCTTGGTAGTATCTTTTGCAAAGAAAATTTGAACTTATTGAAGTTCACCTTACCATTTCTTTCTTTCATGGACTGTGCCTTTGATATTGTATCTAAAGTCTTCACCAATACCCAAGTTCATTTAGATCTTTCCCTGTGTATCTTCTAAGTGTTCTATAGTTTTGCATTTTACAGTTAGGTCTGTGATCCATTTTGAGTTAATTTTTAGGTGTTAGGTCTGTGTCTGGATCTTTTATTTTTTTGCATGTAGAAACATCATTATTCCAAAATTATTTGTTAAAAAGACTTTTCTTTGTAGTGTTGGCTTTGTTCCTTTGTCAAAGATTAGTTGACTATATTTATTTATTTCTCGGCTTGTTCTGTTGAAATGATCTATTTGCCTGTTTTTTCACCAATGCCACACTGTCTTCATTACTATGGACTACAAATCAGTTCTCAGTTTTGTTTCTTCTCTTGAAATTCTAACTTTGAAAGGGAAAATTATTGACTTGAAAACACTTATTCACATACTAAAACTAGTGGAGGTGATGGAATTCCAACTGAGCTATTTCAAATCCTAAAAGATGATGCTGTGAAAGTGCTGCCCTCAATATGCCAGTACATTTGGAAGACTCAGCAATGGCCACAGGACTGGAAAAGATTAATTTTCATTTCAATTCCAAAGGGCAATGTCAAAGAATACTCAAACTACTGTATAGTTGTGTTCATTTCACATGCAAGCAAGATAAAGCTCCAGGTCCTTCAAGTTAGGCTTAAACAGTACGTGAACTAAGAACTTACAGATGTACAAATAAGCCGGATTTAGAAAAGGCAGAGGAACCAGAGATCAAAATGCCAGCATCTGTTGTATCAAAACAAAACCAAGGGAATTCCAAAAATAACATCTACTTCTGCTTCACTGACTACACTAAATCCTTTTTGTTGATAACAACAAATTGGAGAATTTTTCAAGAGATGGTAATACCAGACCACCTTACCCGCCTCCTAAGAGACCTGTATGCAGGTCAAGAAACAATAGTAAGAACCAGACATGGAACAATGCACTAGTTCCTAATTGGGAAAGGAGTATGTCAAGGTTGTGTATTGTCATGTTGCTTATTTAACTTATATGCAGAGTACATCATGCAAAATACCCTGCTGGATGAAGCATGAGCTGGAATCAAGATTGCTGGGAGAAATATCAACAACCTCAAATATACAGATGATATCACTCTAATGGCAAAAAGTGAAGAGGAACTAAAGAGCCTCTTGATGAAAGTGAAAGAGGAGAGTGAAAAATCTGGCCTAAAACTCTGCATGCAAAAAATGAAGATCATGGCATCCAGTTCCATCACTTCATGGCAAATAGATGGGGAAAAAGTGGAAAGAGTGCCCAACTTTATTTTCTTGGTCTCCAAAATTGTTGCATATGGTAACTTTAGCCATGAAATTAAAAGATGCTTGCTCCTTGGAAGAAAAGTTATGACACACCTAGACAGCACATTGAAAAGCAGCGACTTCACTCTGCTGACCAAAGTCCCTCTAGTTAAAGCTATGGTTTTTCCAGTAGTCATGTACAGATGGGAGAGTTGGACCATAAAGAAAGCTGAGTGCTGAAGAATTGATGCTTTTGAACTGTCGTGCTGGAGAAGAGTCTTGAGAGTCCTTCAGAGAGCAAGGAGATCAAACCAGCCAATCCTAAAGGAAATGAACCCTGAATATTCTTTGGAAGGACTGATGCTGAAGCTTTAATACTTTGGCCACCTGATGTGAAGAGCTGACTCACTTGAAAATACTCTGATGCTGGGAAAGATTGAGGGCAGGAGAGAAAGGGGTGACAGAGAATGAGATAGTTGAATGGCATCACCAATTCTATGGACTTGAGTTTAATCAAACTCCAAGAGGTAGTGAAGGACAGGAAAGCATGACATGCTGCAGTCCATGGGGTTGCAAACAGTCGGATACAACTTGGAGACTGAACAGCAACAGTAGCAACAAAGACATTTATTGCTATAATTTTCCCTCTTAACAATTGCCATGCTATATCCTAAAGATTTTCATATGTTACATATTTATTTTTACTAATTTAAAAAATATTTTCTCATATCCTGTTCAATTATTGCATTGGCTTCAGGTTGTTTGGAAGTGTTTCACTTAGTTTTCAAATATTTTATGATTTTTGAGTTTTTTTCTGAGTTTTTTAATTTAGTTAGGAATACCAGGTAATCTTTATCTCTGGTAATTCTGGTTATGCTGAAATCTCCTTTGTCCATAAATATTGCGACTCAGCTTTTCATTTTGTTTTGACTAATTTTATCAGAGTTTATTTGGTTTTACATTCTTTTAGTATAACCTATTTTCATCTTCAAAGTGAATTTTTTGAAGGCCTCAGAAAGTTAGGTTCTATCTTATCCCAATATCTAGAGTTTTAAGGATACTTCTGAAATAACTTGTTTGGAAGCTATGAATCACTTAGAAGTTTTACTAAACATTTGTTTTTGCTTTAAAAAATTTATGAAAAATTTAACAATTTTATAAAAATGGGTTTGAGGTGTTTTATTATGGTAGTTGATCCTTCCCATGGGTCCAAAATTACCTAGAAAAAGCGAAAAACAAATTCAGTTCACAGTAGCTCATGAATTTTTATTTTCCTTCGGAAGGCATGATTCTCTGTCAGATGGAGCAAGGCCTTACCTCAGATTCTTTCAAAGGATTATGATTTGACCGTAACTAGATACACAGACAGATCATAGAAATCTTTTCTTTCCAGTGTTCAGCAGGAGTTTTGATATTCAGCTTTCTAGACTCTTTATGACTCCCAGGCCAAATGACATCCTTGGAGGCCTTTTTTAACATTTCACATTTGGTACTGCTGCTGCTGCTGTAAGTCGCTTCAGTCATGTCCGACTGTGTGACCCCATCGACGGCAGCCCACCAGGCTCCTCTGTCCCTGGGATTCTCCAGGCAAGAATACTGGAGTGGGTTGCCATTGCCTTCTCCAATGCATGAAAGTGAAAAGTGAAAGTGAAGTCACTCAGTTGTGTCCAACTCTTCACGACCCATGGACTGCAGCCTACCAGGCTCCTCTGCCCATGGGATTTTCCAGGCAAGAGTATTGGAGTGGGGTGCCATTGCCTTCTCCGCACATTTGGTAAGGAGGAGGCAAAATCTAGTTTTTTGAAATTTCAAGTTATAAACATTTTACAGATGAAGGGAACATGAGTTCCTCTGAGTAGTACAAGATTACTATTTGCAAGGACATTGGGGAGAAAGGGCTGAGTTGTCCTAAAGCAATTAGTAATGTTTATGGGTTGCCATTCCCTTCGCCAGGGGATCTTCCCAACCCAGGGATCGAATCCGTGTCTCCCAAACTGCAGGAGGAGTCTTTAGCAGCTGAGCCACAGGGGAAGCCCAAGAATACTGGAGTGGGTAGTCTATCCCTTCTCCAGAGGATCTTTTCTGGACCCGGTAATCAAACCGGGGTCTCCTGCATTGCAGGTGGATTCTTTACCAACTTAGCCATCAGGGAAGCCCTTAAACAGTGCCATGAGTGCTGTGAGGCAGTGGCAGGCAGTGAGAGGAATTCCAGACAAGGGGGAATGTGCAGTGAGAGGAATTTCAGTGAGAGGTATGTCCCAAACACAGAAACATATAAATGAGTCAGTGATCTAGGTAAGAACTCCAAGCTAATGGGGCAATAGGAGATGTAAAAACAAGATTATGATACTGAGGACATTTGCCTTCTGCCCAGTTCCCAAATTTAAGATTCTCTTTCCTCCAGAATAGGATCCAACTACAGAACTTAAACTTCTAATCAGGAATTCATGACGAATAAAACTTTGTGACAGTATAGTCTACGGATCAGTTTCATGTGTATCACTTGGGAGCACATTAGAAATGCAGAACCTCAGGCCACAGCCCAGTTGGATTACAGGGAATTTATATTTTAATCAGCTCTCCAAGTGATCCATATGCAGATAAAGATTTGAGAAGGACTGTTTAGCAGAGTCACAAGCTAACTTCATTATTCAGGAAGCATAGTTTATCAACCAGGCTCTTGTCTCTCGAAGGGTGGGTGAAGGATATCTCTAATAAAAAATGGAATTGACAAGCCTTATTAACTATTTATTAGGATTATGAATATGAAATATTAAACGGATGGAATATACAATCCAGGAGAGCAGAGCAGTTTCAAAATCCTGCTCCCCATGCCTCAGTCATTTTAAGAATGTACCAGAATGAATAGGCTGGAGGTCTAACTATCAGTCTTTTCCTTTCACTAATGCCATTCCAGTAGTCTTGCCTGGAGACGTCCATGAATAGAGGACCCTGATGAGCTCCAGTCCAGTGGGGTCGCAAAGACTCGGACACGACTGAGTGACTAACACACACACACACACAGCAGAAACTAACACAGCATTATAAAGCAATTATCCTCCAGTTAAAAATAAATTTGCAAAAAATAAAAACAAATCCAGATTCTGGGGACCCTTCTGGAGCGTAATGTCTATAGGTGACTGTCTATAATCTGCAACGTGTTCTCTGTGATGAGCACCAGAACTGAGAACCGCACCGTGCTACCTTCCTTCCATCCCATTGCCATATTGTGTGTACTTCTTTGCTGTCTCTCTAAATTTAATTCAGTGTCTGATTCTTATCTGTGAAGAATAAGAATGCTTACATGGCCCTACTACCAGACACTGTCTTGAATTCTGGTCTGATGTTCTTTCAGGATATGGCTTTTTCTAATACCTAACTTGTGTTTGCCTCACTCCCTGCCTGTTTGTATCTTTCTGAGGCACATCTTTCAGCCTCTATGTTTGACTTCTATTCACTATGAAGCTGAAAAAAAAAACAAAAAAACACCCCAAGAAGTATTACTGTCATTTTTCACTGCAGATGTGTTTACCTTTTGTCAAATAAATTCAATGTGATATACATTTGGTGAGAATTTGTTTATGCTTGACCATGGGCTAACATGCTGTGGGAAACACAGATGATCAGGATTTAGTGCCAACTTGTAAAGGCTTTAAAATGTATCTAGAATTAAGGGCAATTGAAAGAATTATTTTGTTAGAGAGTCAAAACATAAGAGATACTCCTACAATTAATGAACACGTTTACTTCTGCCCAGTGTCTTTAGGTTTCTATTGCTATTGTTCAGTTCAGTTGCTCAGTTGTGTCTGACTCTTGTAACTGCATGGACTGAAGCATGCCAAGCTTCCTTGTCCATCACCAACTCCTGGAGCTTGCTCAAACTCATGTTCATTGAGCAGGTGATGCCATCCAACCATCCTATCTTCTGTCATCACCTTTTCCTCCTGCCTTCAATCTTTCTAAGCATCAGGGTCTTTTCCAGTGAGTCAGTTCTTCATATCACTTGGCCAAAGTATTGGAGTTTCAGCTTCAGAATCAGTCCTTCCAATGAATATTCAGGACTGATTTCCTTTATGTTGACTGATTGGATCTCTTTGCAGTCCAAGGAACTTTGAAGAGTCTTCTCCAACACTACAATTCAAAAACATCAATTCTTCAGTGCTCAGCTTTCTTTATAGTCCAACTCTCACATATATACATGGCTACTGGAAAAGCCATATCTTTGAATAGATGGTTGGTAAAGTAATGTCCCTGCTTTTTAATATGCTGTAAGCTATTCTTGAAAAACTTATATGCAGGTCAGGAAGCAACAGTGAGAACTGGACATGGAACAACAGACTGGTTCCAAATAGGNGCAGGTGTGCCTGGTGAGTAAAGTTCAGAGGTTGACCCAAATGGGTGTGATCTCATACATCAGATACATCTATCCATTCTGTGTTTGATGTGATATCCTGGTGGCATGGAAGCCAGCTTCAGGGTGGCTTTCTAATAGCATATACATTTTCTGCAAATTGGAACTGGTTTGATATATTTGATATAAAAATTTCCATTGAATTTTAAATCAGTTTGCATTATCACAAGAACTTTCAACATTATATGTGTCACAAAAGAAAAGGCAGTGCTGTTAGAGTCTTTAAAAATAATTTCTAATGATGTAAATTTTTCAGTGGTTATGAAAAGGGTATTAAATATTTTATCACCTTTCTGTTCGAGCAAAGTTTCTCCTTGATGGTATCTTTCAAGAATTTTGAAGAGATCATCATTAAAAATCTTGATTAGGAAATTCCTGTGAACAGTTCAAATATAAAACCTTACATAAAAATTTTATGTGAGCAGAAGCATGCTCCCAATTTCTTATTTGAATGTTTTATTTGAAAGTTTTATAAAAACACTTTTAATATTTCCAAATACTTCATGATTATTTTCTTATTATATTCACTACAACATTCTTATATGAAAATTCCACATTTTATTTTCTCTAATATCTCTACAAATATTATCAGTTTTTCTGAGTATTATTGTGATGAGTAGATAGATGTATCATAAGGTGACCTCCACCTGCAATAGCCCCCACTTCTGGTATTCACGTTTTTGATAAATCCTCTCCCCTTGAATGTAGGTAAGACCTGTGGGTTGCTTCTAATCAGTAGACTATGACAAAGGATTCCACTTTCATAGTTATGTTACATTATCTGGCAAAAGTGAGATGATGTCACTCTTGTGATTATTTTATGTTATATAAGACCCCAATTGCTAGTGGACTTGCTCTAGAGATTTTCTTTTCTGGCTTGATGAGATAAGAAGTCATTTAAGGAGACCCATGAGGCAAGTAACTACAGGTAGCTTCTAGGAAATGCAAAAGTCTCTGAGAGATGAGGGGTCTTCTAGGAAATGTCTAGGAGCTGAGGGGGGCTTCTAGATGACAACGAGGTAGAATCCAGGCCTTCAGTCCTNTTCTGGCTTGATGAGATAAGAAGTCATTTAAGGAGACCCATGAGGCAAGTAACTACAGGTAGCTTCTAGGAAATGCAAAAGTCTCTGAGAGATGAGGGGTCTTCTAGGAAATGTCTAGGAGCTGAGGGGGGTTTCTAGATGATAACGAGGTAGAATCCAGGCCTTCAGTCCTGCAGACAGAAGAACATTCTGCCAACAACATCAGAAGCAGGTTCTTCTTCAGTTGAATCTCTGGGTGAGGATTTAGTTTATCAGAACCTGAGCAGATGACCCGGTGAGGCTAACTGTGAGGTGAGAACTGGTTGACGTTTTAAGATGATAAGTTGGGTAATCTGCTACACAGCAATGAAAATAGTTATGCTGTGAATAGTTGGAAGAAATTGCACTAGATAAGCCTTAGTTACCTATAGGCAAACCATATACGTCAATACCAATGAAATCCTCTGTTGAGTAAATTTCAGTCCTAAAGTTCAGTGTTCAGTCCTTATTATTACTTTCTATAGAAAAACTTCAGCAATTTACATGACCATGTGCATCTAAGCATTTGTTGGCATCCCTAATGATTGTATTTCAATAGTCCATGCATCAGCAATCCTGACTGTTTTTCTTTCTTCTTTTTTTTTTTTTTCCCATGGATCCCTGTTGCCTGAAATTCGATCACTTTTTCTGCAATTTCTATCCAAGCACTGTGGTCATCTCAGCTGGTATTTACTGACCTGAGAAAAGCCATTGCTATAACCACTAGTATCTGCTGTTTCAATGCAAAGGTCACTGAAGATTATAGCACATTTCTGATGCATGTTGTTTAACATGAGGTGTAAGAAGGAAGGAAGCAGTCTCTCATTAAATATGAAGAGACATGACTCTGTGTTGTTATATTCAAATAAGGAAATCCCACAAGCTAATCCTATTGGCTACTAAGTTTCAAGAAATAATGATATATTTTAACTTACATTTATGTACTTTCTGTTTTGTGTGCATGGGCTTCAGATGAAATTGTTGAGATAGAATCAGAGTCCAGCTACCATGATATCTAAAGTGGTTCCAAATGTGTAGACTGGAGACCACAGAGAGTCCCCCAAACCCTCCCGGGGATGACATGGCTAAAACTGTTTTCATAATAATGCTAAGAAAGTGCTTACCTTTTTATTTCTATCATAACTAAACAAAATGTTTGTGCATTTTATATCTCTGTTTAATTCTTTATTAAATATGGAGAGATATAACCAATGATAGATTTGTAAACTGGCTCTCAAAAAACTCCCAGGTTTTAACATTTTCTATTCAGTTCCATCATGTGAATTTTCTGACCATGGCTGATTTCAAGCTACCGAGTAACATAACTGAATGTAAATTTGAGAAGAAAGGCAAACCAAGAATGAATGACTCTTTTTCTCTCAGTACGAGCTGACCCCAGCATACTGCTGGCTGTAAACATCATAAACTGAGGATCTCTAGGGTCTTCAATAATTTTTAAGAGTCCAAGTAGTCCTGAGATGAAAAAGTTTAAAAAGCACTGTTGTAGAGGTTCTGTTGAAGTTATCAGAGAAGCCAGACTCCTTCATTCCTAATCCTCTTGGGTGAAATTCCACTTCTGTAATCTTTTCCACAAATTTATAGATGTATTTATATCTGTTAACATCCCACTTTTGGTTTTAAATATTTTTCCATTAAGTACCCATAATGAAAATCAGGGAATGGAAAATGTCAGAGGAGGGGTTATCACCAAACCTCACTTTCAAGATATACTTAAAGCTTACCTTCAGCTAAGAAGCATCCCTGTAACATATTGTTGAATATAAAAATTGAACAAGCCCTTCATAAAACTTTGCAAAGTTATCTAGCAATTCCTTTCTATAGGAGAGAAAAACGAACATATTCAACACACTTTGTATCGAATGATTAGCTGTGATCCAGACACTGTCCTCTATTCTGGAGATGCAGTAAGTGATAAAATATACAAAGTCTGTGATCTCTTTGAACTCACATTCTAGTGAGGGAGAACAAATGTAGATAAACACACAGGTAGAGTACAGAATATGTAACAGGTAGTGCTAGTTGTAAAATTAAACACAACTGGGAAAAGGGCCAGTGAATGATGGCACGGAAGGTTATTTTTGTGTGTTGATTCAGGAGGAGGATGCAGATAGGCCAAGAGCTGAGCAAAGACCTGAAAGAAGTGATGATATAAATCATGTAGTTAATTGATAGAAACAGAGCACAATAGCTCGGAGGTTAAAGCATGCTTTGTAGATTTAAGGTTGATATACTGAAGAGCACTTAAAGGGGCAGATTTTGTAATCTNATAGGCCAAGAGCTGAGCAAAGACCTGAAAGAAGTGATGATATAAATCATGTAGTTAATTGATAGAAACAGAGCACAATAGCTCGGAGGTTAAAGCATGCTTTGTAGATTTAAGGTTGATATACTGAAGAGCACTTAAAGGGGAAGATTTTGTAATCTAGGAAGAAGTGGTTGCCTTTAGGAATGTGCGTGATTTATAAGTGGAAACAAGGAAATTGACCTTCAGCGAAGCAGAGAAACAGAAGGCCCCAGAACAGTATGGTCTGAGGTGTGCACACCACAGTTAAGCGCTCGTTGCCGTAGCACTGCAGGCACGGTGACATATTACCACACCCAGGCATCTTCCAGGCAGCCCCACTGCATTGATTCACACTTGGGCCAGGTCCCACCAGGCTCATACAGCTGTTGATTCCATGACATTAGAAACCTGTGTAAACTGTTCCTACTTACAATACTTCTAGACCAGTGCACGTAAACCTGGACAGTGATCCCAATTTTTAGTATTACTGTTTCCAGATTTGGCCTTTCCAATGTTGTTACATTGACTGGGGTTCTGTCTTCCCTTCACCTAGTTTATTTCCTGCTTGGCCATCAGTGTCATTTCAGAAACTGCATCCATGGTACCTTCTTTCCTGTTCTCTGAAAGACATATCAACAGTTTCTAATCATACTCACTACACTCTGTACTTACTCTATTGTTTAACTACTAACCATGTAATGTGATCGAATATTTACATTCTTTATCTCCCACCAGGTTATAAAATACTTAAAGTTGGTGCATGGAAACAGATTTAAATATGTACCAAGAGTGGGTGCTCAGCTATGTATTTAACCATGATGTGTCCTGATTTGTGATCTCAAAAAATAGACATTACATTTTATCGAATCCATTGTGTAACCTTTGGAATAAGCTTTGAGAGAGAAAGTAATTTTGTCCTAGGTCACTCCTTGAGTTTGTTAAGAAGTCAGAAAGTGACCAAGGTCTTGAAGCAACTGTATCCATATTTTTTCCCACATTACCAGGCTGTATTACCTCAGTAAAGAAATAGGACAGATATGTTTTAATCCTTTGGTATCACTCTGTTTCTTCAAGAATGTAAATTAAACTATTCGAAAATAGAATAACAAATACATCTCCTTATCATCATACATCAATAGAGAAGAAAATAGAATATACCACTATAAAATGATTTCATATTCTTCATGAAAAATGCTACTGACATGTCTATTTTAAGTGCACAGTTTCTATTTGTAAAGTAGAATAAGGAAAATTACTTTGAATATTTATGTCTACATGTTTTTTTTCCTGCTTCAGAACTTTTGATTTTTAAGATACTGCTTTATTTAACTATATTTCTTTCTATTAGCTATCATTTCATCTCTTCCAGCTATTCCCTTATTTACCACTCGAGATCATAGTCAAAGCTATTTCATGTCAGAATCACAAAACCCTATTCACAACTATATAAACTCTTCATCTGTCAAATTGATAAATTCACATATAACAGTTTTATTATATTTCACCACATCCTTCCTTTAGTGAATAATTGCCAGACATTCAAATATGTCTTGCAGCTAGAAGATGTGAAATGTGTTAATTGCCACATTTTTGTTCCTTTTTTCAGGTCAGCTCTGTTATATGTTGTTTTGACACAAAGCGATCATTCTTCTTACACTAATATGTAAAGCTATTAATTATATGTTGTTCTTATACTAGGGTACACAGTTGTTAATTCTGTCAGCATGTGGTCATCACGAGCTAATAGCAAGATAGAATTTTGCACATTACTTATCAGCTTGCTCAGTGTTAGTCTTTTCGTGCTGTTAAAGAAATTAATGCGTTGCTTGTGATATGTGCAGAATTGATAAACTTAGTGGTTGATAGGGAGTTACTGATCATTAGACCTCTGAATTGGTATTCAGGATTGGCAAAGTCATTATCCTCTGTCAAATCTCAAACTTCTTATAAACTTTGTACCTTATTACCATAAAATATAACAACTGCAAAGAATGTAGTGTCATGAAAAAGGCAGAGGAAGAGTAGGGGGGAAACCTAGTATATGCATGAGTGAGTTGATTTAATAATGGAAGATAACCTCTTTCACTATAATCTCAGAGACTCTCTGTTTCTTCAATCATTTGTTATGCTATCTCGCCTATTTTTTTTTTCACTTCTGTTTCCCATATCACAATATTATCTGGAAGCTTATGTTCAAGGATTAATTCATATTTGTATTTCATCAATTACATTTGTAAACATTCTAGGACACTTGTATGTGTGTATGTATANTATAATCTCAGAGACTCTCTGTTTCTTCAATCATTTGTTATGCTATCTCGCCTATTTTTTTTTTCACTTCTGTTTCCCATATCACAATATTATCTGGAAGCTTATGTTCAAGGATTAATTCATATTTGTATTTCATCAATTACATTTGTAAACATTCTAGGACACTTGTATGTGTGTATGTATAATGGATTAATAAGCAAGTTACTATATATCCAATCTGATAATGGAAATAAGACATGGCCATTAAAGGAATAAGTAACCAGACTCTATTTGAGGGGAGATATTGAATCTAGAAATAAATTTAAGGGACTAGATCTGATAGACAGAGTACCTGATGAACTATGGACAAAGGTTCGTGACATTTTACAGGAGACAGGGATCNGACCAATGTAATAGAAAGGACTCATTTTCACTCTCATGGAGAGATGATGAACTTAAAGTTCCCATTTGCTTAGTAAGAATTGGTTTTAAGAAAGCAAAGGTACACCAAAGCATCAATTAAAAAGGTATGTCAGGATGCAAGCTGTGGAATCTTTTCACTCTAACTGCAGTTTCACGTCCACAAATTCCTACACAGTTGTAAAACTGCTTACTTCTGTTGGAAAGTGTTGCCTTTTGTGTGGGAGGCAGATGGCATTTTCTTGGCACAGCATAGAGTGGATTTGCAGAACTAGCAAAGAGGGGGGGAAGAGGAGGAGAGGAAACTTGTTTTCTCATGGCATTTTCTCCAGCAGCAGCTGCTGGGGTGCACGGGTGACTTAGAACGGAGCATCCATCACCAGGTGGAAGGAGTTGAGATCTCTTGGGACCCCATTAAAACTTGAATCTCAAAAGAAGACACCTTTCCCTATCCCCATCTGAATACTCTATGGCATTTATACTGACAAGGAGACAGAGGTCTGGTCTACCTGCCGCCCAGGGCTGAGGTGGGATTTATGTATGACCACCTTTGAAAATAGTCATGCTTCTTTCTTCTATTTTCTACCACACTTTGGTTGTTCGTAACAAGCCTCAAACTGGAAACACTAAGATTGACTCTAGGTTCCAGACAACTTTTGTTTGCTGCAGAGAGACTTGGAAAAAATAATTAATGAGTTATCAGTATTTAAAAATAAGGAGACTTCATAGAAACATCCGGAAAAATCACAAAGCTAAGCTCCTCATTACTGTCAAGCACCAGTATGCTAAGGCTGAATCCCTTTGGAGAGTGTCTCACTTTTACCATTATGTTCAGACCAATTTTTAATCTTAAGTCAGGGAATATGTGATCACTTACAGACTATTATAATTTTAAAAGAACAGGTCAGGCTAGACCAAGATCATTTCTGTTTTGGAGAATAGTGAGTTATTGGACTGCAAAGGAATTCTGTAGTTGTTAGGATATTTTTCTAGAATTGAAAGTGATCTGATATATCTTGTCCTTGGCATTTATATAAGTGGTTCTATCACTCTATGTAAACCCCTTCTTCAGTCAGAACTATGTCAGCTCTGTACATGTTTTCTATGTGGCAAAGATTCACATATTTTAAAGCTTTTACTCTTGTAAAACAGAAAATTATGTCAAGGATTGCTTTAAACATAAATCAGCTCACTTTGTAGAGGAGGACACACAAGCTAAAAACATTTGCCCTAAATCCTCTAGGAATTTATAAAAAGAATTTATTTAGAGGGATTAGATTCTTTCCTATAACCAGAAATCAAGAACCAAGAATTTTTTACATATATTTAGAACAAATTTTCTGAGGCTATATCCTTCTGCCAGACTTTAGGAGTGTGGGCTGATGGGCTAATGGCTCTCAGCTGGAAGTATGAAGACTTGATTGCATTTCTATACTCCAAGCTTATTCAAGAGTATCAATATTTGGGGACTAAAAATGTCTGTGAAACCACAGCCTACCCCATAGCTCATGCACATGTCTCTGCTAAATATTCTTACTTCCTCCATGAAGGCTACTAAAGATTTCCTCACTAATTAAAGACTGCTGAAAGTTTCCCTCACAACAGTGCTTTTTAGTATATTCTTGACAGCTGCAACCCTATTACTATTAAAACAGTGACCCCAATCATTTTTCCCAAGTTCACTATTGGGAGACAAAGCAGTGAAAAGGATATATGTTTGGGCATATTATAAAATAAGTAATGTTTAGATCAATCTGCTAGCACTGTATTTATTTAAAAGATTTTTTTGATGTGAACCATTTTTAAAGTCTTTATTGAATTTGTTACAATATTACTTCTGTTGTTTACATTCTAGGTTTTTTTTTTTTTTTTTTTTTTTGTCTTTAAGCTGTGATATTCTTTCTTCCCCTCTACCTTTTCTGT
>SJYA01002113.1:82801-110097 GCA_006410615.1 Neotragus moschatus | reverse complement strand
GGAAGCAAGGAGATCTCAGCACCCCCAGAACCTTCACTGCCTGCAGTGGAAAGCAACATATTAACCACTAGACCTTCAAGGAAATCTCCTAGTTGCGCAACTTAAGCACATTATTAAAATGGAAATAATACTCTCTGCCTTTTATATGAATCACTAGAATTAAAGAAGATAGCTTTGAAATTATCTGACATGCTGTCTGACAAATAAAGGTGAACAAATATTATCCCTTCTCCCCAAATAATTAACTAGTCAATTTGAAATATCCTTCCCCAATGACTTTGAATTTTAGTAGTGATGATTAATGCCTAAGTCATGGGACTCAGAGTCTGAGAATTTTAGTCACTGTCAAAGACTTGGATGGGCAAAGTTATTGATAATAATAGTAAAAGCATCTTATTTTCTCTGCAGTTGTACCTGACAAGTAACAAGTGAAGTTGCTCAGTCATGTCCAACTCTTTGCAACCCTCAAACTGGAGCCCACCAGGTCCAACTCTTTGCAACCCATGGACTGGAGCCAACCAGGTCCTCCCTGCATGGGATCCTCCAGGCAAGAGTACTGGAGTGGGTTGCCATTTCCTGACCCAGGGATTGAACCCAGGTCTCTCACATTATAGGCAGACACTTTATCATCTGAGCCACCAGGGTACCTGAGCAGGGTCTTAAATTCAGAGATTTAGCAATATCTGCAAAATAGTACTCTCTCTCTCACCAGGTAAAATCAGATTATTTGCATCTGTCCATAATTGCATGCAGGCCATACTCAAAATAATTTCTAAATATGTTGTTGAATTCTTTCCTTTTCCTCATATACAATTACTTTTAGGAAGCAGTAGAGCTCCCTAGGTAGCTTAAAGAAGCAGTTGATATTTGGAAACAATGCTTATTCCCAAGATCAAGTCAACCCAAATCTAAGAAAAATCTTAAAACTCTTTGGTGACTCGCTCTGTCCCTTTCCTGTGGAGTTGATCTGGAGGAGCCCTCGTAATAGGACTGCTAAAAAGACATGTGTCCTAGAGAGTAAATGTGAACTAAATAAAAACACAGCAACAGGGAACCAGGCTTCATTTGTGCTCCTTTGAAACATAAAAATAACACCCTGCACAGTCAAGAATCCCTGGCTGCTGATCACAATGCATACAAGAAAAGGCACAGTCCAAATGAAAAGCATCTCTTTCCCAGGGACATACTTCTCATGGCTTTGCAATCTGAACAGCTACTAAATGCAGGACCTCCTACTTCCTTTTTCTATCCTCCAGGGGTAACCGAATGCTCCGGATACAACCATAATTGGTTTGCTCTGGCTTAACAGGGCCGACTGCTGTGACTTCTAAGACTATCTCTGGGGTCTCTGTGCTTTTCCTTCAGCAAAACCGGGATCTTTGACTCTGTCTTGTAGCAGCTACATGCTAAGTTTCTATATATGTTCATTTCACTTGAAAGACTTTTTTTCCCCTAAAAGAAAGTTGATTTTTTTTTTTAAAGTCACTTAGTGACTTCTGGAAAGCATTTGTACATAACTTTTCTATTGGCAATGTGGAATGGAATCATTTTAAGAGAGAGAGACATTCGGCTTCTAAACAAGAACTCCTCTTTATATTTGTGAAGAAAGCAGGAGACATGAGAACACATTTAACTCAGAGTGGAATTTGTATGCATTAAGGAAATGGCTTATGATGTACTCATCTCCTTAGCAAACATATCGTACCGTCAAAATGAATACTGTCACTATCAGTGTCTGACTTCCACTGCTGGAATCAGTATTTTCAAATAATCAGTTTCACTGGATATTATTTTCACTGTGTTTTGCCTAATCTCACTTTCTTCCTGATACTGTCGAAGTAACTGTGGGGCATTTTGCAGGGGGTACCTGCGGTTATTCTTTTCATGCTATGAAATGTTGCATACATGCAAATTAGAGCAGGCATATACACTCACCTTTTCATGAATTGAAACCTGAAGATAGCTATAGTGTGTATTACCTATACCTGTTTTCTCTGGCATAAAGAGAGTTGTAAAATTATATATAACACTTACTAAGGGTTTTCTATGGTCCATGCCAAAGAATTAATGCTTTTGAACTGTGGAGAAGGCAGCAGCACCCCACTCCAGTACTCTTGCCTGGAAAATCCCGTGGACGGAGGAGCCTGGTGGACTGCAGTCCATGGGGTCGCTAAGAGTCGGACACGACTGAGTGACTTCACTTTGACTTTTCACTTTCATGCCTTGGAGAAGGAAATGGCAGCCCACTCCGGTGTTCTTGCCTGGAGAATCCCAGAGATAGGGGAGCCTAGTGGGCTGCCGTCTGTGGGGTCACACAGAGTTGGACACGACTGAAGTGACTTAGCAGCAGCAGCAGAACTGTGGTGTTGGAGAAGACTCTTGAGAGTCCCTTGGACTGCAAGGAGATCCAACCAGTCCATTCTTAAGGAGATCAACCCTGGGATTTCTCTGGAAGGAATGATGCTCAAGCTGAAGCTCCAGTACTTTGGCCACCTCATGTGAAGAGTTGACTCATTGGAAAAGACTCTGATGCTGGAAGGGATTGGGGGCAGGAGGTGAAGGGGACGACAGAGGATGACATGGCTGGATGGCATCACTGACTCGATGGGCGTGAGTATGAGTGAACTCCGGGAACTGGTGATGGACAGGGAGGCCTGGCGTGCTGCGATTCATGGAGTCGCAAAGAGTCGGACACGACTGAGCGACTGAAATGAAATGAACTGATGGTCCACACATTATTCCAATTTTGCGTGAACTGACTCATTGTGTCCTTTACTTTCACACTCTACACTTTTATTTGTTTTCTTATTTATTTATTTTTGGCTCTGCTGGGGCTTTGTTGCTGTGCCAGCTTTTCTCTGATGGGGCGAGGGGCGTACTCTCTGGTTGCAACGCACAGGTTCTTATCGCAGTGGCTTCTCTTGCCGTGGAGGACAGGCTCCAGGGCACGCCGGCTTCAGTAGCTGCCGCCCACGGGCTCAGTAGCTGCAGCTCCTGGGCTTTAGAGCACAGACTCAGCACTTGTGGCGAACGGGCTTTAGTTGCTCTCTCACATGTAGAATCTTCCGAGACCAAGGATCAAACCCATATCTCCCGCATTGGCAGGCAGATTCCCTACCCTGAGCCACCAGGGAAGCCCCTTCCACACTATGTTTAAATGATTATAATTACGAAGATAGAAGCCAAAATAGGATATATGTCAGATTTTGAAAGCTCCGAATTAATCTTGGTTTTATTTTTTGTAACCTCTAGATGGTTGGAGATTATCATCGCTACTGTCACTTATAACACTGGCTTGTGTCTTTCCTTGTGGTGACAGGCCTATCTCTGTGACCACCTAGTGCTCATAAATATGTGCATATTTGTGACTAAGAAATAGTTGCTCTAGCCTCTGCTTTCCATGGAACTTTGGCTACATGAAGAGACTGTGACTGCCAGGCTTGTTCAGACAGGACTTTACACATCAGGCTCCTGTGAGCAAGAATGGTGTCACTTTATCTCCAGGAGAGAGGAACACACTCCATGAATTGAGAAAATTAAGTCCATGAGGTATTGGAGAAATGGAAGAAGGACCAAATTTCTCTCCAAGTCAGAGAGTTGCTCTGTAATGAGTAAATAGCGTGTCCTATGTTTTGATTCATAGATAATTTATAATTATAAATATTTTAAGTTTTATATAGCATTCTTTTTAGCTGTTTGGCCAAACTGATGCTTTCCCATTTCAACCATGGGGCTTCAGATGGTACTGTCAATTGATGGCAAACTATCTAAACTGCAGTTTCAGTGTTTTGAAGAGAAATGGAATGTCTTTGGTGCTTCAGTGGATAAATCTGAAGTTATAGATTGAGAACAACTTCTGTTTTTATAGGAAGAGATAAAATGTAGAAATAGAGAAGTAGAAGGTGGTATTCAGGAGGAGAAATTAAAGTTTCTTTTTACTGTGCTTTTACTTGTTACCCTTATTCTCTGATTGAAATTTAATATGTCATGGTTGTGGTTGGAGACAATTTCCACACCTTCTTGCAAAGTTTTTGAAAGGTACACTTTCTATAACCAAAGAGAAAAATAGCCCACTATCTCCCGCCTGTTCTTCTATGTGCTTGGAAGCTTTTGTTTGCTTTTTTGGAGAAATTATAACTAATGGCTAGATGGACTGTTTATGTTTTATAGATGTAGAACAGATAATAGAGACAAAGTAATTTGACAAGGAGAAACATTTAAGCAAAAGGACAAAAGACTGCCCAATAAAAACAGCAGAGTGTTAGGAAGCTAATACTTAAATCTTTTGATTTTCATTTGCAGAGAATTACATAGAGCATCAACATAGAATTTCACATACTCGAATATAAGAGCCAAAGAAAAGAAAAGAGAATGGGTCCTTTTGCAGTGTGAAAGTCAGGGCTCTTGTCAAGGGTGTTGTTTTAATTGATTCATAAGATTTTCCCATCTTTTGCAACTGTTTTAGTGACTCTCTTTCAAATGACCAGATTGGTTGATATTAGGAAATGAAAGCTCTTTGCTTTGCCTATCTTTAGGGATAGACTAGAAGTGATAAAACTACAGAACTAACTGGTAGAAATCTATCATAGTGACATTTAAAAAGAGAAACCAACTAACTGTTTGTTTGCCTTCCTTTTTTTTCAGTCATAAAACTCATCCTTAAATACAGAGTTTCATTTTTCATGACATCCAGATCACTATTAAAGCTTTCTTTTTAGAGGAACACTATCTTTTTGTCATGATTTATCATTTCTTATCTCTGTTAAGTACATCTTCAGAACTGATCACATCACAAATGAAAAGGGTGTGCAGTTATTAGTGCCTTCCTCCTTTAGGTGATCTGCTTGTTGTCAGCAGAAAAAGAGATTTTTACATAAAATACCTTGTTTTAGAAGCTTTCGAGTCTATCTGATAAATATTGTAAGTCATTAATAAACCATAATATTTTTATTCTCTGGCATTTAATTTAATATTTATTCATAAATTATGATTGTAATGCATGTTGACATTTCACAGCCAGGGATGGGAAAGTAAGGCTTTGGGTTTCTTATTTGACTTTTTTCTTCATTTATTTAGCAGGACTGCTTTTCAAATGCTAAATGTTGTGCACAAAGAATACAAAGAATGACTAAGTTAAACTCTAATTAAAATGGAAATATGGGTGTTCCGTTATCTTTTCTAACTCCATCACTAGCTATTTGTAACTCCCTAACCCTAACCAGTGATAAAGAGTTGATTTCAAATCTGTCAATGCCAAACTGTCTTCAGAAAAGATGCAACTAAATTTATACAAGAATACCTTTTATTTCATAGCTTGAATAAATTTGGAAAGTGAAAATGCGAGTATTAATTATACTTATGTTTATAATTTTAACATTGTTCTTATTCACTAAATAATTCAAGTGAAGGATTTGATTGGTTAGAAATATGATACTACCCATTTCTGTAAGTTTTAAAACTGGTGAAAGTTCAGTCCAGTCCAGTTGCTCGGTCGTGTCTGACTCTTGGTGACCCCATGGACGCAGCACGCCAGGCATCCCTGTCCATCACCAATTCCCGGAGATTATTCAAACTCATGTCCATTGAGTCAGTGGTGCCATCCAACCACCTCATTCCTCTGTTGTTCCCTTCTCCTCCCACCTTCAATCTTTCCCAGCATCAGGGTCTTTTCAAATGAGTCCATTCTTCACATAAGGTGGCCAAAGTATTGGAGTTTCAGCTTCAGTATCAGTCCTTCCAATGAATATTCAGGACTGATTTCCCTTAGGATGGACAGGTGGATCTCCTTGCAGTCCAAGGGACTCTCAAGAGTCTTCTCCAACACCACAGTTCAGAAGCATCAGTTCTTTGATGCTCAGCTTTCTTTGTAGCCACACTCTCACATTCATACATGACTACTGGAGAAACCACAGCTCTGACTAGATGGACCTTTGTTGGCAAAGAATGTCTCTACTTTTTAATATGCTGTCTAGGTTGGTCATAATGTTTCTTCCGAGGAGTAAGCGTCTTTTAATTTTGTGGCAGCAGTCATCATCTGCAGTGATTTTGGAGCCCCTGCCCCCAAATCAAGTCTGTCATTTTACCCATCTATTTACCATGAATTGATGGGGCCAGATCCATGATCTTAGTTTTCTGAATGCTGAGTTTTAAGCCAACTTCTTCACACTGCTCTTTCACTTTCATCAGGAGGCTCTTTAGTTCTTCATTTTCTGCCATAAGGGAGGTGTCATCTGCATATCTGAGGTTACTGATATTTCTCCTGGCAATCTTGATTCCAGCTTGTGCTTCATCCAGCCCAGCATTTCTCATGATGTACTCTGCATATAAGTTAAATAAGCAGGGCGACAATATACAGGCTCGACGTACTCCTCTCCTGATTTGGAACCAGTCTGTTGTTCCATGTCCAGTTCCAACTGTTGCTTCCTGACCTGCATACAGATTTCTCAAGAGGCAGGTTAGGTAGTCTGGTATTCCCATCTCTAAGAATTTTCCATAGTTTACTATGATCCACACACTCAAAGGCTTTGGCATAATGAATAAAGCAGAAATAGATGTTTTTCTGGAACTCTCTTGCTTTTCCCATGATCCAGTGGATATTGGCAGTNTAACTGTTGCTTCCTGACCTGCATACAGATTTCTCAAGAGGCAGGTTAGGTAGTCTGGTATTCCCATCTCTAAGAATTTTCCATAGTTTACTATGATCCACACACTCAAAGGCTTTGGCATAATGAATAAAGCAGAAATAGATGTTTTTCTGGAACTCTCTTGCTTTTCCCATGATCCAGTGGATATTGGCAGTTTGATCTCTGGCTCCTCTGACTTTTATAATCCAACTTGAACATCTGGAAATTCATGGTCCATGTACTGTTGAAGCCTGGCTTGAAGAATTTTGAGCATTACTTTACTAGCGAGTGCAATTGTGCAGTAGTTTGAGCATTCTTTGGCAGTGCCTTTCTCTGGGATTGAAATGAAAGCTGACCTTTTCCAGTCCTGTGGCCACTGCTGATTTGCTGGCATAGTGAGTGCAGCACTTTCACAGCATCATCTTTTAGCATTTGAAATAGCTCAACTGGAATTCCATCACCTCCNTTCCAAATGGCACTTAACTGAATGTTTTCTCAATTTATTTTTGATACTTTAGTGACTTGGCATATAGTAAACCAGACGCATATGAAGTGTATAATTTAATGTTTTCATATAGATTTGATGTATAAAACCATCAAATTGTCAAATATTTATTTATACATAACATAAAGTATACAAAATGCATTAACATATAATACAAAATATATGTATATATATATAACTTACCAACTATATGTATGAAAAATATATATTTGAAGTCATTTTCATATCAATATAATTAACATACACATCATTTGAGAAAGTTTTCTCTTGTTCTTTTGTAATTCTTCTCTCCCATCTTCTCAGAAAGATGATTTCTGTAACTATAGATTGAGGCTTCCCTGGTGGCTTAGCTACTAAAGAATCTGCCTGCAATGCATGAGACCTGGGTTTGATCCCTGGGTTGGGAAGATCCCCTGGAGAAGGGAAAGGCTACCCACTCAAATATTCTGGCCTGGAGATTAAATAATTAATCTAATCAATCTAATCTAACTATAAATTAGATTGTATTTACTAGAATATTATACAAATGAAATCATAGAATGTATACTTTTATTCTTGCACTCATTATTATTTTGAGATTTATCCAAAATATTTTTGTGTGTATCAGTAGTTTGTTCCTTCTTACTGCTGAATAGTATTATATTGAATATATATACCAGAATTATTTTACTAACCTGTGATGGACATTTGGGTTATTTCTAGATCATAATGATTGTAAGAGTATTTATATTTATATAAGTACTTATAATACTTATAGAAAGTACTTGTAATATTTATACTTATATAAGTACTTATAATATTTATATTTATATAAATGCATATATATAAGATTATAAGAGTATTTGTATGCTAACTAGTCTTTGTATGGTTATATTCATTTATTTTTCATGTGCAAATAACTAGGGATCATATGGTCTCCATTTGTTTCCTTTTTTTTTTTTTTTACATTTTATTTGAAAATAATGGTTTTAGTTATTTAAACAAGATTTAGAAGCATAGTCAAAGAATGCCAGTAAACTCAAAGCCCAGGGTTCCCTAATGTCAACATGTTACATAAATTATCCTTTTTTCTTCCTTTCTGAATAGACTTCATTTTAAAAAATAGTTTTAGATTTAGGACGCAGAGATATTCCATAAACTTGCTGTCCTCACACATGCACAACCTCCCCAACAATCAACATCAGTCTCCATTAGGGTAGTTTTGTTGTGGTAGATGAACCTACCTCATTATGGGTCGACACGTCATTATGACCCAATTCCATAGTTTACATTAGGGTTCACACTTGGTGTTGTACATTCTGCGTGTTTAGACAGATGTGTAACGACTTGAACTCACTGTTATGGTGTCATAGATAAGAGCTTCATTGTCCTAAAAATCCCCTGTGCTCTGCCTAGTCATCTCTTCCTCCTCTGTAAGCCCCAAGCTATTTACTGTCTCCATAGTTTTGCCTTTTCTGGATTGTCATATATTTGGAATCACACAGTCTGAAGCTTTTTCAGCTTGGCTTCTTTCACTTAGTAACATACATTTAAGATTTCTCCATGTATTTCTGAGGCTTATTATTACCTTTTCTTTTTAGCAGTGGGGTTAACATTCTATCGTCTCAAGTTTTATCCTTTAATTTATAAAATGACGTCTCCATTGCTTCCGAATTTGGCAATTGTGAATGCATCTTTATAAATATCTGTATGTAGGTTCTCATGTGGTCATAAGTCTTCAGGAGAGTGATTGCTAGAGTGTATTGTGAGTGTATTTAGTTTCATATGAAATTGCCAAACTGCTTCTAAAACACACCAGTTTGCATTCCGAGCAGCAACAAATAAAAGTTCCTGTCGCTCCATGTCCTTGCCAGTATTTGGTGTTGTCAGTATTCTGGATTTGATGATTCTAATATTTGTGTAGTGGTATCTTATTTGATTTGCATTTCCCTGATGAAAGATGATAGGAGCATCTTTTCATGAGCTTATTTTTCCGCACATATATCATCTTTGATGAGGTGTTTCTTAAGGTATTTGGCCCATTTTTTAACTGGATAGTGTGTCTTCCTTTTGTTGAGGTGTAACAATGTTTTGTAAACTATTAATAACAGTCTTTTGTCAGATATGTCTTTTGAAAATGATTTCTCTCATTCAGTGATTTGTCTTATTCTCCTGACATTGTCTTTTGCAAAACAGAATTTTTTGTTGTAATAAAGTACAGCTTATCAAATATTTATTTCATGGATTGTGTATTTGGTATTATGTCTACAAAGTCACTACCATATTCCTAGTCATTTAGTTTACTTCCTATGTAATAGTCTAGGAAGTTTATTTATTTATTTATTTGCATTTTACACTTAGGTCTATGATCCATTTAGAGTTATTTTTGTGAAGAGTGTTAAGTCTGTGTCTCAAATAATTTTGAATTTAGCATGCAACATTTTTGTTTTTATATAGATTTTAACTTTGTTACATAACTACTATTAAGTGTATCCAGTGCTGAATATTTGAGATGAGATGCAAAGTGATATTTCTGAATGCTAAATTAGAATTGCTATCTTTTGACATTAATTTTTTCACATTTCCTTTTAAGAAATTTCAACCTTTTGAAATTATATTTTCAAGTTGCTTCTAGAAAACCATAAAGCTATTTCCTCTACTTATAGAACATTCAAAATAATATCTTTCTTTCAAATACCATTTTGGAGACAGTTTTCCTAACTAACTCTGCAATGTAAATTACAATTGGAGAAAAAAATCATAAAAAGTAATTTACTTATATTTTATTTTATAAAGTTAATAAAATCCATATTCTGTTGCCTAAACTCTATTCTAGAGTTAGTGAATTCAGTAAAGTTTTTTTGGTTTAATCCATTCACCTTAATAGAGGTTCAGAGAAAGTAAATGAAGTTCATTTAGCACTTGAGTATAAGAGTGATGGTTTAAATATAAATGCCTTGACTATGTCCAGTGCATAGGTGCCTGAATTAAATTATGTTGAATGCAGTAAAATCTGTAAGTCAATTGGTATTGAAGAATGGTCAAAAATCCATTCTATTTATTTTAGAGCTGTACATGCTAATGATATACATAATAACAACCTTTTAGTTGTTCCTTATTATCTGCTCTCCCAATTTTCTTAAAAGTAGAATCTATAAATTTTAACTGGGCTCCTGGCCATTTGGAATAAAAACTGCATTTCCTAGCCTTTCTTACAGAGTGTGATCATGGGTACCGTCTAACTAATGAGATGCAAGCAATTTTACTTGTGAATTCTAAAATGTGTCCTTTAAAGGAGACAGATATATCCTTTCTCCACTCTTTAGCTCCTCTGGTTGGAGTTTGGGCAAAGTAACTGAAAGTAGAACATCTGGGACAACATGGTAAAACTACAGGTTGAGAAGGAGAGAACAACATGACAGCATAGATACTAAGCAAGTTTGTTGAACCGTCATGGGCTTTTGTTCTACCTACTTCAAGTTTTCTAATTTGAAAAATCAGCTTTCAAAGATCACATTCTCCTGGGGCCNTCCAGTGGACCACATTCTGTCAGACCTCTCCACCATGACCCGCCCATCTTGGGTTGCCCTGCGGGCATGGCTTAGTTTCATTGAGTTAGACAGGGGTGTGGTCCTAGTGTGATTAGATTGACTAGTTTTCTGTGAGTATGGTTTCAGTGTGTCTGTCCTTTGATGCCCTCTTGCAATACCTGCCATCTTACTTGGGTTTCTCTTATCTTGGGCTTTGGGTATCTCTTCACGGCTGCTCTAGCAAAGTGCCGCCACTGCTCCTTACTTTGAATGAGGTTTATCTCCACACCACCGCCCTTCCTGGCCTTCAAGTTGAGATAGCTCTTCTAGGCCCTCCTTCGCCTCGGGCGTTGCCTCTGGCTTTGGGCGAGGGGTGGTTCCCCTCGGCCGCCTGCGCTTTAGTGCCCCGCTCTAGCTTTAATTAAGCCTAGGGCAGTTTTTAGCTTGCAAGTCTATCAATGAATTCCTTTTAACCAAGATTACACTATCTAAAATTAAGCATATCCTTTGTTTTGAAGTTCTTATTCTTGCCTCAGTATTTCTGCAAGGACTCAGTTGGAGTTCTCATCTTGTAAAGGTCTACTCTTCAGGTATGTGTTCTGATTCTGGGATAAGAATGAAAACCATTGCTGAGTATGCTACAAAGCCTAAACCTCTTTCATCTTTTCATTAATTCTCAGGAAATTCTTCCTACTGTAGAACAGAAATCTACAACATTATGAAGAGTTTTTATATAGCTAAAAATAAAAGTGACTGAAGATATTTTTTGAAAGGGACAATGGGCAGAAATATGGTTTGTGCCTCCAATTTTGCTGTTTTGAACTTCTACTACTGTATTTAACTGCCCTTAAAAGACAGTACCTAATTTATCAACAAAGGACAAAGGAATACTTAAATGTTTTGTGTTCTAACCACTTTTCCATGTATCCAAGTTGTTGGCCAAGATGTGCTTACTTCATATCAAAGACACATTCTTATCTGTTTCAAAGATGTTATGGAAGGTTTAAAGAAAAGCATTCTGAATTGCCAGCCTCAGAAATCATTGACAAACTTTGCCATTTTTCTCACAGCATCACTTAGTAGTTAGAATTTCATCTGATTTGTAGTTAGATTTCATCTCAATTTCATTCTGATGAAATGTAAATTTCCAATCCCATACCACAGTGTATTCTAAAAGAATTTCAAATCCTTAATGATAAACAGTATTACAGATAGTATAAATAACTTGGGAACAAAACTTTGATTTATGTTTAATTTTTCCACAGACTAGCTTCTGTCCATAAATAAATCACCTTTCATTTTATGTTTTATAATTTATTACTATTTTTCCTTCCAAGTTGCAGTTAGCTATATCTTACTGTTTCACAAAACTTACAGAATCATCAAATGAGACTCTGTATATGAAAATGCTTTAAACCTTTATTTGCTATGTAAGTATAACAAGCAGGTCTACTCTGAACCAGTTTTCTGAAAGATATGGTTCCTACATGAGAAAAATATATATATGTGAGAAAATATCAATATTTACATATAATTTTAGGGGCTTGATTAGGTTTTTATTTTATAATTGTATTGCAGAAGATGGCCAATTATGCTAAACTGAAAAATATATCAACAAAGAAAGAGATCTATGAGGGAGGTATTATTCTCTTTATTGGAGCTTCCCAGGTGGCTCCTGGTAGGGAATCTGCCTAAAATGCAGGGGATACAGGCCAACATGAGTTCAGTCCCCAGGTTGAGCAGATCGCCTGGAGGAGGGCATGGCAACCCACTCCAGTATTCTTGCCTCGGGAATCCCATGGACAGAGGAGCCTGGAGGGCTACAGTCCATAGGGTCGCAAAAAGCTGGACACGACTGAAGCGACTGAACACACAGTCTTTTTACTGCAAGTTAATTCTAGGAAGCCAGAGGAGAATAAAAAAGTCTTTTTTCTCAGTTGTTTCTTGGATTCCGTTTTTTGTTTTCTGCCCATTTATAGAGGCAGAGAAAGAATTTATAATTATGGGTTTTCTTAAGTATCTGTTTCAAGAAAACAGAAATCAGGGACCCATCAGTTTAGTTCATTAGCTCAATAGTGTCTGACTCTTTGAGACCGCATGGACTGCAGCACGCCAGGCTTCCCTGTCAATCACCAACTCCCACAGCTTGCTCAAACTCATGTCCATCGTGTCAGTGATACCATACAACCATCTTATCCTCTCTCATCCTCTTTTCCTCCTGCCTTCAATCTTTCCCCGCATCAGGGTCTTTGCAAATGAGTCAGTTCTTCACATCAGGTGGCCAAAGTATTGGAGCTTCAGCTTCAGCATCAGTCCTTCCAATGAATATTCAGGACTGATCTCCTTTAGAATGGACTGGTTGGATCTCCTTGCAGTCCAAGGGACTCTCAAGAGTCTTACCACAGCTCAAAAGCATCAATTTATCGGGGCTCAGCTTTATTTATGATCCAACTCTCAGGGAACCATAGTAAAACTTATTTAACGTTTAGGCCATCTTAGTTACTTCTGTTGGCACAGAGTGAATCTGGCCATGTGTAATGTCTAGATCCTCTAAATACCCTAGAATGCGGAGAGCACATTACTTGCCAGCCATGTTAACTTCAGTATCATTTCAGTATCTTCATTGTGTGTACATGGAATAGGGGTTGTCTTTAACCTATTCCCACACCTATATGGGGTTATAATTGTGGTTGATAAAAAGAATTTCTTTTTTAAATCCATGTCAATTTCCATCCCAGAATATACAAAATGATTTGCCTCCTCCTGCTGTCATTTGATTTCTAATAAGAATTCACCATTAAGGAAAATATCACCCAGGTGATCTCTCAGTATTGAGAGTTATTTGAAAAAAAAAAAAAAGAAAGAAATAATCAAGATGGTTTGAAAATCATTTGATGAAACAATAAGAATAGGAATACTCTGTCTGATAGAATTTTGAGTTGGAATTCAATATAAGCATTTGCCTCAAGTGAGTGATTATAAAATAATTCTTCAGCTTTCAATGTCTTATGCATAAAAAAGGACTTGCCTTAATCTTCTCTCATGGAACCATATAAATAACAGAATACACATATATGAAACTTTTTGAATTGGAATTAAGATTAGTCTTTTGAGTTTTATTAATTTTTTTTCTAAAATTTTAACTATAAGAAATAAGATATGAAGACTCATCTAGAAATAGGGGATAAACTTTCAGTTTGATACTTTTTTGTATCTACTCAGTCATAAAAATATATTTGGATGATGGAAGTAAGATTATGATGACTTCCTTTAAAAAAAGTGGGCCTCACAATGGAGGTGACACTTTCACAGGACCACTTTTTATATTATATATACTGGCAAAATGTGGGCAAATATGACAGTCACTTAAAGCTAGTGGGTATCTCTACAGTGCGTCAGCTGTTCTTTAGTTCATTTTGGAAAGCTGGCATCTTAATTATCTGTAGTTTTCCTGAGAGTGGTATATACATACTGGTAGGTACAATGGGGTGCCTGCCAGGCATTTTGAACTCTAATTAAAAAAAAAAAGAGGGAAATAGTGATCTTCATCTTGCCTAAGATAGTGCTATTGCGCCATTTGGGAACAATGACAGATAAAACTAGAGAAAAGCTAGACTTCAAAAACTGATACAAGAAACAATACAGAGAATGAAATTTCTAATAAATAGAAATAGTCAAACTGAACTTATATGTATGACTTTTGAAGCCATTTAAATACTGAATGAAGGTATAGATATAGAGGTGGTAATAATAGCTTCTTTGAGCACTTTGTAAATGCCAGCCTTTTAAAAAGTTCTTTACACATTGCATACTGTCTTTATTCATACAACAGTCTCATGAAGGAGATGATATAAGGAAAATATATGGACACACGACTATGGACCAGACATTGCGATAATTGTTTTGTATGCTATATTATCCATAATTGCATAACAGCATTCATGACAGCTAGATTGTTATTCTCATTTTGAAAATGAGGAAACTGAGGGATGGAGAAATTTACCACCTGGCTCACTGGCATTTGTCAAATAAGATTGAAGCCAGGATTGTGCCATAGAATGTAATCCCCAAGCTCGAGCTCTTGCTTACGTGGTATGTATGTCAGTCACTCAGTCTTGTCTAACTCTTTGGGACCCCATTGACTGTAGCCGGCCAGGCTCCTCTGTCCATTGGGATGACCCAGGTAAGAACACTGGAATGGGTTGCCATGTCCTACTCCAGGGGATCTTCCCGACCCAGGGGTGGAAACAATTCCTGATTGTATGCTGCTTCTTCACCTCCTGAGCCGTTAGGGAAGTCTCCACCACCTGCTGTACCAACAGTTTAGATGCTTTTTCATTTCTTTACTGCCTTATTTTATCTTCATTGGAATACACTTCCCTTGTGATTTACCATGTGACATGTAACTTCTGAGAATATACAGTCTTCTAGAGAAGTCTAGGGCACATGTGATACAGCAAATGTAGAGAATTCCACCCTTATGGAAACATTCTAAGCTCTCTTTAACCTAAAGTTAAATAAATTGTATTTAGCATGTTTAATCACGTTTTCAATCTTTATTTTTCCAAGGGTGCCATTTTGTCTACAGTACCTATTAATATGATATAAAAATAGACTATAGAGGAAGACATATTCAATAGAAAAGAGACAACTTAGGAAAACCTTTGGACCAGGCAAGGGGCACTTTTCAGGGAGCCCTTTGTTTTCTGTGAAGGGCCTCCCTCCAAGTGGTTAGGTCCCCTCTGGAGACGGGGATTAACTGCAGCTGTCAGCGTAGTTTCTGTGGGGACGTCTCTGTTTCTCCCCTTTAGGGTGGGCTTTGACACTTTCCATCCCTTGTTATAGGTCAGGTTGGTCAGATTTCCTGAAGAACACCAGGTCTTGTGCTTGGGAATATTGCATCAGTGCTTCAAGTGTGGGCTGGGATCAAAACAGGTAGCCTGGTGAGTTAGCATACCACTGATTTCATGAAACTGAGTGAGGCTGGGACTCCAGAGGGTGCTGACATCCTGATTGAAGGGGACACCCACTCCCATTAGACAGAGGATCAATGCAGGCCTCTGGTCTATCACAGCACTGCCAATTTGAGATACATGTATGGGCTGGTATGTCCGTTCTCACCCATTTGTCCTCTGACCACTCTCCTTCTCTGGTTTAGCCAAAGGCAGTGACAAGGGGCCTCCATGCTATGTGTCCCTTGCATGGGTACCGAGAACAGTCACTCCAATCCCTGGACAGGCTACATGTCACAAGTCACAGAGTTCTATGAGGCTGCCACACCTATCTCCTGGGAGGGATTTCAAGAGCAATCTTTGCCCCAAGGGACTTTTTAGACCTGTTTTACTCATGCCTGATTTGCCAGAGTCCAACTCCAGCAACCAGGGATTCAACCTGAAGAGATGAACGGTGTCGGCGGTGAGGCAGCCTCTCAGTTTTCTTTTGGACTGCCTGCTTAGTCCAAGTTTAAGATTCTCTTTTATNCGCACTAGTAGGAATTAGAGCTGTACAATTTATAAAGGCGGGAGAAGATAGTGTCCTATATGGAGAAAACATAATTTGGGGGAAACCCTGGCTAAATACGGAAATGGCTCATTTTTTGGTAGAACTTCAAGATTAGTGTGTTAAGGGACCATTATCAAGAGGCAAAAGTATAGTGGTGATGAGGTCAAGAAAAAAATGTTAAAGACTTTTGAGTAAAAGCAGAATAGAATGATTTCAATGGCTGTTATGTAATTTTTTAATACCTATCACTGACACTTCCCTGACAATGCAGGAGCCATACATCTGATCCTTGGGGTGGGAAGATTCCCTGGGAAAGGAAATGGCAACCCACTCCAGTATTCTTGCCTGGAGAATCCCATGGGCAGAGGAGCCTGGTGGGCTACAGTGCATGGGGTCGCGGAGTTTCCACAACTTAGTGACTAAGCAACAACAATCACCGACACTAGCCTAGAAATGCTCTGAATTTCTTAGTATTTACCATGGACTTACCAGTTGCTATATGCAACACTCATGCTTATGTGTTGAGTGAAAGAATAATGTGTGTGATTGAAAGAATAATGAGCAGGATCCCAAATGGATAATGTGAAAGGTCAAATTCGAGAGTGGTTATTAGGGTCAGTATCAGAACAGTGAATCCAAAAGAAATTATCAGTGAAGAAGGTCTAAGTCAACGTTATTAAACTGTGCTGCAGACTAGAAACACAAAGGAAGCTTTTGAAACCCTTAATGTCCAGCCCCACCCTGTACCAGTGAAACCAGAAATTCAGGCATCACATTTTCAGTGTTCTCCCAGGAGAGAGAGCCAGTCAGACGAGCAACAGAAAATCAAGGAGCACAGCTCAATTAAAATGTCTAGAAATCTAATTGGATGCGACACGACAGCTTGTCTGCATTAATTCATTTGTATTAAACTCGGATCTTGCAGAAGAGATCAGCTGAACTTACCACTTTGCTGTACCTTCTCAAATAACAAGAAAAGTGGATTCTTTTGTCTTTAAGTTTTGTATTAGAGAAGGGTATATTTTGAGGTGAGAATCAAGTCTGGGTGGTGAGCATCATAAGGTAATCTAATATGTATTTCCTTTACAATCAGCTAAATTCCAATTTTATACTGTTTCTCAGAAGCATCTACTATCACAGTAGAAAAAATGAACCCCATTCATCTTGATAATTAATAGGAATGAACTGTTTGGAACTGGGCTGACAAGAGAAACACACCAAAAAAAAAAAAAGTGTATGAATTCATGCTCCTCTGACTTAAGTGATTTGTTTTTCTTTTAAAGTAAGGAAATAATATTAAGGCAGTTTTGGCTGATGATTTATTCAAACACACACACAGAGACATCAGTGAGATGCACAAAATACCTAATGCACAAAGTCATTAATGAGAATAGTTTAGACTCTTCTGGTATTGTATCAAATCTCTGAGATTTAAGCAAGTGGACTCCAAAAGAGTAATTCTCTTTCTTTTCCCCTTGGTATTAGAAGTCCAACATAGCTCAGTAAAAGGTTTCTTTCCTCTGCTGCTGCTGCTGCTAAGTTGCTTCAGTCATGTCCGACTCTGTGTGACCCCGCAGATGGCAGCCCACCAGGCTCCCCCGTCCCTGGGATTCTCCAGGCAAGAACACTGGAGTGGGTTGCCATTTCCTTCTCCAATGCATGAAAGTGAAGAGTGAAAGTGAAGTTGCTCAGTCGTGTCCGACTCTTAGCGATCCTTTCCCCTAGATATCTAATTCTTCTCTGCTTGGTGGTCCAGGTTGGGCTCTTCTTTTCTTTAACAGAGATAAATATAAATCAGCAGTTTATAATTTGGACATTGCCCTTTGCCCCAAAATAGAGTCAAAGCATTCTTTAAACATTACTTTCTAGTTTTCTTACTAAGCCCCTTGAAGTATCAGTGTTCTAGGAAACAGTCTAGAACAATCAGACCTGCTATTATGCATCAATATTAAGTATGTTTTGCTTCCTTCTCTCATCCCTTTTCAGAGAGGATCCTTTTGTGGTCCTTTCAATCAGGATACTGGATCATGGGACTAGACTTCTCTGTTTCAACCTGCTTGAATACAGGTTATTATCCTTCCCTAGTTAAGCCACCTAGGGTTTCTATTTAGAGAAAGAAAGTTTCCAGTACATCTCTGCCAAGCTCTTGAACTCAAAAATGTTAAGCATGAGCTAAGTGGTGTTGGAGAAGATTCTTGAGAGTCCCTTGGACTGCAAGGAGGTCCAACCAGTCCATTCTAAAGGAGATCAGTCCTGGGAGTTCTTTGGAAGGAATGATGCTAAAGCTAAAACTCCAATATTTTGGCCACCTCATGCAAAGAGTTGACTCATTGGAAAAGACCCTGATGCTGGGAGGGATTGGGGGCAGAAGGAGAAGGGGACGACAGAGGATGAGATGGCTGGATGGCATCACCGACTCGATGGACATGAGTCTGAGTGAACTCCGGGAGTTGGTGATGGACAGGGAGGCCTGGCATGCTGCAATTCATGGGGTCATAGAGTCAGACAGGACTGAGCGACTGAACTGAACTGACTGAAATGAAAGGGAGTAAATATGAAACATATGTAGAAGATGCAGGAAACCTATTCCATAAAAAGATTAGAATACTGTACATGGTCAGAGTCCATGTGTCTCAGAGAGAATGAGATGGAGAGAATCTTAACGTGAATCATTTATTTATTTAAGCCTCTAATATGATCGCAATCCACTTCCTGCTGAGTTCTATTGAGATACTCCTGGATTTTTTCAGTACATTTTCCTCTTGTATCAAAGTCATTTAGCTTGGTTAAAAATGTCAAAAGGCAAATTTTATTTCATGTATGTGTTGTTACTGTGAAGATTGTAATTATCCTACTGGAATGAAATTAAACAGTCTGATTCATGTTTAGTTAAGTTGTCTTCAATAATTCTTTTAAAGGTGGAGATTTAGGAAGCTCTACCCTTTCCTTCGACACATGAAGATACATTTCAAGACTGATAAAAGTCCTCCATAGTATACTGGACACTGATTAATTAAGCCACTGGATTGAATGCCATGCAGCATTAGAAGATACAGCTCTGAGACCTACATTATAACATTAAAACTGTTTGGAATAACAATTAATTAAATGCATATTTCATTAGATTTTATATAAAAAACTCTGAAAAAATTAATTGAAGTGAGCCCACCTAGAAGGCATTGATTTATGTGTTTTTACTTAATTTAGTCAACTACTATTTTATAAAAATCCATACAATCTCTGTTTAACAGAAAAAGAAACTAAGGTCGGAGAGGATATATATTTTGTTCATGGTTAGACCTTATAAGTAGTTCCTCCTCCAAAAATAATTCTGAATAAAAGATGATGAGAAACACACTAAATGAAAATAATGACTGATAAGAAGTAAACTTTTTGGATAATGATTTCTCTCTTTGTAAAAATTCATACTGTAATTTTATTTTATCACCATCATAGAAAAGCATAATAAAAATTAAAATGTTTCTAACTATGGAGACTCTTTTTCACAGTATTGGCTGTATTTGAAAATGAAAATAGAATTCAATCATGAAAAATTTAGAATAATATGTTAAGACTTTAAGGATAAAAAAATGTTCAGTTTATCATTCCTGCAAATCAAAATACTGTCACAGCTATTCCCTCTATCTACTGCCATTCCTATTCCATCAAGTTTATGACTGTGCAAATTAATGGTGCCACATCCGTCTCTCCTAAATTCCCTTCACAAAGCTGTCAGAGCTTGCTCAGTTGAATGAGGCCAGCTCATTTCTGGGTGGCTGCATCCTGGTTGCTGCTCCCTAAATTGCATGGTCAGGAGTCAATGTAACTTAACCTTCTCTGATCAAAGATAGATCTCTGGGAGAATTATTGTTGCCCTTGAAGGAAGTTTAAGTAAGTGGCTAGTCAGTTATCTGGTCTCCAGAAACAAAATGATTAGATTTTGCCTGGGAGAAGAGTAAGGTTAAATCCATCTTCCTCTCTGTTTCCTTTGCTGTTAGCAAGTCTTCATAAACTGATTAATCATAAATTATTAATGTCCACAGGACTGAGATACATTCTGTCTCCATTTATTGAAACATACCTCCCAGGCATCCTGGCAGNATGATTAGATTTTGCCTGGGAGAAGAGTAAGGTTAAATCCATCTTCCTCTCTGTTTCCTTTGCTGTTAGCAAGTCTTCATAAACTGATTAATCATAAATTATTAATGTCCACAGGACTGAGATACATTCTGTCTCCATTTATTGAAACATACCTCCCAGGCATCCTGGCAGTGGGTTTGACTGATAAGCCGATAGCGTTGGGATTTGCATAATCACGTTGGCACCTTGCTGCTAAGCTAACACCCTATATTGGTGATGGAGTAGCTCATGATGTATTGTGCTGTGGCATAATCTTGATGTCCCAATCAGTATCTTTGGCTGAAAAGAGTATAAATCATTCTTTAAGTTTTCATTTTTTCACCTGATTAATGAATATATATAGTGATAAACAATTTGGGGAAAAAATATTCTGTGTCTGCTTAGTGAGAGTGTGTACTAGACAAAAGCCTTGCTTTAAGGTTGAGAGAGTTGAGTTGTTGCATTTCTGGAAAATGGTAGGTATCATGAATACTCTGGGTCATCCATGGAGAAAGAAGTAGCAACCCACTCCAGTACTCTTGCCTGGAAATCCCATGGACAGAGGAGCCTGATAAGCTGCAGTCCATGGGGTTGCAAAGAGTCAGACACGAATGAATGACTTCACTTTCTTTACTTTCATTGGATCACAGTCAAAGCTCTAGAGATGGATGGGATTTTCTTTGATGGGATTTTGCTGGCATTTAAAGGACAATCTGCCATAAAGTAAGCAACACTTTCAATTTCTGCTTGTTAATGAACTGCAAGCTAAAGTGGATTTAATGGATCTACCAAATGTCCATTAACCTTATTAATCAGGGATGATTTAAATAAAATAATTGAAATAAAATAGGAGATGTAATGTCTTCTTTTACTTTTAGTATATCTGATTCATATGAAATGTCTGAAGTGACTTATTTGGCCCCCATCATTTTATAAATGAGGAAACTGAATCTCACAAAGATTAATAACCCAAGATTACATACTTGGTTAATGCCTGAGCTAGGCAGTTTTTTTTGGCAAAGATCAAACACCTTAAGTTTCTTCATATATATCAGAAATTGATTTTATTATTAACCTATAATGCCATGAGTTCAGTGATTTAAACAAAATATGACATAGAATGACTAACTCATTGCTTAATGAACTATCTTCTTTCTCTCTGGCACATAGACAGTATTTCTCACTGCAGAGTATCCAGAACAGAACTTGAAGGCCCTAGGACATGATAAAAATGTGTATCAAAAAAGGCTAAGATTGCATCTTTCGGTTGCCTGAATTCTTGTGTGGAGTAGGACTATATGTCTTCCTCAAATCTCCACCACTGTAGTTGCCATCAAGCCACTAATATTTTGGAGTTAGTTTATTTTAGATGCTGACGTTACTTGCCCTAAATAATTTTCTGGACTTTGCTGAATTACAGAAACAATTTTGAACTTTTTTTTTTTTTTCCAGCTGAAAGAAGCTGAGTATCAGAGTGAAATTTTACTGTCACTTTGCCAACTAAAATTAATTCAGGGCAATCTAAATTCTCTGTTCCCCTTTAGGGGAAGTTATTGAGAAGTTAGATATTACTTCTCAAAAGAATTGTAAACACTCTGTACTATAATTCCCCACACTTTGAACTTCCACTCATCATATTTGGGGAGCCCCCACTCCATGGGAATCCCTTCTATAGTGATCAACAGCTATCTCCACGTTGGCAATTCCAGTGACCAATATTCCGTTCTCATGGTATTAGAACTCTCAGCAGCCTTTGCTATGTTTGACCACTGCCATCCTCTCAAAACACTTGATTGCCTTAACTTCTGACATATCACACATTTCTTATACCTCACCAGAGGCTCTTTCTGTTTGTTTATATAGCTGGATTGGCAAGAGATAATTGCCGAATTCTGATGAATTTTGCAAGCTGGCAGACGGATGCCACATTGAAACTGAGAAGCAGTCACTGTGAGAGTATTTGCACCTGGAAATAAAACAATAGAAGTCAACCCCTACCCTGCTCCTGAGAACTGGTAGTTAAACATTTTGCCAGTACAAACCTGCATCTTCTTTCTGACCTCTAAATATAAGAGTACCCCAGAGCTTAGTCCTTGGACATCTTTATTGCTGCCTTCCTTGTAGATGACCTCCACTGCAGAGCCTTAAATGATTCCTATATTCTGTGACCTTCAACTTATACTTCCAACATTAAGTGGAAGTATAAGTGAGAACTCTGCTCTCACTTCTAGAGTTCTTTACTTCACTGAAGTTGAGAAAAAGCTTTACAAAAGAGACTGAGGGTGAGATGACTTGAGTTCATTTCATAGAAAGTAGAATAGGGCATCACGCTCAGGAAGAATGTATTCTGATAAGCCAAAGTGTACCAATTTGGGATTATGAGAGGATGACCAAACTGAAGGGAGCAGATGTAGAAATATTTAATTCACTCCATGCCAGAAGTGATATGTATTTTGTTACTAATTTCCTGCTACATTTATGCAACAAAATAGCTTAGCATTAGCAATGTACCCAAAGTGGCAGAGCTCTTTCACAAGTTATATGAATGAGTGAGCCAAGCGGTTAGCATACTGGGACCTATTTCCTCAAAGTTAAAATGAGAATAATAATACCTGGTCTGCCTGACTAAAAGAGACTTTGACAAGAAACAAATCAATGTTTTTTTGTTTATTCTTTCAGATAATACTTTTATTCTGGACAAACTAATGGAAAAGACAAGAGTCCCTACCCACATGGAGTTTACATTCCTTTCAGTGCAAACCCAGTTAGGCAATAAATAAGGTAAACAATCATGATGTCGTGTTAATGCGGATTCTCCTGAAAATCAACCAATATGTTGTGTGAGAATCAACAATTCTGAGCCAGAATCCCTCAGACTTTATGTTTCCTCTTAGTAGTTTTCCATCCACCAATGTCCCTTCCTCCAAAATTGCTCATTGACTGTAATTCCCCACTTCTTTTGGTTATCTTCATGATTTAGTCCAATTGTGGACTGAAGCCTCTATTGCAATAATCTTATAGACAGACGAATAGATATGTGTGTGTGAGTCACTCGACTCGTGTCTGACTCTGTGACCCCAGGCTCCTCTGTTCTTGGAATTCTCCAAGCAAGAATATTGGAGTAGGTAGCCATTCCTTTCTTCAGGGGATCTTCCTGAACCCAGGGATTGAAACCAGGTCTCCTGCATTGAAGCAAATTACCATCTGAGCCACCAGCGAACAGGATAGATAGATATATTTTGTATTAAAAAACTTCATATAAGCATCTGAATAAGGTTTGACCAAATATCTGGGTATCCTCATCTAGCCATATTGACATGTAAAATTTACCATCATTTTTCTTTTGCTAGATGAAAACAAATATCAGGAAGGTATATAAATCCGAGAAAGGAATAGAGAATAGTGGGGTGTAGACTAAAATCATTAGGGCAGGGTCACCAGGAAAGACTGAACTAAAAGAGTGTCATGAGGTGCTGACTGGAAGGAGATGAAGGAATGAGCCACAGGGATACGTGGTGAGAGAGCCAGCAGACCGGCGGCGCACAAGCTCTGTGTTAGGACCTGCCCAGCACAGCCAGGAATAACAAGGGGATCCGAGTTTCGTGGCCAAGTGAGTGGAATAGATGGGACAGGTGAGGAAAAAGACCCTGAATGGCAAGTAGACCTTTGTAATGACTCTACCTTTTATTCAGGCTACAAAGCAGAGGACTTCCATGATCTATCTTATTTTAAAAAAAAAAAAAAAAAACTATCTAGAAAAAGTGTTGAAATTAAGCTGAAAGTTAAAAACTACAAATGGGAACCTATTAGGAGGCTGTGATAGTATCTATTTGAGAAATAATGGTAGCTTGAGCAGTATGGAAATGATGAGTTTCATAAAACATCAGATTCTGGGCATATTTTTGGAAACAGAACTTAAATTTGTAATTGCCTACAAATTAATTGTGTGGTGAAAGAGAAATAGAATAAATAAAAACAATTTGAGCATAAGCATTTAGAGGAATGCAGTTGCCATTATCTGGGATAAAGAAGTCTAAAGAGAATATGTTGTTTTCTTGGGGAGATCTCGGGTATAGCTATTAATATGTTAAGTTTGAGAGACACACTAATAAAAATATCTATTGAAGTTATGTGAATATGCTTGGTAATTTCTTAAGTGCAATATAAGCTTAGAAGTATAGACTTATGCCATTATAATTCTATATTAGATCATAGAATATATAGAATTTTATACCTCTAGTTTTATTTATTATGTATAAATAATATAATATATATAATTATATATAATGTGTAATATAATATATTTATATATTATTATATATATAATATTTATATATTAAGTGTTTTATTTGCTTGTATTAAAACTCCATTTTCACCTGTATTTACCTCTCATCCATATTTGGCTTGAGGTAGTCCAGAGAATTAAATGTTGAATAATTTAGTATGGATAGAAATGACTCATCTTTAATGATTTTGGACTGTTTTAATCCAAGAAGTGATCGAAGTAAGTCAATCACAGCAAAATATTTTGCAAACGTTGAATTTACATTTCTTGTGANTTATATATTATTTATAATGTATAAATAATATAATATATATAATTATATATAATGTATAATATAATATATTTATATATTATTATATATATAATATTTATATATTAAGTGTTTTATTTGCTTGTATTAAAACTCCATTTTCACCTGTATTTACCTCTCATCCATATTTGGCTTGAGGTAGTCCAGAGAATTAAATGTTGAATAATTTAGTATGGATAGAAATGACTCATCTTTAATGATTTTGGACTGTTTTAATCCAAGAAGTGATCGAAGTAAGTCAATCACAGCAAAATATTTTGCAAACGTTGAATTTACATTTCTTGTGGTTTAAAAACAGAATTGGTTTCTAAAAATCTCATTGCCAGAGATATAGAAATAGAATCAGTTTTGAGCTCTATTGATAATCTGTTTTGGTGTTTTCCATGTGGGGAAATTCATAATCAAGTATTCAACTTAGGAAGAACATGGACTAGCCAATGAACATTAATGCAGATTAGATAAAATTCAGTTAGATCATGCAATTTAAATAAAAATAACTGACTGTAGAAGTAAAAGAAGAGGGTTTTAACCTGAGAAAGTTGGGAAACACAGACTGGTTATATTTAAACTGAGGAAAAGGAGCAGTCAAAAATACATTTCACACATGCTTTGAAATGCTTACAAATAATATGTCTTTGTCCAGTATAAATAAGTAGAATGCATTCTAATCTTTGTAAGAAAAATAAGACATCAAATTGAATAGAATTAGCTCAAATATCATAAATATAGAAAGCGGATTATTTTAGGATTCTAAATAAAGAGATGGGAACTAACACATGTATCTCATAATGAATAAGCAGTAGACCTTCAATTGAGTAATTTCTGAGTGGTTTTCATGAATTAAAATTATTTGCCACATTTCTCGTTCCCTTTGAGTGGCTTTTCTCTTGGATTTTTGTCATTAACACAGATGAATAAAGAACTAATATGCATGTAAATAGCTGCTAAAGGAAATTTTTTGCCTATGTACACAATCTTCAGTGATCATTGCAATAAGGCTTTTTGAGTACATATTACATACCAAATCATTTACCATTCCTATTAGACATTTCAAAATTGAATAATTTAGTTCTTTGTGTAGAGCTTATTTAAGTTGTTCAGAAAATAGATTTTTCTTTTTAGAATTAAGGAAATAAGTTATTTTTGTTTCATGGTCATTATATTCTCTTCTAGCTTATATTTTCATATTAATGCAGTAACTCTCTGTATAGAACTTTGACTTGTGGTAAATATCATGCAATGTGAATGATATTAAAAGCGGCATATCAGGTGAAGATCTTGGAGTAAGAGCGATGGTTTGAGAAAATTAATTCTTAGATAGGTTGATAAGAATTTCTGGGTCCGGAGGGAGGAGAAAGGGGTCTGGAGCTCTGGAGGAAGAGAAAAGGACAAACTTTTTTTTTTCTACATTCCTTTCTCTTAGTCACATCAAACTTTTTTTTTTTCTTTAATCCCAGAGCTAATGATTATGCAACAAAACAACTCATCTTTCTCAAAGGTATGTTTTTCCTTAAACTCTGTACCAATAATTGTATAACAACAATGTGTCCTGCTCGAGGACATGTTTCTCTTTCTTAAGAGGAACCTTCCGACTAATCTTGTTNCCTCTGCCTTTTCTATTATTTACTATTATTTTCTATTTATTTTCTATTATTTCCTATTATTAACTATTATTAGTTTCCTTTAAAACACTTCTTAGTATTTTATGTAAAATCCATATTAAAAATGATATATTATCTCTGAGCTTCCCAAATGGGGCTAGTCGTAAAGAACCAATCTGCCAATGCAGGAGACGTAAAGGACATGGGTTTAATCCCTGGGTTGGGAAGATTCTGAGGAGGAAGGCGTGGCAGCCTACTCAAGTATCATTTCCTGGAAAATCCTATGGACAGAGGAGCCCAGGGCTATAGTCAATAGGGTCACCAAGAGTTAGATATGACAGAAGCACCTTAGCACACATAATCATCTATAGTCAGTGATATTGACATTTATTTATTATTCTGGTATCAGTTCAGTTCAGTCGTTCAGTTGTGTCCAACTCTTTGCGGCTCCATGAATGGCAGCACGCCAGGCCTCCCTGTCCATCACCAACTCCCGGAGTTCACTCAGACTCACACCCATCGAGTCAGTGATGCTGTCCAGCCACCTCATTCTCTGTCATCCCCTTCTCCTCCTGCCCCCAATCCCTCCCAGCATCAGAGTCTTTTCCAATGAGTCAGCTCTTCGCATGAGGTGGCCAAAGATTTGGAGTTTCAGCCTCAACATCAGTCCTTCCAAGGAACACCCAGGACTGATCTCCTTTAGAATGGACTGGTTGAATCTCCTTGCAGTCCAAGGGACTCTCAAGAGTTTTCTCCAACACCACAGTTCAAAAGCATCAATTCTTTGGTGCTCAGCTTTCTTTATACTACAACTCCCATATCCATACATGACCACTGGAAAA
>SJYA01002113.1:53592-82379 GCA_006410615.1 Neotragus moschatus | reverse complement strand
AATGTTGAGCTTTAAGCCAACTTTTTCACTCTCTTCTTTCCCTTTCATCAAGAGTCTCTTTACTCACCTGTAATTTTCACTGTTCAAAGGAATAGCAACAAAAACAGACCAGTGAATTTATGACTAAGTTATTGAGATATGTTATTTCAATTGTACTTTCCCTGCCCAGTCAGATAATTTGGGGGAAATAAAAATGGTTAAATGCTTATTTAAATGAACTCAACACTGGACTCCCATCTTTTCACTTTCCAAATATGACTTCATCATATTTGAATCATTCAGGTTCTTTCCTGGGGAAAGGTTCGAATGCTACCTTAAATATGTTTAGATATATTTTTTTTCTCCATAAAGTATATATTACTTCATAAGTACTTGTATGTAATTCAACCTCAACAAGAACAAACAATTAGATAATTTGGCATAATCTTTTTATTCTGTCTTGCAGCTATTCAACCTATAGTGATATTTATTTAGCCATGCAAGCAAATAATTTCAAATATAAAAGTTGAAAAATATTATACACTAATGAAATCCCCCAAAAATCTGTAAAATATTTTTTGTTAAGAAAAACAAGCAAGCAAGCACTAATAATTACTGAAGGCAAGATGCATGCTGCTGCTGCTGCTAAGTTGCTTCAGTCGTGTCTGATTCTGTGTGACCCCATAGATGGCAGCCTACTGGGTCTCTCTATCCCTGGGTTTCTCCAGGCAAGAATACTGTAGTCGGTTGCCATTTCCTTCTCCCAGCGAGATACATAGACAGATGCTAAAATTAGTTGGCATCAAGGAGAAAGAGGATACTGGCATAGACTCAAAGCATCTCCCCCAAATTCACTAATTTTTCTCCTGGTTTTAATATATGGCCACAAATTCCTGATACCTCTTCCTCTAAGAGATATAGTTTAATGCAGTTCTTCTTGAATGAGGCCGGTCTATGATAATGACTTCTAATGAATAGATTGTAGAAGAGGAAAAACAATACCTTTACAGGGAAGAAACTAGCCGATACTACTTTCATCAAGGTGAAGGTCATCAATAACACGTCATTTTGAGGCTTTATGCCCTTTGATAGGTACGGGTAGGGCTTACCATCTCTAGAGTATACTTCTCTAAATTCATAACCTCAAGTAATTATGAGAAAACACAAGACAGACAATATAGAAAACACCCATCACTATTCTGCAAAGCTTCAAGGTCATGAAAGATAAGATTGGAGAACTGTCATAGATTGGAGGAGACCAAGAAGGCATAATGACCAACTGCAGTATTTGATCTTAGAGTCAATCCTGGAACAGATATGTAGCAGATGTATAAGAAAACTGAGGAGACTGGAATAAAATCTGCAGTTTAATTATTAGTATCAGTTCAGTNTAAGATTGGAGAACTGTCATAGATTGGAGGAGACCAAGAAGGCATAATGACCAACTGCAGTATTTGATCTTAGAGTCAATCCTGGAACAGATATGTAGCAGATGTATAAGAAAACTGAGGAGACTGGAATAAAATCTGCAGTTTAATTATTAGTATCAGTTCAGTTCAGTTGCTCAGTTGTGTCCGACTCTTTGTGACCCTATGAATCGCAGCACGCCGCCAGGCCTCCCTCCCCGTCCATCACCAACTCCTGGAGTTCACTCAGACTCACATCCATTGAGTCAGTGACACCATCCAGCCATCTCATCCTCTGTCGTCCCCTTCTCCTCCTGCCCCCAATCCCTCCCAACATCAGAGTCTTTTCCAATGAGTCAACTCTTTGCATGAGGTGGCCAAAGTACTGGAGCTTCAGCTTCAGCATCATTCTTTCCAGAGAAATCCCAGGGCCGGTCTCCTTCAGAATGGACTGTTTGGATCTCCTTGCAGTCCAAGGGACTCTCAAGAGTCTTCTCCAACACCACAGTTCAAAAGCATTAATTCTTTGGCGCTCACCCTTCTTCACAGTCCAACTCTCACATCAATACATGACCACAGGAAAAGCCATAGCCTTGACTAGTATAGTTGCAATTAAATAAGATTAAAATTTCAAATTCTCAGTCACAAGCACCACATTTCAAATTCTCAGTAGTTATGTTACTAGTAGTTATCACACTGGATACCATACCATATGTATAATATTCTATAAGCATGGAGATTCCATTGGAAAGCACAAAGAAAATTATTTTAAAAAATGGAAGGGAAACAAACATGCTCTAAAGTTAAAAATTTAGTTTTAAGAAATGGTTGCATAATGACTGCTGATATAATAAATCTTCTGTAAGAGATTCCCTGAGGCTCATTTCTTGAGAATCCCCCATAATGTCCAGAGCTCTGAGATTTATTACTCTTCAGAGAATACATCTAATCATCAAATTTCCCATGCAGTGATTCTTCATTCTGATGAAATCTAAGCTCTGAATGTCATACTCATTGTCTGCTAAAGGTCAGTACTTCTACCTGAGCCATCTGCAAAGTAGTATGCATCAGATAATAATTAAATTTTTATAGATGTCTAATATTGAAAATTATTTTCTTTGATGTTTCGTACTCCAAATCACTTTCACATCATTGAAAAAGTTGTTTCTAAAAGCAGTCTAAAAGAATGACATCATTCCCCTGTTTTCAAATTCTCACTTCCTAGGAAGCTCATATACCTTAGCAGGATTACAAAGTCACTTTCAATATTAGCTTAACCTATTTGTTTAGTCTCATTGGCCATTTCTTTTCTCTGGAAACGTAAGCATTCTTCGGTATGAATTTTACTTTTTTAGCTCCCTGATCTTTTCCCAAAATGCTGTTCAATGTCTTCCCTGCTCAGAGTTTCCTCTTATCTTTCCTCTTATCTTATCTTTCCAGAGCTGAGATATCTCATTTACCATTATATCCTTAGCATCTATTAAGCACTTCACTATAATGGGCTCTAGGATTATTTATATATTTCCATAAGAATACTATTCCATTTGACTCTAAGTATTTCTCTGTGCTCCTGTCTTCTTCAATAAACTGAATTCTTAAAGGATATCTATAAGGTATTATCTAATATCTATCAGGTATTATCTCAGGAACTAGCTGATCTTCTATGTATCCAGCTCACAATAGTGATTCAATAAATACTTATATGAGTGGTATTTTCCTCCAGGTCACATTACTAACAGGATGTAGTAGTAAAAGGGAATTAGACCCATTGGATGATGATTAATTATTCAATATAGATAATGTCTCACTAGCTCTAGCTAGGAAAATAAAATAGAAGAAGGGAATAACATTTTCAAACTTGTAAAAAGACACAAAGAGGAAAAAGAAAAGAATGTTAGACTTTGAGCCATGATTCCACACTGCAATAGCCTACTCTTATGCTTTTGTCTGTATGCAGGAGTAGGGTGATAGCAAAGGAAAGCAGTTGGAAAAATAGACAAATGCAGGTAAGTATTTACTAGATATGAACAATTTTTTTTTCAGCTTATTTCTTTTTGAAACTCTTTTCTGGGTAAGATCTTTAAAGAATGGAGCTAAGGATATTGTTAGTTTGCAAATGTACCACAGGAACAAGAGAAATATAAAGGGATCAGAAAAATGGTAGTGATGGAATTAGTCTGTCATTCTTCACTAAATACTGGGGGAAGATAACCACGTATTTAACTGATAATATTATTTGATCCACGAGTGTATTGTAAGGGCAATGACATCATGAAAATATGAACTTAAAGAGTGCTTAGGGTTCATGTGAGCCAACTTCAAGTTTCAGATGAGAAAAAAGAGATCAACAGAAGATGTATCACATGGTATTTTGATATCCACCTATAAAACATGATATTCATGCTTTAATATTATAATTACATGTTATAATATTCATGTTCAGTCATGTCCAACTCTTTGTGACCCCATGGACTGTAGCCTGTCAGGTTCCTCTGTCCATGGAATTCCCTAAGCAAGTATACTTGAGTTGGTTTCCATGTCCTCTGGGGGATCTTACCGATTCAGGGATTGAACCCATGTCTCCTGCGTCTCCTGCATGGAAAGGCAGATTTTTTTACTACTGTGCCACTTGGGAAGCCCAGTATTATAATTATGTGCCAGTTAATGTTTTACCAAAGAACAGTGTTAAATATATCATGGAAGAATTCCAAGTTATTTGAATTTATTTGGATATTAATTTCTGCTTCTTTTGAAATTGGTGTCCATTTTGGCAAAATTCTCTATAAATAGACCAACTATAAANGTTTCCATGTCCTCTGGGGGATCTTACCGATTCAGGGATTGAACCCATGTCTCCTGCGTCTCCTGCATGGGAAGGCAGATTTTTTGCAACTGTGCCACTTGGGAAGCCCAGTATTATAATTATGTGCCATTTAATGTTTTACCAAAGAACAGTGTTAAATATATCATGGAAGAATTCCAAGTTATTTGAATTTGTTTGGATGTTAATTTCTGCTTCTTTTGAAATTGGTGTCCATTTTGGCAAAATTCTCTATAAATAGACCAACTATAAATCCTTCTCTGAGGAAATGCAAAAAGATTTCATCAAGATATATAAAAGAATGTTAACATTTTATGGGTTTTATAATAATGGCCCACATTAAATAATTCTTAGTTGTCAGAAAAACAAACCTAGATCTTGTTATAAAGTGTCCACCCCTAAGTGCCATTGTAACACTTAGTGCCATGTTCTTTGGAAGGACTGATGTTAAAGCTGAAGCTCCAGTACTCTGACTACCTCACGTGAAGAGTTGACTCATTGGAAAAGACTCTGATGCTGGGAGCAATTGGGGGCAGGAGGAGAAGGGGACGACAGAGGATGAGATGGCTGGATGGCATCACTGACTTGATGGACGTGAATCTGAGTGAGCTCTGGGAGTTGGTTATGGACAGGGAGGCCTGGAGTGCTGCGATTCATGGGGTCGCAAAGAGTCAGACACGACTGAGTGACTGAACTGAACTGAACTGAACATGCACTGCACATTAACCTCTGGTTTAGACTATTATTTTCTTCAGTACAATTGAGAGATATACAGCAGAATCTCTCTTAATTGTGTACATACATAGTATATTGATACAAAACATATTTAGATTTGTAGACTTTTTCTATGATTATAGGCTTTGATTGAAAAAGTGTTAATGTATGCTGGAGTAGGAGTTTACTTGGCTGTCTATATTAAAGGGCTTCCCTGGTAGTTCAGCTGGTAAAGAATCCACCTGCAATGCAGGAGATGCCAGTTTGATCTCTGGGTCAGAAAGATGCCCTAGAGAAGGGATAGGTCACCTACTCCAGTAGTCATGGGCTTCCCTGGTGGCTCAGATGGTAAAGAATCCTCTTGCAATGTGGGAGACCTGGGTNGGCTTCCCTGGTAGTTCAGCTGGTAAAGAATCCACCTGCAATGCAGGAGATGCCAGTTTGATCTCTGGGTCAGAAAGATGCCCTAGAAAAGGGATAGGTTACCTACTCCAGTAGTCATGGGCTTCCCTGGTGGCTCAGATGGTAAAGAATCTTCTTGCAATGTGGGAGACCTGGGTTTGATCCCTGGGTTGGGAAGATCCCCTGGAGGAGGGGCATGGCAATCCACTCCAGGATTCTTGCCTGGAGAATCCCCATGGACAAAGGAGCCTGGCAGGCTATAGCCCATGGGGTTGCCAAGAGTTGGACACAACTGAGCGACTCAGCACTGCATGGCTATATTAAAAGAAATTGATTTTATTTCACATCAGGATGTTTTTAGGCATGGTTTTGATTATCATTTCCTTAAGAATATATTAATCTATTCAATACGTACACGCTGAGTGCAGTCTATATGTTGGTCAGTAAAAGTTAGGTGAAAGACTAGAAATTTGTAATCAAATGGATCTGAGATTTAGCATTTCTGCAATTTATTAGCTCTGTAATCTTTCCCAAATCATATTAAATTTTCTTAACTTTAGTTATTTTGTTTGAAAGAACTTTTTAATAAGGTTATGGCAAGATTTAAATAATATACTCAGTGTACGATAATGGTAGTTATTCGTGTTTGTCATGAATTTTCAACATGAAGATATTCTGTGTCCTTAAAAACTCAGTCACTAGTGTTGAGAATAAAGTAATGTAAATCAGAATTCAATATCAATTCAGTACAGGCAGAAGAAGTGAGCCAATTTCTAAATTACCATTGTGAAAGTTAAAAACTTATTTCCTTGGAGATTTTCCAGGCTGATAATTGTTCATTCTATCTAGTTACAAACCCTGAAACTGTGTCCATAGCTGGTATGCATTTTAAGGCCAAACAGCTTTTATTTGTGTTTGTGTCTCTAGAATACATAGATGATCAAAGCAAAATAATTATTTTTTAAAAAATTGCTTGTTGCAAAATTTAGAAGGTTTAGACAGAAATATATTTAGGCTTGCCTTATTCCTAGAGAAGATGACAAAGTGCAAAATAGTTTGCCTATATTTTACTATAAGAATACTTGACTATTTTTTTAGTTGTAGTCTAGCTAAATGTTAATTTAAAATGATATGATATTTGTTTTCATGAGTCATGTAGTTTATTTCCACAGCTGAACTCTAATAATACAATAAAGATAAATACAGCCTAAATAAAAGACTCATTTTTTGGCCATGATGCCTGAGATGGCGCTTGTAGTTAATCAGAAATCTCTTTTCTAAATACTAGGAGAAAAACACAATGACTGAAAATTCTTTTGCCTGTGTTTTAACTCAATAAAAACAAATGTATGATATTAAAAGGATTAGATTTCATTTTTGTGAGTAATGAACCATATTTTAAGAAAAAAACATATCTGAATTGACCTTAAATAACAAACAGCTTTAAGAGAACATTTCTTTATACATTTGGTTACAAATTGGTGTGATCATCTTATTCAGGATTACTGCATCTTCTAAATCTTTTCCAAATCACACTTGGTTTTCGTATATGAAGATTTTCTAGGGAAGAATTCAAGCCAAAATCAGAATCAACGCCTGATCTCTTTGGAATCCATAACCCATGAATTCTGTTACAAAACACCAAGTGTTGAATTTTAGTTGAACTGACCAGAAATGTGATTAGTGTATTATCATGTATCTCTTCCTAACCTGCAGTATGTAAGGAAACATTTGTTGCGTATTCACCATGTTGTAGATATCATCTCTTTCTCTTTACAATCTATGGTATAAGCGAAGTGCTATTTTGTATCCTGTATTTTAAAATAAAGTCAAGTAACTTTCCCAAGACATATAACTAGCAAATGTCAGAACTAGGATTTGAAGGCAAGCACACTGGCTGAAGTGTTTTTCTTCTGTTCTTAACCACTCTGTATTAATATGACCCCTTCTACTCATAATTTGGAGTGAATTATTTGACATCTCTATATATCAGTTGCCTTATCAGTAAAAATGAAGATTAATAGTACCTTCTTCATAGGTTGTGTCTGGGATATAGCAAGCACTATGCATACATACATACAAAGCTACATACAAAACTACAAGTTTGAAACTTTCAGAGCTGTGAAGGTAAATGCCATCAGGGTCAGGTGGGAATGAGATTGCAGCTGCCCTCCATCCGCCATTGCTGATGATCCTTCAGTTCTACCATCTCCCACCTCCTGTCAGCAACTCTTCTTGCACATTCACGCAATGCCAGTCCCTGTAAGCTACTGGTTATACCGTACCTACTGTACTTTTCAAGATATTGTGCTGTAAGGCAAAATGTTTCTTTATTTTTTGTGTTTGTTTTTATGTATTATTAATATTTGTGTGAAAAGTATTACAGACCTAATACAGTACAATTCTTTATTGCTGATTGCGTTAATTAGGTACCTAGGCTAACTTTGTTAGACTTAAGAACAAATTAGACTGATGAACGTGTTCTCAGAACAGAACTCATTTATATATAAGGGACTTACAGTACTCTGTGTGTGTGTGTGTGTGTGTGTGTGTGTGTGTATGTGTGTGTGGTAGTCACTCAGTCTTTCTGACTCTTTGTGACCCCCTGGACTGTGGCCTGCCAACCTCCTCTGTCCATGGAATTCTCCAGGCAAGAATACTGGAGTGGGTTGCCATTCCCTTCTCCACTGGATCTTCCTGACCAAGGGATCAAACCTGGGTCTCCTGTATTGTTAAGTGAATTCTTTACCATCTGAGCCACCAGGGAAGCCCGCAGTATAAAATAGATGTTAGTTATTATCTTGCTCTGTGTAAAACAAGAAATGATGCATTTGACTTCTTGAATATGTGGCTTTTTAATATTTCTAATTCTACTCTAAATATATGTGTGTTTGCAGGGGACCTGGGAATAATTCTAAGCACCTTATACTGCCATTATCACATGAAAAGTTTCTACACTATATGTATAAAACATACAAAGAGAATATAAGGCTGATTTTTTGCTTCCATTAATTATTCCATGAACCACTCTGTGAAGGCAGCTGACAAGCCTGTTAATAAAGACTTCATTGAAGATTTATCTATGAGCTATGCCTATATCCCCTGTGGTTTGGGTCATGCAGTTACTCGTATCTGATATTTGCTGACTGTGATGGTTAATTTTATATGTCACTTTGACTGGCCATGGGGCACCTAGATTCAACATTATTTCTGGATGTGTCCCTGAAGGTATTTCGAGAAGAGATTAGCGATTGAATTGGTAGACTCAGTAAAAGAGATTGCCCTCCTTAGTGTAGGTGGTCATCATCCAATCCACTGAAGGCCTAAATACAGGAAAGAGAAGAGGAAGGAAGAATGTACTCCTTTTTTCTGCCTCACTGTTGAGCTGGGACATCTAATCTCTTCTTTCCCTGCCCTTGGACTTACACCACAGCTCCCCTGGTTCTCAAGCATTTGAACTTGGACTGAGTTATACCACTGCCTTTCCTGAGTCTCCAGCTCACACATAGCAGATGGTGGGGCTTCTTAGATCCATTGTCCATCGAGCCATTTCCTCATACAGATTTTGGTCCTGAGAGTTTTTCTCCAGGGAAAGAATATTAAAGATGAAGTTTTTGAATTGGTTCTGGGGTTTCTGGAATTGGCTGTCTTGTCTGATTAAATAAAGACTCTAGTGGCCTAATTTCCAGTAATAAAGAGAGCACTTAGAGTCCATGGTGTGATCTATTTACAGAGGTATGCAAAATACCTGCATCGAAGCAGTCCCAAATAAAAACTATATGACATTGTATATGATATTTTCAAACATTTTTGGAAGATGAATGGATAGAATGACTTTGGTTGGTTGTTCTTAACATTGCTGCACAGAGCGGTGAAAGAAAAGATGTGCTCAGGAATGCCAGTTCCCAGGTCACGCCCTCATAAGTGAACTCAGAGCTACTGTGTGTACTCTGAAGGAAAGAGTATCTCCTGTAGCTTCAGGGCTGAAGTTGCTGGGAATCAAATGCAGAACATCACCCAGTGACTGGCTGAATTACAGTGCAAGTTAAAATCCCAGTCTTGCAGTGTATCTACTCTTGAAGGGAGGTTACTGGTTGAGAAAGAATGATTTTCTGTAAATGGGGATGAGGATGTTCAGGAAGACTCTAATGAAGATGGGGACACTGAGCCCCTAAATTCTGATGACGCTTCTTTACCAGTGGANTGGTTAATTTTATATGTCACTTTGACTGGCCATGGGGCACCTAGATTCAACATTATTTCTGGATGTGTCCCTGAAGGTATTTCGAGAAGAGATTAGCGATTGAATTGGTAGACTCAGTAAAAGAGATTGCCCTCCTTAGTGTAGGTGGTCATCATCCAATCCACTGAAGGCCTAAATACAGGAAAGAGAAGAGGAAGGAAGAATGTACTCCTTTTTTCTGCCTCACTGTTGAGCTGGGACATCTAATCTCTTCTTTCCCTGCCCTTGGACTTATACCACAGCTCCCCTGGTTCTCAAGCATTTGAACTTGGACTGAGTTATACCACTGCCTTTCCTGAGTCTCCAGCTCACACATAGCAGATGGTGGGGCTTCTTAGATCCATTGTCCATCGAGCCATTTCCTCATACAGATTTTGGTCCTGAGAGTTTTTCTCCAGGGAAAGAATATTAAAGATGAAGTTTTTGAATTGGTTCTGGGGTTTCTGGAATTGGCTGTCTTGTCTGATTAAATAAAGACTCTAGTGGCCTAATTTCCAGTAATAAAGAGAGCACTTAGAGTCCATGGTGTGATCTATTTACAGAGGTATGCAAAATACCTGCATCGAAGCAGTCCCAAATAAAAACTATATGACATTGTATATGATATTTTCAAACATTTTTGGAAGATGAATGGATAGAATGACTTTGGTTGGTTGTTCTTAACATTGCTGCACAGAGCGGTGAAAGAAAAGATGTGCTCAGGAATGCCAGTTCCCAGGTCACGCCCTCATAAGTGAACTCAGAGCTACTGTGTGTACTCTGAAGGAAAGAGTATCTCCTGTAGCTTCAGGGCTGAAGTTGCTGGGAATCAAATGCAGAACATCACCCAGTGACTGGCTGAATTACAGTGCAAGTTAAAATCCCAGTCTTGCAGTGTATCTACTCTTGAAGGGAGGTTACTGGTTGAGAAAGAATGATTTTCTGTAAATGGGGATGAGGATGTTCAGGAAGACTCTAATGAAGATGGGGACACTGAGCCCCTAAATTCTGATGACGCTTCTTTACCAGTGGAGGAAGTCTTACCACTCCTGAGAGAGTTCCTCAGTCATGGCCAACTCATTGTGATCTCATGGACTGCAGCCTGCCAGACTCCTCTGTTTATAGAATTCTCCAGGAAAGAATACTGGAGTGGGTTGCCATTCTCTTCCCCAGCAGATCTTCCCAACCCAGGAATCAAACCCATATCACCTGCATTGTAGGTGGATTATTTATCATCTGAGCCACAAAGGAAGCCTGGTGGGAGCATACACTGGTGAAACAAAAAGGCTGACTCTACCTGGCAGAGGGAAAAGAGAAAATGAAGAGAAGAAGTGAGTCAGGGAGGAAGGAAAATTTAGGAGACACAAGAGTGAGGACAAGTGAAAGAGATATGTTGGGAAGAACAATCTATGTTTTCACAGAAGGTGAAATGAGAGTATGATTTTTGTAACCTGACATGGATTTTACAAAAGGAGATCAGCCTGGAGTCATTTTAGAAAGAAATCCATCCCAATGGACCCACTTGCAGTGATGTGCTGGTAAATTGATTGTTTCCAAAAGAAAAAGGAACACTCATCTGTGGCATTTTCCAATTTCTGTGATATAAATAATCCCATTGTGGCCAATTCCAAGCTGTGAATATGACGGTGGGGAACACAGCATAGGGAAGAGATGGGTACAGTCAGCTGTCTAGCCAGTATGAGCTGGATGTGGTCCAGCGTGGAAAGAGGCAACCACTGCAAATCAGATGTAAAGCAACTTTCCATTCCAATATTCTTGGTCTTTCCAGGTAACTCAGGTGGTAAAGAGTCCGCCTGCAAGACAGGAGACCATGTTTTGATCCCTGGGTTGGGAAGACCCCTTGGAGGAAGTCAAGGCAACCCACTTCAATATTCTTGCCTGGAGAATTCCCATGGACAGAGGAGCCTGGGAGGCTAAAGAGTCCATGGGGTTGCAAAGAGGTGTACATGACTGAGCAACTAAGCACAGGCAAAAATTGTCATCATTAAAGGAATTGCTACTGAGATCACACATGAGAATCTTGTGGAGGAACTCAGAAAAGAGCCAGCCATTCTTCATCCCACATAAGTTAAGTTCATTCGCTCAGTCATGTCCGACTCTTTGTGACCCCATGAATCACAGCACGCCAGGCCTCCCTGTCCATCAGCNTTTTCTTTTCACAGCTATTTGTAAGGCCTCCCCAGACAGCTATTTTGCCTTTTTGCATTTCTTTTCCGTGGGGATAGTCTTGATCCCTGTCTCCTCAATGTCAATGTCACGAACCTCATTCCATAGTTCATCAGGCACTCTGTCTATCAGATCTAGGCCCTTAAATCTAATCCCACATAAGTAGAGAGTATCCAAATAAATACAGATGTAGTCTACTCAAGAAAATTGATTTTCTTTTTCCCTCCTTTCTGTGAAACTTGAACTCTGATAAGTCACAAGCTGCAAGCAGGGCGTGGGTGAGAGGAGATGCAGAAAAGTTTAGATGGACCATTTCCTCTGTGTCCCTATTGGTTTTCCATCCTGAACAAATAACACATTATTGGAGGGGGGGACTTAATACTGGATAAAGAGACAAGATTCATTTTACATTGAGGTGGATTTTTTAATTACTGAACAATTCAGAAGTGATAAGAAAATCTATGAGAACTGCCAGGGATTTCAACTAGAGAAGTCATAAGACAAATATAAGGTTTTCCTTTTGATTGCACCTGCCAAGTCAGTTAGATCTCCATTGACCCTTCTGTATCTAATCAATGCCACATGAATGACATGAAGAGTTCTGGATTGTTTCTACTCCCATTTTTATATAATGTGATCCTTTCTAATAAAGAAGAATTATAGACAGCTAGGCAAATCATATCCTGAGTATGGTTTATATAAATGTGTCAAAATAAAGAGAGCTTCAGTTCAGTTCAGTCACTCAGTTGTGTCTGACTCTTTGCGAACCCATGAACCACAGCACACCACACCCCCCTGTCCATAGCCAACTCCCGGAGTCAACCCAAACCCATGTCCATTGAGTCGGTGATGCCATCCAACCATCTCATCTTCTGTCATCCTCTTCTCCTCCTGCCCTCAATGTTTCCAAGCATCAGAATCTTTTCAAATGAGTCAGCTCTTCTCATCAGTTGGCCAAAGTATTGGAGTTTCAGCCTGAACATCAGTCCTTCTAAGGAATACCAGGACTGATCTCCTTTAGGATGGACTGGTTGGATCTCCTTGCAGTCCAAGGGACTCTCAAGAGTCTTCTCCAACACCACAGTTCAAATGCATCAATTCTTTGGCACTCAGCCTTCTTTATAGTCCAGCTCTCACATCCATACATGACCACTGGAAAAACCATAGCCATTGACCAGACATACCTTTGTTGACGAAGTAATGTCTCTGTTTTTTAATATGCTGTCTAGGTTGGTCATATCTTTCCTTCCATGGAGTAAGCATCTTTTAATTTCATGGCTGCAGTCGCCATCTTCAGTGATTTTGGAGCCCAGGAAAATAAACTCAGGCACTGTTTCCACTGTTTCCCTATCTATTTCCCATAAAGTGATGGGACTGGATGCCATGATCTTCGTTTTCTGAATGTTGAGCTTTAAGCCAACTTTTTCACTCTTCTCTTTCACTTTCATCAATAAGCTTTTGAGTTCCTCTTCACTTTCTGCCATAAGGGTGGTATCATCTGCATATCTGAGGTTATTGATATTTCTCCCAGCAATCTTGATTCCAGCGTGTGCTTCATCTAGCCCAATGTTTCTCATGATGTACTCTGCATGTAAGTTAAATAAGCAGGGTGACAATATACAACTTTGATGTATTCCTTTTCCTATTTGGAATCAGTCTGTTGTTCCATGTCCAATTCTAAGTGTTGCTTCCTGACCTGCATACAGGTTTCTCAAGAGTCAGGTCAGATGGTCTGGTATTCCAATCTCTTTGAGAATTTTCCACAGTTTATTGTGAACTGCACAGTCAAAGGCTTTGGCATAGTCAATAAAGCATAAGTAGATATTTTTCTGGAAGCTCTTGCTCTTCAATGATCCAGCAAATATTGGCAATTTGATCTCTGGTTCCTCTCCCTTTTGTAAAATCAGTTTGAACATCAGGAAGTTCATGGTTCACATATTGCTGAAGCCTGGCTTTGAGAATTTTGAGCATTACTTTACTAGCATGTGAGATGAGTGCGGTTGTGCGGTAGTTTAAGCATTCTTTGGTCTATCACTTAGCAGACATTTAATTTTAAGTAGGTTTCTTAGATATTCTGAATTGTTTTCTTATCTTTAAAATGAAGATAATGATATAATTTCAAGTGGGTTATTGGGTTGATCAGAGCTGAGATATAATACCTGCAACATAACATTGCTCTATAAAAAGTAGTCCATAAGCGGATGAATGGATAAGAAAGCTGTGGTACATATACACAATGGATTATTAGCCATTTAAAAGAATACATTTGAATCTGTTCTAATGAGATGGATGAAACTTGAGCCGATTATACAGAGTGTAGTAAGCCAGAAAGAAAAACACCAATATAGTATACTAACATGTATATTGAATTTAGAAAGATGGTAATGATTACCCTGTATGTGAGACAGCAAAAGAGACACAGATGTATAGAATGGACTCTGAGGGAGAGGGAGAGGGTAGGATGATTTGGGAGAATGGCACTGAAACATGTATACTATCATGTAAGAAACTAATCACCAGTCTATGTTCGATACAGGATATAGGATGCTTTGGGTTGGTGCACGAGGATGATCCAGAGAGATGATATGGGGTGGGAGGTGGGAAGGGGGTTCAGGATTGGGAACTCATGTACACCCGTGGCAGATTCATGTCAATGTATGGCAAAACCAATACAGTATTGTAAAGTAAAATAAAGTAAAAAAAAAAAAAAAAGTAGTGATAAAACTTGTAATTTTTTATTTTGCATAATAGCGAGCAGGAGATATTTTTAATTTTCTTATTTTGAAAATTAAAGTGAGAGCCTTATTATTTATATCTTGCTTATATTTAATTGTATGTTATATGGATGTATTCTATGTAACTGAAATATGCATTTTACTCAGTATGTTACTCAGTAACTTCTAATAAAGTCATTTTTTTAGATACTAAACTTATGTTTACTATTGCCTTTTATGTGTTATATGAAATTGATTCTACGTATTAGATGGTACTTTATGAATTTATTATCAGCCTTTCCCCAGAGAGTATCATAAGAATCTTTAGCAAGACAAAGCCATATGTATTTTCATATTTTCTTTTTAGTTCTCTAAAATTTTTCTCACTCATTTTTTTCTATCTTTTCTTAAATCACCACACTATACATTAAATGGGCTTCCCTGGTGGCTCGGATCATAAAGAAACTGTGGCCTGCAATGCAGGAGACCCAGATTCAATCCCTGGGTCAAGAAGATCCCCTGGAGAAGGAAATGGCTACCTGCTCTAGTATTCTTACCTGGAGAATTCCATGGAGAGAGGAATCTGGAGGGCTACAATCCATGCAGTCGCAGAGTTGGACACAGCAGTGCAACTGACACACTGTAACACTATACATTAAAGAAAATTTCTCCTTTGTAAATTAAGCAAAATGTAATTTCATGCTTTATTCAGGTGAGTATTATTCCACTTACTTTTTTCTTATTTTTTGATAAATGTTTATATAAAATATATAATACTGGAGTGGGTAGTCATTTCCTTTTCCAAGGGATTTTCCGGATCCAGGGATCTGAACCAGGTCTCATGCATTACAGGAAGATTCTTTACCATCTGAGCCACCAGGGAAGCCCTTATATAAAATGTGAATCTCTAAATACCTAGCCAGGTTCATTATTATTGTTTTTCTTTCGTATATTTTATAAGAGAAGACTTGCAGCTAAATGCTGTCTGTCCTCTTTTTCAGATTTACCTTACTCATGTTTCAAGAAAAGAAACATCACTCTATTATAACTACATTTAAGGATAATATTGTCACTTTGTCAGTGAGAAGAGATCAAATTCTGTCATACGTGTCTAAAAACTAAATATGAATATTCAGGCCATCTTGTGTGTATACACAGTTACAAACTGTGAACCTCTTCAGCCTTCATCCTAAGAGTAATTGGGCAGTAGTTAGGCAGAAGGAAGGGCTTACAAATTGGAAATACTATTTTTATATAATTTTGTAATTCCAACAATGACATTTATTTTATAGTAGACTTGCTTTCCTGAAATGTCCACCTTAGTGTTAGAATGTGCTTATACCTGATGATGGAAGAATGAACAAAGAATATATAATTGGGAATCTAGTGTGTTTATGTCAAAGCTCAACATTCAGAAAATTAAGATCGTTGCATCTGGTCCCATCACTTCATGGGAAATAGATGGGGAAACATCTATAGTGGAAACAGTGTCAGACTTTATTTTGGGGAGCTCCAAAATCACTGCAAATGGTGACTGCAGCCATGAAATTAAAAGACACTCCTTGGAAGAAAAGTTATGACCAACCTAGATAGCATATTCAAAAGCAGAGACATTACTTTATTAACAAAGGTCCATCTAGTCAAGGCTATGGTTTTTCCAGTGGTCATGTATGGATGTTAAAGTTGGACTGTGAAGAAAGATGAGCACCAAAGAATTGATGCTTTTGAACTGTGGTGTTTGAGAAGACTCTTGAGAATCACTTGGATTGGAAGGAAGTCCAACCAGTCCATTCTAAAGGAGATCAGTCTTGTGTGTTCATTGGAAGGACTGATGCTAAAGCTAAAATTCTAATAGTCTGGCCACCTCATGTGCAGAGCTGGCTCATTGGAAAAGACTCTGATGCTGAGAGGGATTGGGGGCAGGAGAAAAAGGGGATGACAGAGGATGCGATGGCTGGATGGCATCACCGACTCGATGGAATGAGTTTGAGTAGATTCTGGGAGTTGGTGATGGACAGGGAGGCCTGGTGTGCTGCGATTCATGGAGTCGCAAACAGTCAGACACGACTGAGCAACTGAACTGTACTGAACTGAATTCCATAGATACAGAAATAACCACAGAGAAAATGCCTCTTCTCCATTTACCTTAAATATTTGGAAAATTTGGGTACCATTTATTTTGTAATAATGGGGATTTACAAATTTTGTTACAATAACATTATGAAGCCATTGTAATATCTATTTCCCCAGGCTCCAGCACCAAATTTTGATTCAGTCTGTTTGTTCAAATAAAACAAGCTATAGATCTTTTGAAACAGATGGTGCAGTTTCTTATTCTGAAACAAGAAAGCAAAATTGCTGCATTTCAGAAATNTGAGTATTATTCCACTTACTTTTTTCTTATTTTTTGATAAATGTTTATATAAAATATATAATACTGGAGTGGGTAGTCATTTCCTTTTCCAAGGGATTTTCCGGATCCAGGGATCTGAACCAGGTCTCATGCATTACAGGAAGATTCTTTACCATCTGAGCCACCAGGGAAGCCCTTATATAAAATGTGAATCTCTAAATACCTAGCCAGGTTCATTATTATTGTTTTTCTTTCGTATATTTTATAAGAGAAGACTTGCAGCTAAATGCTGTCTGTCCTCTTTTTCAGATTTACCTTACTCATGTTTCAAGAAAAGAAACATCACTCTATTATAACTACATTTAAGGATAATATTGTCACTTTGTCAGTGAGAAGAGATCAAATTCTGTCATACATGTCTAAAAACTAAATATGAATATTCAGGCCATCTTGTGTGTATACACAGTTACAAACTGTGAACCTCTTCAGCCTTCATCCTAAGAGTAATTGGGCAGTAGTTAGGCAGAAGGAAGGGCTTACAAATTGGAAATACTATTTTTATATAATTTTGTAATTCCAACAATGACATTTATTTTATAGTAGACTTGCTTTCCTGAAATGTCCACCTTAGTGTTAGAATGTGCTTATACCTGATGATGGAAGAATGAACAAAGAATATATAATTGGGAATCTAGTGTGTTTATGTCAAAGCTCAACATTCAGAAAATTAAGATCGTTGCATCTGGTCCCATCACTTCATGGGAAATAGATGGGGAAACATCTATAGTGGAAACAGTGTCAGACTTTATTTTGGGGAGCTCCAAAATCACTGCAAATGGTGACTGCAGCCATGAAATTAAAAGACACTCCTTGGAAGAAAAGTTATGACCAACCTAGATAGCATATTCAAAAGCAGAGACATTACTTTATTAACAAAGGTCCATCTAGTCAAGGCTATGGTTTTTCCAGTGGTCATGTATGGATGTTAAAGTTGGACTGTGAAGAAAGATGAGCACCAAAGAATTGATGCTTTTGAACTGTGGTGTTTGAGAAGACTCTTGAGAATCACTTGGATTGGAAGGAAGTCCAACCAGTCCATTCTAAAGGAGATCAGTCTTGTGTGTTCATTGGAAGGACTGATGCTAAAGCTAAAATTCTAATAGTCTGGCCACCTCATGTGCAGAGCTGGCTCATTGGAAAAGACTCTGATGCTGAGAGGGATTGGGGGCAGGAGAAAAAGGGGATGACAGAGGATGCGATGGCTGGATGGCATCACCGACTCGATGGAATGAGTTTGAGTAGATTCTGGGAGTTGGTGATGGACAGGGAGGCCTGGTGTGCTGCGATTCATGGAGTCGCAAACAGTCAGACACGACTGAGCAACTGAACTGTACTGAACTGAATTCCATAGATACAGAAATAACCACAGAGAAAATGCCTCTTCTCCATTTACCTTAAATATTTGGAAAATTTGGGTACCATTTATTTTGTAATAATGGGGATTTACAAATTTTGTTACAATAACATTATGAAGCCATTGTAATATCTATTTCCCCAGGCTCCAGCACCAAATTTTGATTCAGTCTGTTTGTTCAAATAAAACAAGCTATAGATCTTTTGAAACAGATGGTGCAGTTTCTTATTCTGAAACAAGAAAGCAAAATTGCTGCATTTCAGAAATAATGCAATGTTTTTACATTAGAAAAAAACAAAGATACAAATGTTTCTTAAATGGGATGTGCTATTTACTAAAAAGCTAATTCTGATACCAAGTATTTTACACTCCCTGGGATGTATATGGAAATTTACCATTCACTCCAGAAAATCATAATGCTGGTTCTCAGTTTTGAATATTAAATTCATAATCATTATTGTTTTGCTTATTAATCAAAATTACATTCTTCTTTTTTCCTACTGTATGTCATGAAGTATGCTACTTATGAATATAACATCTTAGCCTACTTGTGCTGACATAAAATAATATCACGGGTGAATGACTTAAGCAACAGAAATTTTCAGTTTTGGGGACTAAAATTTTAAGGTTAAGGTCCAGCCAGGTTTGTTTTCCAGTTCAAGCACCCTTCCTGGTTTGTAGACAGCCACCATCCACTCACATGAACTTTCTGCACTGAATGGTGATGGAGAGGGACAGGGAGGCAGAAAGAGAGACAATTATGTAAAAAGAACTCTACAGAACTTCCATTTTTCTGGTTCTCTATGTGAGGAGCTTGGATGTCACCACTCTGCCTTGTCAAGTGAAAAACTAAACAGTGTGAAAAATCAACAGTTCTTCTTACATCTGTAAGATAAGGTGGGGGCACAAGGAAAAGAGCTTCCCCCAAGACTGGAGAGACAGGCAGATATAGGAAATCACGACTGAAGGTCCAGAGACTCACGGACAGTAACTGGCTGTGAGAACCAGTGACAGGCAGGAAAGCCTGATCTGTAACAGATGAATTGCTGGAGGCTTGTGTGGACCAAAACTCCAAGCAAACCCAGCTAAGAGGAGTCCTCGCATGTTCATGACTTCTACCTTGTCAAGTACAAATTGCCACTTACCAAGGGCATTGCCAAAGAGTGAACAGCAAAGGTATTTGTCATCAGCCTCTACAGAGATTGAACCCCATGCTGCTGCAGCTGTTGACCTTCCGCGACCCCTAAGGGAGTTCAAGGTGGAGTGAGGTACTCTGTGCTCCAGGGAATCTGGTGGGAGAGGTCTTTAGATAGTTGGATGTTTTTAGGAACAGATTTTATGACCTGCTGCTTCCTAGGCTGCAGTCCTCATTTTGCCCCAAATAAAACTTAACTCACAACTCTCAAGTTGTACATCTTTTTTTTAGATGACAGGCTCTAGAAGCTCAACCAGGTTCTTACAGTGAGAAATGGAGAAAAGTCTCTCCCAGCTTCTAACAGGAAGGGGGAAAAGAAGCCGTTGGGAAACACGCCAGATAAGTCTGTTCTTAATAAGACCTATCCTCAGTGGAAATTACTTAACTAGAGCTTAACCTACTGGGGTATAATGATAGCTTAACTGACGTGACACAAGGTCAGTACCCAACTCCAGCCAGTTCTAATATTTTATGTGGGAGAAGAGAAAACCCAAACCCCAGCCCACTCTACTATCCTATCCCAAAAAAGAACTGAGAAATGCATGTGAAGTTCACAGTCCAGAGGTGTAGGCCCTCTAAAAGACTGAGATCTAACCATAGGATTGTAGAGGTTTTTTTGTTTGTTTTTTCTCTTCTCACAATACTTTAGCAACACATTATCAAAGGCCTATTTACAGCAGTTCCTTTTATCTGGCCCATCATGTTTGGCTATTGATCAGTTCAGTTCACTCACTTGTGTCTGACTGGAGCACCCCAGGCCTCCCTGTCCATCACCAGCTCCCAGGGTTTAGTCAAACTCATGTCCATTGAGTCAGTGATGCCATCCAATCATTTCATGTTCTGTCATCCACTTCTCCTCCCACCTTCAATCTTTCTTAGCATCAGATCTTTTAAAATGAGTCAGTTCTTTGCATCACGTGGCCAGAGTATGGGAGTTTCAGCTTCAGCATCAGTCCTTCCTTAGGACTGATTTCTTTTAGGATGAACTAGTTGGATCTCCTTGCAGTCCAAGGGACTTTCAAGAATCTTACCCAACACCACAGCTCAAAAGCATCAATTCTTCAGCACTTAGCTTTCTTTATACTCCAAATTTCACATCCATACATGACTACTGGAAATATTATAGGCTTGACAAGACAGACCTTTTTTGGCAAAGTAATGTCTCTGCTTTTTACTATGTTGTCTGGGTTGGTCATAACTTTCCTTCCAAGGAATAGTTCAGTTCAGTTCAGTTCAATNAACCCTGTAAGCTAGACAGCAAAAGAGACACAGATGTATAGAACAGTCTTTTGGACTCTGTGGGAGAGGACAAGGGTGGGATGATTTGGGAGAATGGCACTGAAACATGTATAATATCATATAATAAATGAATCACCAGTCTAGGTTCGATGCAGGGTGCAGGATGCTTGGGGCTGGTGCACTGGGATGACCCGGAGGGACGGTGTTGTGGGGGAGGTGGGAGAGGGGTTCAGAATTGGGAACACATGTATACCCATGGCAGATTCATGTTGATGTGTGGCAAAACCAATACAATATTGTAAACTAAAATAATAAATAAATAAATAAATAAAATGCTAATAATATGTAAGTATCTCTCATGCCCCATATTCTCATGTAAGTTCTCAACTTTACATGAGATTTCACACGCCTCTGGTATCCCATGTCTCATCTCTGATTTTAGACACCGAAAGGCTGCAGTTCTGTGCAATTTCAGATTCATGCTAACGGCATCCCACAGAATATGTATGCTATGTTTCTATCTAGTTCCCAACTTAGAACTCAAGACTTTATCTCAGATCTTAGAAGTCTTTTTATGATGAGGTATCACACAGAGGAGGAGGCAACAGCTTAGTGACAGACTCTCTCACCATTCGCACACACACAGTCACACACATTTCTACGTATGCATTCAGTTGGTTGTTTCTCAGGCTATGGATTTAATGTTTGTGTCCCCTCAAAATTCACATATTGAAATCCTATCCTAACCCCCATGTATTAGGAGGTGGAGTATTTAGGGTGTAATTAGATCATGAGAGTGGAGGCCTCCTGAGCAGGCATAACAGGTCTCTTTATAAAAAAGAGCCAGAGATTCCTCTCTCCTCTTCCACCTTGTGAGGACACAGAGAGGTTGCTGTCTGCAATTCAGACAGTGGCCCTCACCGGAGCCAGACGGTGTATGTGTCCTAATGTTTGACTCTAAGCCTCCAGAACTGTGAGGAATACATGTCTGTTGTTTATAACCCACATAGTCTGTGGCATTCTGTTACAGCAGCCCAGACTGACTATCATGATTATGTCCCATAAAGTTGACATCAACAGGGAAATGGTAATATTGAACCGTTTGCCTAGAAAAAATACAGGGTTGAGTGTCTGTGAGCCTGTGGTCACATTTTATCAGCAGATCATACATAACCTTGTTTTGTATGTGTGTGTTTTCTATTTAAAGAGATTTTAATATTATTTTATTAATCCATTAACACTGAACTTATAGCCAGTTCTTGAGGCAAGAATACTGGAATGAGTAGCCATTCCCTTCTCAGGGGATCTTTCAGACCCAGGAATTGACCCTGGGTCTCCTACATTGAAGGCTGATTCTTTACCATCAAGCCCTGGGTTGGGAAGATCCCCCAGAGAAGAGAATGGCTACCCATTCCAGTATTCTTGCCTGGAAAATTCCATGGATAGAGGAGCCTGGAGCTGGTGGGCTACACTTCATGGGGTGACAAAGAGTCAGACACAACTGAGCTTCTAACACTCTCATAGCCAATAGCACTGTACCTTATGCCTGAACGTTGCTTATCTAACACAGAATTTTTCCTGGAAGGCACATCACACTTGTACTTAAGAATGCTAATAAACTTTTTAATACTAAATATATTTAAGGGCCATTTTAAGAAGTGAAATTACCAACAAGAAGGACATAAATGTAAAAACATGGCACTAAATAGATAAAAATAGGATACTTTTTTACAGTATAAATGCCTTGTTTGACCTTAACTGGTAATGTGTGCCTGATTCAACTTAATTTGGGGGGATATGCTTACAGATATATCCATAAATGAACTCAAAATCACAGTGAGTGTTAATTTAGGAGTTAACAGTAAACTATAGCTAGTAGGTGAATTCAACAAATGAGAAATTCATGAGGATCGACTGCTTGTATGTTCATATTTTATGTGTTAATTTACATATATAACAAACATATGTCTCTAAGTATCCATAGATGTTTACCCATCTCCAAACATATATGGCTTAGATTAAAAAAACAAAACAAAACAAAAAAAACGCTACATTTGTATAATAGAAATAAGTTGAAAATAGATTTCTTTATCCCTTGGGAAATGAAGGATTACACTCTATGGGGACATTATTTCTCAAATGCCATGTACTATATGTCCAACTAATCAGAGTAACATTAAAAACCCCATGCAGGGTTTTATAGTAGTTTATAATAAAATGGCATTGTGTTTTATAAAAAGTAAGTATGAATGCATTTTGTTGGTATCCTAGTCTCTCTTTTCACAGAATATGATTTTAAAATACATGGACCTTTTTTATTTGAACTTAATTTAGCCACTGTTTAAAATCAAAGTCTATGGCAGGATCCTACTGCCCCACTAAGACATCTTCAAAGACTTTTTATATCAGTGTATCTCCTTCTTTCTCACCCCCCATGGTTAAATACATTCCTTTGACGACTTACTGTCTCCTAAGATTAAAATCTCTAGACTAGTTTACTGAGAACAAAGGATGAATAGAAGCAGTAACTTCACATAGAGATTGTTTGCAGGCTCGCCAACTCCATTTCTTCTGCTGTTTTCTCATGCAGGAAATATATTTGGGTTGTGAGAATACGAAGGCCCTGATTTTCTTAACCTTCATAGGGAAAAGAACTTCTGATTCAGGGAAATGCTGTCAACTTTTTCATTTATTTGGCTTCTTCCATCTACATTCCTGTGAACCCTTCATCGTCCCACTTAGTCTCTTGTGGAAATTTATTATNATTTGGGTTGTGAGAATACGAAGGCCCTGATTTTCTTAACCTTCATAGGGAAAAGAACTTCTGATTCAGGGAAATGCTGTCAACTTTTTCATTTATTTGGCTTCTTCCATCTACATTCCTGTGAACCCTTCATCGTCCCACTTAGTCTCTTGTGGAAATTTATTATTTATGTTGAACAAGGAACTGACACTCTTCTGCAACTCTTCCTCCAAATCACTTAATTTTAAAGGATAGGGTAGAGGAATAAAGACATGTTAACCTAAAAGACCAGCTTTTTCAGGTAAGCATTTGCTTTCCTCCTGAGGATTTTTTTTTTTCTCTCATTCTTAAAGCAAACTAAAAAAAGACTGAGAGTTCCCCTCAATACTTACTTATCAGTATATCCCTGGGAAAAATTCTGATCAACTCTCAAAGGTGGCTAATTGGTGAGGTTGGAAAAATGTAAGGTTCTAGAAAGATCAAGACTCTACACATTACCTTGTTTTCCCAATTCTTTCTCTATTTATTGATCTATTCCTCACAGTTCAGTTCAGTTCAGTCACTCAGTCATGTTCGACTCTTTGCGACTCTATGAACCGCAGCACACCAGGCTTCCCTGACCATCATCAACTCCCGGAGTCCAACCAAACCCATGTTTCTTCACAGAAACAGGATAACTTCAGAAATTCTCCCACAGTTTTGTGTGGTATAATAAAAATACCACTTTACTAATAGGATCTTGTACCATTGTTTTGCATTATTAAATTTTATATCTAGAACATACTAGCTGTTTGACTTTGGCCACATCATTTTACTTCCTTTGACTCCAGTTTCCTTGTCTGGAAATATAATCATATATTTTATATTTATAATANAATAGGATCTTGTACCATTGTCTTGCATTATTAAATTTTATACCTAGAACATACTAGCTGTTTGACTTTGGCCAAATCATTTTACTTCCTTTGACTCCAGTTTCCTTGTCTGGAAATATAATCATATATTTTATATTTATAATAAGATATAATAATACTTCCCTGTTTCACTCTATAGAAGTCCTTTATAAGTGGAAGGTGTTCTATAAAGTTCAACCTGCTTGACAAGTACAGCTCTCTGAAATATGAAATATTTAAGCAAACATGACTTGAATGATTCACAGCTTTTGTTACTTATGAGATATAAAATTAGAATGTGTAACCAAATATTAAATTGAAATATTGAACAGATCTCCAGAATAGAAAAACTCCCCCCACCCCTGCAAATCACCATATGTAGAATTACAAAAAGTACTAGTCAAAATTGGTGGCATTACTTTTTGATGTTCAGACAAAGTAAACCTCTAAAAATGATTTGAGCTGAAGGTATCCTCCTTCTGTAAAGAATTGTTGGTCAGCTGTAAGTCCTCATCTCGCTTCATGTCAAATCAGCTTACATTTTATAATTCATGTCTTGTATTTCATGCTATCTCTACTGAATAGAGACTGTATCTGTGACAAGTGGTCATTACATTGCCATTTTCTTGCATGAGTTGCTTGGACTTTTCTAAGTTTTCATCTGATGTCAGGGGAAAACCTTCTCTTCCTAAATGAAGTTTAATGGAAAGAGTGGAAGCTGGAAGAGTGAAGCTGCATTTTGACTGTGTCATGAGTCATGCTTGTGCACAGCATTTCTGACCTGATGAAATAAAGAGCTCTTTATTCCTGCTCTTAAATGAGATTCAAATTTGAAGCTTCACAATAACATTCAGTCTTTTCTCTCTTTTCCTAGCCACATTAATCTTTTTCTATTTTTCTCACCATCCATGCTTCCCAGAACCTCTTAATCACTAATCTATTACCCTTCAAAGCTCATCTCTCTGCCCTCAGCACAGTGTTTTATTTGTCCTCTCATGTCATACTTTCCGTTTATTTTCCAATGTGTTTATTACATTATCCACAGACTCTTGGAATAGGAGGAAATATGTGCTTGCATTACAATGTTACCTTTGATTTCTGGGATGAGATCATTCTTGTCTTTGAACATAGCCAATGATAATTTTATTGATTGTATCTAATCACATAGTCCCACCATTAGGCTTTATTGTGCTCAATACACACAGACTCTCCAACTACCACTATCAAGATACTATCTTCTAAGAATCTTTATCCCTTCTCCTCTTATTCCTTCATTTTTTTAAATTGGAGTATAGTTGCTTTTCTATATTATATTGACTTCTGTTGTACAGCACAGTGAATTAGCTACATATATACATATATCCCCTCCTTTGGATTTCCTTCCCATTTAGGTCATCACAGACTATTGACTGAGTACAGTTACCCGTGCTATATAGTCTGTTCTCATTCAGTAATCTGTTTTATGCATAGTGGTATATATATGTCAATCCCAGTCTCCTGGTCCATCCCACCAACCCTCACTCCCTTGGTGTCAGTATGTTTGTTCTCTACATCTTTGTCTCTGTTTCTGCTTTGCAAACAAGGTCATCTATATATTTAAAAAAATATACGATTTATTTTAGATTCCACACATATGCATTAATATATGATATTGGTTTTTCTGACTTACTTTACTCTGTGTGAAGGTCTCAAGGTCCATCCACATCTCTACAAATGACCCAATTTTGTTCCTTTTTATGNTCCCTTGGTGTCAGTATGTTTGTTCTCTACATCTTTGTCTCTGTTTCTGCTTTGCAAACAAGGTCATCTATATTTTTAAAAAAATATACAATTTATTTTAGATTCCACACATATGCATTAATATATGATATTGGTTTTTCTGACTTACTTTACTCTGTGTGAAGGTCTCAAGGTCCATCCACATCTCTACAAATGACCCAATTTTGTTCCTTTTTATGGCTGTAGTATTCCATTGTATGTATGTCAGTCAGTTCAGTTGCTCAGTCATGTCCAACACTTTGCAACCCATGAACTGCAGTGCACCAGGCTTCCCCATCCATCATCAACTCCCACAGCTTGCTCAAACTTATGCCCATCGAGTAAGTGATGCCATACAACCATCTCATCCTCTGTCATCCCCTTCTCCTCCCACTTTTAATCTTTCTCAGCATTAANTGGCTGTAGTATTCCATTGTATGTATGTCAGTCAGTTCAGTTGCTCAGTCATGTCCAACACTTTGCAACCCCATGAACTGCAGTGCACCAGGCTTCCCCATCCATCATCAACTCCCGGAGCTTGCTCAAATTTATGCCCATCGAGTAAGTGATGCCATACAACCATCTCATCCTCTGTCATCCCCTTCTCCTCCCACCTTTAATCTTTCTCAGCATCAGNATGCATTAATATATGATATTGGTTTTTCTGACTTACTTTACTCTGTGTGAAGGTCTCAAGGTCCATCCACATCTCTACAAATGACCCAATTTTGTTCCTTTTTATGGCTGTAGTATTCCATTGTATGTATGTCAGTCAGTTCAGTTGCTCAGTCATGTCCAACACTTTGCAACCCATGAACTGCAGTGCACCAGGCTTCCCCATCCATCATCAACTCCCACAGCTTGCTCAAACTTATGCCCATCGAGTAAGTGATGCCATACAACCATCTCATCCTCTGTCATCCCCTTCTCCTCCCACTTTTAATCTTTCTCAGCATTAAGGTCTTTTCCAGTGAGGCAGTTCTTCGCATCAAGTGGCCAGAGTATTGGAGTTTCAGTTTCAGTATCAGTCCTTCCAATGAATATTAAGGACCAATTTCCTTTGGGATTGACTGGTTTGATCTCCTTGCAGTCCAAGGGACTCTGAAGAGTCTTCTCCAACACTACAGTTCAGCATCAGTTCTTTAGCACTCAGCTTTCTTTATAGGCCAACTCTCACATCCATACATGGTGAAGGTGAGGTCGCTCAGTTGTGTCCGACTCTTTGAGATCCCATGAACTGTAGCCTACCATGCTCTTCCGTCCATGGGATTCTCCAGGCAAGAATACTGGAGTGGCTTGCCGTTTCCTTCTCCAGGAAGGAAATCCATACATGACTACTGGAAAAACTATAGCTTTGACTAGACAGACCATTGTAGGCAAAGTAATGTCTCTGCTTTTTAATATGCTGTCTCGGTTGGTCATGGCTTTTCTTCCAAGGAGCAAGCTCCTTGCTTCTCACTGTATGTAAGTACAACATCTTTCTCTCTTCCTCTGTTGATGGACAGTTTGGTTGCTCCCAGGTCCTGGCTATTGTAAACAGTGCTTTTGTAGACTGAGGTGCATGTATCTTTTTACGTTATGGTTTTCTCCAGGTATATCCCCAGGAATGGGATTGTTGGGCCGTATGGCAGTTCTATTTTAAGTTTTTAGGGAATCTCCATGCTATTTTTCATAGTGGCTTTGTCAACTTGCATTCCCACCATAGTGTAAGAGGAGCCCCTCTTCCCTGCTTCCTCCACAGCAATTTTCCCTCCATTTTTCCTTTCTGTTCTTTCCTTTTTTTTTTTTCCTACTATTCCTCTGCCTCCTTCTTCTCCTGCTTCTTTCTGTTGGTGCTATCAGGTAGAAACTGGCTATTTCCATTTTAGTCTCCTCTAATAAATCATGTGATAGAATAATAAACAACTTTCCTTTGAGAAACAGAAGTAGTCTACAGATTTCACACCCTCTGGTACCTTTATTAACAAAAAGGAATGAGGAATAAGCAGATCTTCAATTACTATATTCAGTATAGTCAAAGTGAGTCTGAGACTGACCTTCAAAATTTAAGGTTTTACTTACCCATTGGTCAGAAAAGAATCATAATATAAGTAACTGAATGACTACAAAGGACTTTATGTCCCACTGTTCTCACAACACGATTATCTCTATTCATGTCCAAGGCAAGCCATTCAATCCACAGTAATCCAACTCTATGCCCCAACTAATAATGCTGAAGAAGCTGAGGTTAAATGGTCCTATGAATATTTACAAGACCTGCTAGAACTAACACCAAAAAAGGATATCCTTTTCATTATAGGGGACTGGAATGCAAAAGTAGGAAGTCAAGAGATACCTGAAGTAACAGTGAAATTTGGCCTTGGAGTATGAAATGAAGCAGGGCAAAGACTAATAGAGTTCTGCCGAGAGAACACACTGGTCATAGCAAACACCCTCTTTCAGCAACACAAGAGAAGACTCTACACATGGACATCACCACATGGTCAATACCAGAACCAGATTTATTATATTCTTTGCAGCCAGAGATGGAGAAGCTCTATACAGTCAGCAAAAACAAGACCGGGAACTGGCTGTAGCTCATATCATGAACTCCTTATTGCCAAAATCAGACTTAAATTGAAGAAAGTAAGGAAAACCACTAGATCATTCAGGTATGACCTAAATCAAATTGCTTACGATTATACACTGGAAATGACAAACATATTCATGGGATTAGAGCTGATAGATGGGTTGCCTGAAGAACTATG